>VYZX01033076.1:152-49955 GCA_013401335.1 Brachypteracias leptosomus | reverse complement strand
ACAGGAAGAGGCTGTTGTTATTTGCTTGTCCTGTCTCACAACATGGTTCTTAATCATATTTCATTAGAAGTTGTTGTCACCTATGCACACCTTCCCCTTCACTATTGGGTGTTTAGCATACCCCCAGCCCCAACACACTCTGCTGCAGGCTGACTGCACTACTAGGAGGAGCCACTCTACTTCCAGCACATTGTTTTGTCAGATCCTTCTGACTCCCTCCAATAATCTCTCTCTACCTGTCTTATTCCAACACTTACTGACTTCTGCAGCTCTCCCAAAACTTCGCATTTCTCACTGTTTTACCACCCAAATTGGAGACTGTGCCAACCTTTCATAGCATCCTAAACTGTACTGCTTCACATAACCAAGCAGAAGAATTCCATGTGTGTCTAGAGTGAGCTCAGTCTCAGCCCCCAGATCTTTATATTTCATGTCTTGGAAGTACCAAATAGGGAAAATAATGGTTTCATTCCCAACCCACTGATATGTTTCCTGAAGGGCATTTACAGTGCTCTGTGATTGTTCGTTTCCATGAACTTTTAGAAACCTTTCTTTTGATGTGAACATCTTTATCTTTCAGTTCAAAACTACATATATTGTTATCACAGAATCATTAGAAATAAAATTCACTTATCACAACTCTATTCCAATGCAATTCCTTTAGACCTACAGATTTCCTCTGGATGTGAAAGGGTTAATTCTATATTTTGGACAAAGAGATGCATCACTTGGTTTAAGTAGCCTTAAACTCCCAAAAATACTGTTTGTTAATAGTCATTAGTCCAAATCAAATTAAAACCAATTTTCTATCTGATGCTAATAAGAATGATCTTCAGAAGAGAGCTTGAACAGTCACTAAAGACTGATTGAGTCAGACTGATTCTCTAGCAGGAGAAATATCTCATGCATTTGACACTTGCTGTAAAAAAAAAGCAGCAACTGACACTGTAGAGATTGTTTGAATAGCTGTAAATTAATCAGATTTAAAGATGGCATTTTGTAATTTAATCTGTATAAGGGAACTAAGGCCTAGCTCTAGCCCTATGAAAAAATATCAGACACTGTACTTTGAAGGGCCCTGATGGTGGCCTTGAATTGCTTCTAAAATGAATTCTTTGTTCAAAAGATCATTCATCGTCCATAGGAGCTGAAGGTTCCCTGTTTATCTGGAGACTCAGTCATTTCTGGCTGTTTCAGGGTGTCCCAAAGCTGCAGTGGTGGGTTTGATGTACAGCAGGGCAGCACTTCTCAGGATCATTCCCTTAATATAAAAGGCTGCTATTTGACAGGAGTCAAAATTTACTACCTTGTTATCTGAAATGGGAGGCATCTGTGGAGGGTAGAGTAGCCTTGGAAAATTCTAGATGCCCTTTCACACAAGGGAGTAATTTTTTGACTGGCTAGTAAAATATCAGTAATGGATTTCATTAATATCACTGTCATTGTCTACATAAACCATTTAGGAGAAGATATACTGCCTAGCTGTTTTGAAAACACTGAATTACACTAGGCAATTATTTTCCCTACTTCAAACAGAGCAGTCCAATTAGTGATAATCTACATCCCCAAAATTCATGGAAGGAACCCATGAAAGGAACTGCAAGCCTTTCCTTGACTTCAAACAAGCCTCCACCAATAAACCTGTTCAGGCTTTACACAACCAGGCACTGCTGCTGATCAGGACATTAAATCTCTGTGGCTTTTCATTTATAAAGAGTACTTACACCTGAGCCAGGAGCAAAGGACATTTGGAAGTGCTTGCTGTTTGACTGCTGGTCAACTGATGGAAGATGCTATTTCTTGGAGAGTTTATTGAATAATAGATATATTTTGATTATCCCAACAGGATACTGAGAAGATGCAGAGACTTAAGGACGCAATTGCAGCTCAGACTAATTATACTATTCTGGTAAGTAGTACTTTGTTTTGTCTGAATAAAGACTCTTTTTTCAAGAATAGTACAAAGATGCAATCATTAACTATTTGAGCACCAGAAAACACAGGCATCTCTAAATAGGAAAGTACCTGCTATGTCACACTTACAAAAAATTTCTATTGACCCAAACACCTTCCAAATAGCCATATTCAACTAACTTCACCTTTAAAAATACTTTGTGGAAAGCAAAACAACGAAATTCTGCATTAGACATCAGTGGAAAGATCATCATTCTTGGGCATTAGCTCTCTCATCTAGAACTGTCACGGAACATGACACTACTCAACACATTTAGGGGAACATGCATCTGTGAAACATTAACATTTATGGTTTATATGTGTGTCATAATTAGGAGTCCCAGACACAAATTAGGATTCTACTAAACTTGCTGTTGTACAAATTAACAATTTTTAAATGGCCTCCATCTTAAAGAGCTTGCAATCACAATTTAACAAAGGGTTTGGTTTTTTTATAAATACTGAAAGGGTTGCAAGGGAGAACGGTAGCCAGATGAAATAAGCCTTTATTCTGTACGATCAGAGATCAATATGGAATGTCAGTTATGAAGATAGCCAAGAAAACTGGCAATCAGGTATTCTAATGACATATGGCAAGTGGAGAGCTGAGACACTTATCAGGATGAGAAGTAAGCAAGGCTTAAAAGCAGCCAACTTAACTGCTATGTAACATGAATAAGAACTGAAACTCCAGTTGCAAAATCCAGATCCCCAAGATTTACAGATATTTAGACCCATAAGTTATAATATTATGGATAAACTCAAGGCAGCTCTAACATATCAGGAACTTTTTTTTCCCTGCCCTAAAATTAACCATATATGCATTTTCTTATTTTTCTCTTCCCTAGAGGAGAGAGGTTCCTGTCTGGTATTCTGGAATTCCAAAACATCATTTCTAGTAAAGGTCATTAACAATGAGGGAATTATTATAGTAAATTTGCTTTTTAAAGACCTGAATGCAGTGCCTAATAAAAGGATGACACACCCTCCAGTAAAGAAATTGGTTTAATATCAAATACAACTAATTTTCTGTTGATTAAAAATGGGACAATTCAGCCTGGGTAATGCTTTATGTTCCACTGTACCAAGACAAAGCACAGACTTACTCTACAAACAACTTAGTCAAACCACTCACTAAATTAATAAATGTTAATAACCAGCTATGTTAAGTGAATTCACTACCTATGGTTTTGCCTCAGACCATTGCCTAACAAACCCACATCATTGCTGATTACTGTTTAAATATTCATAATATTCAAGAAATCATTCACTTCAAGAAGTGGCTTCAAAGGTATACTCAGAGAACTGGAGAGGTGAAGTATTGCTTTCAGGCAGGATTTGTTCCTAGGATTGTGAAACAAATGAAGAAGGGAAGAAAAACCATTTTGTATTTCAAGCCTTGTGCTGGGAATCCACATCTTAGAAGCTGAGACTTCCTGTCATCTCTAAATCAGAGGCAAGTCTTACTTCAGGGCAACTATCTCACCTGAACCATCTCAGGGTAACTTCACAATGAACATAACATACCATAGGTCTACTGAGTCACAACCAATGGAATTTCTGTACAACATCTCTTAAAAAAAAAAAAAAAATTCCATAAAATGCTGGAACTGTTATAAAATTAAGCCTCCCATGTAGCGCATGGGAAAATATTAAAATCACAATTGGGAATTAATTTATCTTCAAATTTAAAAATGTCTCCAGGTATTTCTACTCACCAAGCTTCCTTTTCTTTCTTAGAATAGCTGAATGTAACTGTTGTGCCTTTAAACTATGGGCAAGACTTACACACAATTTGGTCAGACCATGTAACAGACTGAAATGTAATAGCTCCTAAGAAAAACAAACAAAAAAAATCTACTTCATATAACAAAAAAATTTAATGATTTTATTTCCCCTTGTTAGGGCTTACTAGTAGCATTGCTATCTTAAATGCGGAGCTCTAAAATTCAATTTAGCACTGTTTTTTTCTATGCGTTGACTCGCAGTTTATTTCGTTAGCCTGTCTCGGCCTCTCTTCAGACATGACATTGATCTATGTTGCAAAAATGTCATGGCTAACAGCCTTATAAATCTTGTGCAATAGCAAAAGATTTCCTTTGATTATCAAGTCAGTTTCCCTCTATGGGAATAACAATGTAAATGCTGCCTTGATGTATGCTATGTTTTTGCAAGCATCCTTGCTCCATCTGGGCTGATGAACAAATAGCCCCTTTACCAATGGGTGCCTACTCCTTAATAAGCCAAACAAGATTATGCACTCCTGGCCCCCTGCTTCAGGCGCTTATTAGTGGTTAAAATTATTCTTCTCTTAGGAGGAAAGGCAAACTTGTGCTTTCCTTTTTCTTTTTTTTTTTTTTTTCTTTTTTTTATTAATTCTTCCCTTAAGAGAAAACCAAACTTGTGCTTCCTTTTAAATCCTGCCTTCTCTGAGATTGATTCCCTCATTACAAGGGGCCTATGCCCAGGGATATCAGTTCTGCTCTCAGTGTAGTACAATGTCCCTTGTTTAGCACTCCCTTCCTACATGACTTCAGCCTGTTACCAGGGATGAGCTACAGCTGAGTCCTCATAATCAATGCTCTCACCAGCTAGAATAAACCTAGACTGAAGGATTTAATAATACATTTTAATCTGAGGTAATTCCTGCCTGATTAGAACAAATTTTGATTGGGTTTCCTGAAGAAACAAAACTCTTAACTCTTCTGTTTGCCCAAGTAATGGCTGTCCTTGAGATAATCCAGTTCTGCAATGAAGCCAGCATAGGGAGTGTGGGAGAGAACTGGGATAATTGGGTAGTGAATTAAACTGAGAAGGCATCTGCATCCCTAACCCCTGTCTTCTCAAGTGGTGGGATATGCTAGTACATCTGTGATAAATCACTGGCAAATCTGTTATTATGTGACCACTCTTAAATCTGTTGTAGATACCTACTTGATCTTTGGATCTAAGTTCTATGGAATGACACATGCTTTACCTGCACAGGTAGCAAAGCAATGAAAGATTGATTTTGTTCCATTTTGGAAGTGTTTTGGAGCCTCCTATCTTGAAATATAATCCAAGTGACACACAGGAATTTCCAAAATGCACTTAGAGGTTTCCAGTATCCCATATTCTCCCTTTAGCTCATAGATGAACACCCAAGAACACCAGATAACATCAGCACATAATACATCTCAAGACCATCTCCTTCCTAATTTTTACACCTTCAGAGCACCATATAAATTTCTAGTTACTTTCATCAAAGTACATACTCAGACTAATATCTGAACATTACAGGCACTACATCACTCCAGGTTCATCAACTCTGACCAGAAAACAAGGCAGTAACAGCCAAGCAAATGTCTTCATTCTCAGTTAAATGCTTGTTCTTATGTTGTACACAGGCTATTACTGGAATGGCAATAGACAATCATCTGCTAGGGCTCAGAGAGGTGGCACGGGAACACTTCAAGGAACTACCAGAGATATTTACAGATGAGACATATTTGACAAGCAATCGATTTATCCTCTCAACCAGCCAGGTGAGTTTATCGTGTTCACTGGTCTTGCTAAGCAAAGACCAATTCATTTGTGTTCTGCCAGACCTTGCAGCTCACAGTGTGAACGATGTCAAAAAACAAACACACACACACAAAAATCAAAGCTGGTACCATCAAGAACTATCAAGAAGTCTGCAAAATTCTCCAAATTTTTAATCCAGTTTTGGTTCATTCTGCAAAATCAGCACAGTAAATACTGGCTGAAGTGATCACTCCACTTGGCAAAATCCCAAAGCCCTTCCCAGAAATTCTGGAAATGCACACAAACTCAGTAAAATTCGCATGAGGGCTTAGCGTTTCCTCACTTTCCAAACTACATATCTTCCCATTCCCTTTATTCCCCTTCTTCCACTAAGGTGACAGCTCCAGTGGGAATTCTTTACTCCAGTGACAGCACAGCCACAGGCCAGACAGGCTGCCACTTTGAGAAACAAAGGCCAAGAGTCACAAGGAAATTTTACTCTTAAAAGTAGCTGTGTTTGAAATCTTCAAGACCCTTCAGTTATTCAGTGTAAGACTGCAATGGGTGCAGGCATGTATCTTGACTTTACAGACATTCTAGAAAGTTACAGATTTACAGTTATTTGCAACTATACTAAGATACTCTAAGAGTCCACACTTCCTACATTTAATGTTCTGAATAAGGAAATATCTTTATAGCATACAGCCTAAAAATTAAGTGTTTCATTGCATATAGTGGCAGTCCTAATGAAAGAAGAAATCTATGTAGGAATTCATTTACTGAAACACTAACCCAACTGCACAGATTGGAACTGTGCAACAAAAGAGACTTATAATATCATGCCACAGCATAAAACCTTAATAAGTAATTTGATCTTGTCATAATGTTTGTAGGCTTTCAGACATGAGTGAATGTAACCAACATACTACTACATAAATTCTCCAAGAAACTATCCATGAGCAAAGAGTGCTTCTGAATAGCTTTATGGCCTTCGGCTGTTGCACAGCAAATTTATCTGACAATTCTGTGGCTCTATTAGCAGGACTAATGGCTTGTTCTACACCATTAAAAAGCCAAATGTCATTTGTGAAGGCCCATGTACATAAAGTCTGAAACATTTTGATTTCTAACACATCTTTTATTTTCTGTGGGAGAAAGTGTTTCACTCCTGTATTATACCATGATTAAACTGAGATGTAATAGAAATATAGCACTTTGATGCATTAAAATATGTTTTTATACAGCATCCAATAATTATTAGAAACGGACAATGCTACTTTCTATAACTGATTACAGTCTTCACATTACGAGTTTAACATAACCTTAAGATAACCTTAAGAAATAAAAATCCTTAGAGTAGTTTTATTTATCATAATTTTACGTATCAGTATTATACATAGCCTTAAAAATTCCCTATCTATCAGGAACAAAACTTGTAGCTCTTAAAGGTCTATAAAAAACAATACCAGTTTTCAAATGGCAGCAAAGAAGCAGAGCGACCAAATTCTATACTGAGATCAGCTTTTACCTTCCAAGTGTCAGCTCCAGGTCTGGACTTCTGAAGGACATGATATTCTACAAAGGGGATTCACCACATTTCCAGCATCTTTAGCATTTGTTTACCTTTTTTCTCATCCCTAACTAGCTGATTTCAGGTACCCTGACTAATCAGAGATTACTGTTTACCATCTTCCTGCAATCAGGTTCCAACTACTATGGAAATGTTCTGCTGCTATGGGCCTGTGGTGCCCAATGGTTATGGGGCGTGTTATAATCCTCAGACAGAGCATATATTATTTTGCATCTCAAGCTTTAAAGACTGTAAAGAAACCTCATCAGATGTGTTTGCAAAAGCTGTGGAAGAGAGTCTCCTGGAAATGAGAGATCTGTGCACCAAATGCAATTCTGCTATGGCAAAGCCACCTGCTAAACAAGAAGCAGCCACACAGCTGCAGAGTGTCCACAAACTCTAAGAGGCTGTGGGAATTAATCCCCTAAATCCACCTTATGAAGAAACAATGACATAGTTGCTCAAAGGTGAGGTAGTACTAGTAAAATATTAGAGTAGAACCAAAATGTCACTTGTTTTGCATTGTTGCCAACATTTAAAACCCTGTACCTGCTAAATCTACCATTTCTTGCTTGAGAGTAAGCAAAAAAGGTTTGGTCTCACCAGCTGAAATGAAGGAAGAAGTAATACGAGTATGTGTGGTACTACCATTTCTAACCATAATTAGCTTAGGCCATTTTATCACCTAAAAAATTTAGTAAGTTTGTATATGACATAAATTAAATACTAAGCCACACCAATTAATTAATATCTCCTGCAAGTAGTTCTAAAATATTCACATCTATTCCTTCAAGATTTGCATGTAAAGAAAAAAAAAGACATTTCCCCTGAGAAGAATGTTGAGAGTAGCATTGTAAATAGGCTGATGCCATTAAACCTTGAAAATTCAAAGAGTATTTAGTATCACCATGCTATTTACTGCATAAGAAAAGCAGATTATTTTTAAGAGTGGCTACTGTGTATTTCCACAAACAGAAGATTACACTCGTGTTCGCATATTCCTCCAATTCAGAAATGCTGCAGAAATAATTTAGCCTTTATTCTGGTTTGCACTGGCCTCAAGCACAGTTTTATTCTGAAAACAGCATATTCGAGATAAGATCCATCACAGAGAACTGGGAGAATTTTGTCCATATGAATTGACTTAATTATTTCTTTCTATCAGTGAGCAAAATCCAGTCTGACAGAAAGGCAAAGCACAAAGCATAAGTGCATTTCAATCCTTTTTAAGACCTTTTTTGTTTGCACAGGAAGGAATTTAGTCACCGTGACTAGCAGGAGAGTGTATGCAACCACACAAAATCAAAGAGCAATAAATAACTTGAATGAAGAGACAAACTTGCAATATAAGGAAATCTCCAAGCTAGAGCTATAAATACCAGTTTACTGGTACTCATATTAGCTTTGCATTATGCCACTTGGGAGGGATTTATATTTTTTAATAGTAGAGTTAGGGTATCATATTCTACAATAAACAGTAAATTCAATCTGGAAAATAATATAGTATCTGGTAATACCCATATTTTGTGAGCGTTATCCTGAGGGTTTTCTCATTATCTCTTTCATTGCCTACAAACCCTCCCAAGGACTGGTATTTTCAGTTACTTTCTCTCAAGCTGAAATATGTTGCCTTGCTTAGAGGTGTTCAGTCATCAGTGTTAGATTACAATTTACTCACTGACTAAAGACACTTGCTTCCTAACTGCAGTGCAGATCCTTTGCTAGGCAAGCTGGGGTGCACTCAAAAGCCTGGCCAGGGTGTGTTTACCTGCATGTGGAGATGTTTCTTCTTCCTTTGTAGACTGAAAAATCACACGCTTAAGCACACTCCAGCCTAAAAACAGGAGAACAGATTTATTAAAATAAACTAGATGTGCAGATACATTTCTGTCTAAGGATTCTAGATACAGATTCAGTAGATTATATATGTCCATGCTTATTTTACTGCCTCTTTGGAGTTGCACACATGCAATCATACAGCCTGCTGGATAAAGGCTACCCACAACCCCATGTAAGAAAGCATAGTGGGCCTGATAATCAATTGGAGCAAGTCAGCTCTGGTGATTTACAGTGATTGAGAGCTGGGCTCATTTTTTTTAAAGCTAATGTGTTAATTTAAAAATATGCATGTTTCATTACTCAGTGAGCTGTGGTTCAGACCAAAGATGAAATCTATTTTTGGATTAAATAATATTATGGCATAAAAGCTGCTCTGAAGTTAAAATGTAAAAGATTAAAAAAAAAAAAAATCAAGAAAACTGTTAATCAAGCCAAATGTACACTTAATGAATATACTGTTCAAAACATGACTTTAAATTGTTCCTATACTATAATTATGAAAATTACTTTGAAACATTCCCAGTAATTTTGCTTTGTTCTCTCTCATGTCACTACAAAGGCACTCTGCATTTTTAACATAAACGTAGCACTACAATCTCAACATTTTTTCATAGAATTGTACATTTAAAATTATAATCATATTTCAAGTGTATACAAATGCTGCTAATATTTATTTGGTAATTTGCTTCTAATTAAATATATAATTTCATTTTATATTCCTAGTTCCATAGGTACTGATGTTTATTTGCAAATATTACCTATGTTTTCATTTTACCTCCTTGGCTGGAATTTTAACAGTAGCTCAGACACTGTACTCAACACACAACCATTGACTATTCAGGCAGAAACTAAAACCACACCTGAAATGTTATACCAATTTATCATTAAAACCCCCTCACTTTGCTGCTGTAACACGTTTCAGATTCTCCAACACTGGAAAATACTAGTGGTGGAAAATACCAACACAAAATTTTTACTCGAGGAAGAAAGAAGCAACCACCCATAGTTGCTCTTATGTAGCTAGCTATTCCATACTTGTACCTTAGATACTTATTGATCTGGTTTTAGTATTCAGCCTGAATATCTGAAATGAGCAACTTCAATGAACTCAGTCCCTCCACAGAAAGCATTGCGTGCATGTTTAACCTTAGCCATTACCTATGCTAAAAGTAGTATCTGGAAAGTACCTGACTTTGTTCAAGGAACTTCAGACTCCATTCAGGTGTGTTTAAACTGGAGAGCCCTGATTAAATTACAGATGGATAACATTCACAGCAGAGGACATTACAAACTCCTCGGTTTGCCAGCAGGAGCTTCATGAGGGTCTGTGCTTCTCAGTTAACAGAATCCCCTACACCTGTGTGGTATGATCCCATGCTGCAGCTGCACTTACTAAGGATTTAAGGAAACAAGTCATTTCCCTAGGTACTTATTTTAAATTATTTGTATTATATCAATGAATTTCTCTTCTAAAATTTAAAAATATACAATCTGTGCACATGCACTTATGGAAATCAAATGGGAAGCTTTTAAAATGTTTCCAACCAGAAAACTATAGAATATATTCTTCATTTTAGAAAGGGATCTTGATTGAGAGAGTAAGTGTATTTATATTAATGTAACAAGTGGCAAAGATTTAAGAAGACCTCTTGGTGGGACCTGGGACATACAAACCCCCTGCAAAAGAATTTTAAGGAGGGAATTGTGTCACTCTTTTCATAGGCGTACACCCACAAACACACAGTACTGGGATGTAGAAATTAAAAAGCTGGGTTTTGTGAACTTCTATATTGACAGCAAACAAAAGCAAAAGAGGCTTGACTTCAAAACATTGTTGGTTTAAGAGTATAAGAACCTGACCTCACTCCTTCAAGTGCTGTCAAAGCCCCTGTGTGATCTGTCATTAAGCAGGACATGGTTGTGACAACACAGCTGAACTTCTGGTGTATGAGTTCCAGAAAACAAAAATATTTTAGTGATATTTTTATTTTTATAATATAGTATAGATTTATGACAAATGTAAATGTGTATTTATAGCACATTTTGTTTCTGTTTTGTGCTCTACTGAGATACATTTATTCTGTCTATTAATATGTATGACCTAAGTGTACGCTGGTACCACGAACTCAGCTTACAGCCGAAGCTCCGCACCGCAAATAAAAACTACCCGAGGAAAGACCTTGTCGCCTTTCTGTGCCAGACAGCCCCGTGGCCGCGCCAGCCCCCCTCGCTCCGCCGCGATACGAGACCTGGCAGCCACTCTTCACGGGAGGGGAGGCGGGACCGCACCGCCAACGGCGCCCAACGGTTCCCAACGGTCGCGGCGCGCCCCCACTGGAGCGCGGAGGGACGCGGCCCGGCCCTGCCCTGGGACCCCGCAGCGCGGGAGGGTGAGATCGACCCTGGCGCCGCCGCGGCCCCGGCTGCCCCCCGGGCGGGCCGCGCTCTGCCTTGCCCCGGGGGGAGGGGAGGGGAGCAGCGTCGGGCAGGCCGGGACTGGGGCCTGCGGCTTCGCTGCGGGCGCGCTGTGCTGAAGGGTCGCGGCGCTACGCGGCCCGCAGGCTGCAGAGGGAGACTCCGGAGATTGCGCTACAGGTATGAGAAGAGGAAGAGCCGGGACCTTAAATACTCCTGGGAAAGCGCAAACACTTCCATCCTTCATGTTCGCTAAAATAAGCCTGTATTACAGCGTGTATAGATTTTTCCTTTCCCATTACACTAACCTCATTAAAAACACAGCCTGAATTAAACTCATAAATCAAAGATGAAAGTGTTTAAACTCGAATTCAGCGATAAAGCAAAATACTTGGGAGTACAAAATAACTTTTACTGCTCACAGCTCACGGGTAATCCCCAGCAAGCGGGGCAGGGACGCCGACGCGGGCAGGGGGCCGTGGCGGGAGGCCCAGCTCTCCCCGCACCGGAACCGGGCATCGTGCGTCCCGGAGCATCGCCCGGGGCTCGGAACGGCCCCGCGGCAGGTCAGAAGCGGGGCTCTGCCCCAGAGCGAGAACCGCCGAGGGATTCTACCCGTACCTGCAGTTGCAGAAACGTATCACCCGCAGAAGAAGGTGTAGCTTCTTTTTTTCTGATTCATCATGAAGTTTGTTTTCTGTTTATGAAGGAACAAGCAATAGTTTTCCTTTCCAACTATAAGAGGATATGTAATAAAAATTTCTGCCTAGCAAAATTAATCTAAGGTTGCAAGATAAATTGAGTGTGATCTAAAGTATTCAATTAAGTAAAATTTTGTGATTATAAAGGCTTTAGATCACAGAGACGCATCAAAAGAAGAAGAAGAGAGTTAAACTCAATATCAACCAAATCACTATTTGGTTGATGACGAAAGCTTACAAAGAGCATGAGTTAATGCAATGTATAGGCTACCGGCAACTCATTCAGATTTTCTTCCAATGGTTGCTAGATGATTGCAGTGTACCTGGCAGGGACCGAGAGAGACCAGGCCTCAACCTAGGGAAACTATTGACGGTGTGGAGATTTTTTAATTTAGAGCCAACAGTATAGAGATGTCATCTGTCTCCCCTATTTTATAAATGTGAATTAATTGCCAGAGATTGCAATTAAAGCTTCCTGGAAAGCAGGGAGAGCTGTCAGATGGGGATGACAGAACATCTGCAGAAGCTGAAATCGTGCTGCTTTCTGAACCAGACTCCTTCCTCAGCCATTTGCTGTAGTTTTGTGCTTAGTTGAATTAAAAGGCTGCAAACAGCTGTCACAGGTTCACAATGTTTGAGAAACATTGACTCTCACAAGTCACATAGCTACAGTGGACCTGGGATACTGGAAGCGGTACTTCTACCTGCCAAAATAACTGACTTGTATTGGTGAGGACACTGCTTGGACACTGTCTCAGTCTGAACATGTAGTTCATAAAAACTCAGAAAAGTGAGACCCTGAATGATTGGCTATGCAGGAATTTGTTTCTGCCTTGTAAAAACAAGTCAATAGAATAAGTTTAATTTAAAAAAAAATTAAATCCATGGGCACCCAGGCAGAAGCATCAAAAAAGCATCTGATTAACCTAAACAAATGTGTGGGTTGAGAGAGGATTTTGTCCCTTCTGGTTTGAGGCTCAGCTTCACAAAAATCTCAAGTCTTTAATGTCCTGAGGAATTACTCTTTCAGCAGAAGCGAAATGATTTATGCGTCAATGAATAATTGGGTTATCAAGGTTGTTCACTTAACATTCCAGCTGTTCTATAGCACCATCTTAACATTTATTGGAGATTGCTTTTGAATTTAGTCTTACTCCATGGTACTCATGAATAAATACATTGCATTTCTTACAGCTGCTGTGCCAGTTAATAGCAAATACAAGTACACAATGAATTTCTTGCCTTTTACAGCTAGAACTAGAAATGACAGAGGGTGGAGGCTTCATTTAAAGGATATCCATTAATGTAATAGTGAAGGCAGAGATTAAAGCTGATAGGATTTGTGGGGAGTTTTGTAAGCACTTAACTACATTAACACTGTTTTTTGCTCATTGCCCTCATTAAGTGCTAAAACTTAGATATATTCAGAGTTCACAGGAAACCAAGCAAATACAGTACTGGCCACTGCTTCTTTGCCCTTTTCCAGACATCAGCTTATTCTAAAAGAGATACCAGACTGGAATGCAGTAGAGCTGGTGGTCAATGGAGAGGCTGTATTTTGCTGCAGCATCGATGACCTGGATTTTGGTAAGTACAGAGTTTTAGTCATCATAGTCTCTTGCTGAAAGCATTTATATTTTGAAATGAGTGCTTCCTAAGGCATAAACTGTCCTGGTTCAGTCAACATTAACACTTTGAAGCTCTGCACTCCTTTATATTTGAAGCAGTTTGAAGGGCACAGTCAGGAAGAGAGGATGGCTGGGGAGTTAAGGCTTGGGTGCTTTGGAGAGCACTATTCAGGCCTTCCTGCATGCACCAGCACACAATCACAAGAAACCCTGCTAGGTTTCAGTCCACAGAGGCATTAGGGCGTCTTTTTGCTTTCAAAATAGCAAATATTTTTCTTTGTTTGGGCCTTAATTTCTTTGGGTTTTTGTCTTCATCCCCCTCCAGCAAAACACAGATAATACCATTTCAAGTGCCTCATAGAGAGAGTAATTTTTCATCATTTTTTTTCTGCAGGTGGGACAAGGAGTTCAGGGCTCAAGTTTTCTCATCTCCTGTACAAGTGGCTTCCAGAGAAAGGCTGAAAGCCACTGCTTTCTCACCTCCCCACTTTTCAGCAGCCTCTCTAGGACTGGGTACAGGAGTTGTGGAGCAAAAGCAGAAAACTGACCAACAATAATGGCATTTCCAGCACAACAGCTTGGTTTCACCTTCCTGCAAGGAAGGCAGACAGGCCAGGAAATGGGAGGTTTCAGTTGGAAGTTTCTTCCAACAAAATACTTTTTTTTTTGTCCCAATCCTAGACCTACACTAGACAGTGAAGCACTGGCTAATAGGCCATGCTACTATCTGCTGAACCCTCTGCACTGCTACATTCAGTTTTTGCTCTGTTCCAAATCCAGATCAAAGTTGAATCAATCTCCAATTATAGAGCTAATCAGGGTAGAGCCAAGCTGGGTACAAGTACTGAGGGAGAATGCAAAGGAATATAGATACTAGGATAAGAAATAGAAATGTAAAATAAGAATAAACTATAGATGACAGAGGCATTAAAAATATTTTTTAGTGGGACAAAAATAATCATTGTTAAAGCCAAGTGAAGCAGAAATTGTATTGTCTCTTTAGAAGGATGAAACATTTTTGCTTTCTACATCTCTGATAAGACAAGATTACAAAGTCAAAAAATTCTGACAACCATATTGAGAAGATAATACAATTAAGCTTGGCACAGATAACAAAGGCACTTTCTGAGTCCCACAGAGAGCGGGCAGATTTCAGCATCTGCCCCGGACAGCAGTTGGGTCACACCTTGCTGTGACCCTGACCCTGTAACTGCTGAGCAGGCTGCCCTGCACCACAACCCAGCTCCAGCCTCCAGCTCCAGTGCAGCCCTCAGCACAGGGAGGGGCTTTAAAAAAACCTGTCCTACTGCATTTGTCAGTGGGACACCAACCAATGGCTTTCTGTGCTGGCAGTAAGTTGCTTATTGGTCTAAGTAAATGCAGATTAATTAGATTAAGTTTGAATAATGTTAGTTCTGGGCAGAATTTACTTCCAAAAATAGAAGACTAAACTCCCCAGACCTCTTGAGCATGGAACACCATGAACGTCAATGGAGACGCTCCAGGTAGATGAACTCACCAGTATGACTATTTTTTTAAGTTTTAGTTTTACTGTGTTCAGTGCTCTCTGTAACATTCTGAGGATATTTCTGACATACCTCCAAGTTAGAATGGCAGCAGGTTTGTAGGAAGATATTAAACCTTAATAGATCAACATGTTTAGCTGGAACAAATACAAACAAGCTTTGAGGAACACAAGGCTTCAGGTCTGAAAGAGAAGCAGCAGACTTCAAGACAAGAGTGGGTTGAGAGCAACTGCTCTGACTTTGCTTTATAATACCATTATGACCAAATTGTGAAAGACCAGAGACAGATGAGAAAGGATTTTTCTATATGACAGTGAAATATCTTCCAGTGAGATTAAAAATTAGCTCCAACAGACTTTTTGAACAAAGCCGGCTAGAATGCATAAAGAGATGTCAGGCCCTCTTATTGTGCTTTTGTTACAGAAGGGAAAAATAAATACAAATTTGAAGTAGCCCTTTCAGTTTGGTACCTGTCCCTCAAACACTGCTTGTGATTAGTTACCATGGCACTAGTAGGCAGCTGGATATTTGAAGGCACTATAGCAGCCACTTGGACAAAGGCATTTAATTTTTTTTATATGTGAAATAACCACCTTTTTCCTCAAAGTCTCCCTCATTTTTAAGGGAATTATCTGCCCCACAGATAATCATGGCCATTTGAAAACTGAACCTAGACTGCAAGTCCTCTCTACAGTGACTTTTATCCAGACTACTGTGATAAAGTCAAATCAGGAGGAAGAAAAAAGCAGCAGTAAATTATTCCAGTAGTAACACCAACTAAATTGCTGTGCAGCTTTTATGGTTTGACTAATTGTCTCATTAAGACACATTTCTGATCGCTGAAATGGATCTCAAGTATTATTAATCACTGGAAAAAATGTACCACTAACAGCCCCTCTCTCTCCTATCTCTGGTACTATTTGCAATAGAAAACACACAAAGGCTCCTGTTGATTGGAGCCCCACTGCTGCACAGTTGGCAGTCAAACAGTACTAATGGCACAGTAACACAATATAACTAAAATAGTTTGCCTTTTAGAGTAACAGTTTCTTATAACATGATTAAGCTCTGTCATGTGCGTTTCCTTATGTTTTGCAAATGGCTTAAAAAATCTGTCACTTTTTCCAGTAATTTCTTCAAAAGGGGAGGGCAAATAAAAAATCATTAGCTATCAAGAAACAAATTAACAACACTTGATACATTAAAAAAGATGAAAACAACTGCACCAAGTATGGGCTGCATAGCAGCATGGTTGTGTGGCACCCAGTGGCACCCCCTTGCAGAATACACCTCCAAAGACCAAGATTTTCACATTTAATTGCAGACACTTTACTGAAGCACTTTGTTGAAGAGCTGGCTTGCCCTAGACTACCTCTATAAGCTGATGGAGAGAGGCATCTCTACAGAGCAATTTAGATCTCTATTAAGTACAGATTGTAGGATGTCTGGGCTCCTAATTTAGGTACTTTTTTTGGTGTTTGGTTTCAAACAATATTAAGAGATGAAGCTTCTTCCTCATATGAGGAGCACATTTCAAAAGGAGCAAGCTGGCATTATCCAACACACTACTGACACGCGCTTTACATTCTCTGCAAACAGGAAGATTTTGCCCTTGGCCATCACTCCCAGTGGCTGCACAAGCTATACACTGCAACAAGACATTTCCCTTACAAGAGTGGTAGGTGCTTATTTATTACCGTATTAGACAGCAGCCACTTCATTATCAAGTAGCTTATTCTCAGAAGCCTAATGTAAAAGTGGCACAGCTATTGCTAGGAGAGATGCACATTTTCATGGTGGCCAACCTGATCAAAAAAACCTGCAAAGACCTAGGAGCTCTTGTGGTGCATGGAAGTGGTACACAGGAAGGAAATTGCTTCATACAGTTACTTAAGAAGAGTTGAAAAGATCCAGTTTATTCACAGACATGTTTTACTTGTTTTAAAGTAACTGTACAATGGTAATCATCAGCTTCCCGTGGGTGTACTTCTGATCGTGTACTTGGAAAAATAAAGTAACATACAGCTGATATCGGCACAGTTCCCAGAAAAGAGAACTTTCATTGGAGGAACAAAGTTGAATTATTTGAATGGTTGGGGTTTTTTTTAAATAAAAAATCTCAGTGATACTATACATAGTTAAATTTCCTTCCTGTTCATTTTGTGTATTGGCCATCCAATAACATGATATTAAACGTGGCAAGGCTGAGAACTTACATGCATCATTTTTACAGATTAAGAGAAAGTCTGTGACAGATTTGCTTTGCAGTCCATAGGAAATCATTTCTCCATCTCCTTGGTCTGAAATAGAGGTAACAGCTTTGAGTCACAGAGATCTTCTGTTCCCTAAAACATTTTCCAGTTCTCTAGTTGTATGACACTCCACCATCAATGCAGGGAAATGCTTTATTCTGGTAAATTCTTTTTTAAAAATAATTTCAGTTTAAAAGAGAAGGAACAAAGTTATACTTTTGGTTTTAACAGTTGCTTTAAACTGTACAGATTTCTCTTAGTTATTTTAAGGTATTTTTCTTTAAAATATTGAGAACATTCCCTATCAACACTCACACATATTATGAGTGGAAAACAGCCCAAGAGAATACTCGCCGGATTCTTCTGCTCTGTCAAGACACATATTTACAAGACTTGTAACTCAGTATAGGCTCATTCAAGTGAGTGACAAGATGCATTACTAATTTAAGATGAATTTGAATGCAGCCATTTACTTGCTACAACTTTCAACTTTGATCAATTTTGTAAGGAAGTTTTAAGAAAAGACAGGATTGTTCTGCACCCTCACATAAGCACTGTTCAGATACATAAATATTTGCTCACGTATGTATGTATATGTAAATGTACCCAGGACAGGAAGGCATCTACCACAGTCACATGAAATGTAGCCAGAAACATTATAGTGGTCTTTCTTTGNAGCCAAGGTAAACTCACCACATAGGCTTTGGAATTAATTCTAGGGAGAGATCTATTTACTTCCCTTTGGGCTTTGTTAGAGAGACAGGTACCACAAAGTTACAAAGTTCTGCATAAATCTATTGAACTCATACGCTGCCCAGTTTTGTGGTCACTATGAAAAAGTTTTACTGGTAAGTCTAATGAGGGGCCTGAGGACTGTGACAAAGGTCCAAGGAAAAAAACCAAAAGCAATTTAAAAAAAAAAATCACACTTCATGTAACCTGTTCCTAATTTTTAATGCACGTAAATATCAGAACAGTGATGCTAAAGAGAAGGAATTCTTTTTTTCCTGACAGTCCCTGCAGAAGTTATTTATGTGCAGCCATATACCGACGTGCATACTCAGATATATTTTCCTGAAGCCTGTAGAGTTTTATCTAAGGAAGAGCTTCAGAATGTGTGTAAATAAAGAATCTCTGTTTTATAATGAGAAGGGTGTATTGTGGTATAAATATTGCAGAGCACATTAAATAAACATGGTCACATATGACCAGGTATCTATTAAATGAGCACATCACAGGAGAAGTTAATTATCTAGGAGTGTAACTAGGAACCATTAGAATCACTGGAGACTAAGTTGCTTTATTTCTGTTTATCTTTCTTCTGAATAGACAGTAGGTTGTTGAAGAGTCCCTAAGCAACAGAAAGCTTCAGCTCTCCATCAAGTCTAAGATGACAGAGTTTTGTCAACAATAGTATGAAATTCTGCTAACCTAAAATTTTTACTCAAAGTAACATTGTGTAAAATATGCTGGCACAAAACAGTATTTAAGATTTAAAGGTGCAAAATATTTATGGTTCTTGATATCTTAAGCTGTTCAGGGGAAGGGAGAAGACTTACATGGTAAGTATGCATTTCTCTCATCTATTGCACCCCAAAAAAGTATACACAGAATTCTTTAAAAACTGAGTGTTAGTGTCAGAGACTACACATCCTAGGAGTGATGTATGACTTTACTATATTAGTATGATTTTTCTAGACTTGAAAAGCTATTGTTTCAGTCCATGTGGAAAAACATGAATTCTGATGGAATTTGATTTTGCTTAGGCTATGAAATTCATGAAGAAAACTGTCCTCTATTGATCCTATACAACATAATCAACATTGCAAACACTGTTTAGTTAAGGATATGTTTGTACAAACCACTCTAGCATGAAGAACAACTGATGAAGAAGGATTTAATCACATAAAATTCTTGAAAGCAAAATGAAGCCAATCCCTTTAAATTACTTAAGTACTGCTTAAGCCCTGTAATTAACATATAGTAATAAATATTTCATCTTTAGCAAGCCTATTGGGAGCTGTTAAACATTTATTTCTAGTCATGGGGAATTACGTAGAGTCACTTTATCATGTTCTGTATTAGACAATTTTATTTTACCGTCTTTATTTTATCCACAGTAGTGGAGACACTCATTTAAGGAAACATACTCTTTCTTCAAATGTGTTTTGCTTTTCACTGACTTTACCTTTGAAAAGTCCTGGCCAGCACACAGTGATGGTTCACATTTACTTGGAGGCCTCTCCTGTGGAATTGACTTACTACAGATAAGGGAGCTTTACTGGAAACCCCAGCAAGACTACCCAAGGCATCACTGCAGAAGTAACCTCAAAACCTTAGGCAAGGTCATTTTGGGAAGCTAGAGAGAACCTGTATGGCACAGCCAAGCCCTGGACAGAGGACACCAGAAGCATGTTTTCAGGCACCTAACACTGACCTGTACTTTTTCCTTTACACCAGGTAGCATTGTATATGTAGGGAGAAATCTGAGAGCACTGCACATCACTGCCCTTCAATCAGATCCCTGTGCAGACAGCTGTTATTCCACTGCAAGGCCAATTGAAATGCAGTCACTTAAACCACTAATAAACCAAACCCATTATACTGTTAACGTTCAATGTCCATCCAAGGAAAATCACCAAGAGCCAAGCTGAGCCTTTACACAGAGCTTCTTCACTTGTGATAGTCTGAGCACTCACTCCCTCCTGAAGAGAAGGAGAATATAAAGCTGGCTGGGTAGGACATGGGCAGAAAGTTTCTCCATGCTCCTTTATGAGAGAATCAATGAAATTATGGGCTGTTGAACAGGAAGTAAAGATTTCTGCAACAGAAATTATATTTCAGTGTTTCACACAGCATCTTCAGTGATGACTACAATTGTTTTCCGCTCTAAACAAATTAGATCTCCATTTGCCATTAATGACTGCATCACTTAAATATCACAAAGGAACTGCCTGGGTGCACTTATTAATAATTGAAAACTTAGAAGAAATCCATGAAACATTTTCAGTCAAAGCTAATAAACCTCTAAAATCATCTTTTTTCCTGAATAAATTTTCCTTTTTTCTTTCATTCCTTTTGGATAATAGGCTACATTTTAAATAATAGCATTAAGTAAAGCACAAGCTGAAATAAGAGTTGGTAAGTATCTAAAATCAGAAGTGGTTTCAACATTTTAAAAAAAGCAAGAATTAGAAAATGGGCAATATTTATCTGCTTCCTTCTTGCAAGTACGCTGAATTTCTATTTCAG
The DNA here is from genome assembly GCA_013401335.1 of Brachypteracias leptosomus. Lineage (NCBI taxonomy): Eukaryota > Metazoa > Chordata > Aves > Coraciiformes > Brachypteraciidae > Brachypteracias > Brachypteracias leptosomus. The sequence continues at coordinate 29,315 of VYZX01033076.1, read as the reverse complement.
TCTGCATGCTGTTTCCTTATATCTTACACTGATGATTAAGAAAATGTAACCACTTAATGTCTATCCTTGTTCTGCATAAACATGGAGAAAAATTTTCAATTATAATTTTTTAATCAGTAGTCCATCAAGACTCCTATTGCTACACAATTGACTTTGCAGAAGTACTAAATGACCAAAGGGAACAAGAAAATACGTGAACTTTTTGATCAGAGCTAATAGAAGTCTGCAATGCCTTTTACCATTTAAAGTGTCACGTTGAAGTCATTCTACTCAGTAACCTTTACTACCCACAAAATTACCCTCATCCGCAAAGGTTTTTTTGGTGTGCTATAATGGTCTGTGCTTTCATCAGCACAGAAAGGTTGTATGACAGGTACTGAGCTTCAAGACCTGCAATGTGTCCACAGGACACAGAGTGGGAAGAGCAGTGGTCCAGTGTCTGTCCATCCCAGCAGATCTTGTCAGGGGAGGATGGCTGCAGCCTGGCAAAAGGCAGGTCATTCTTCACCTCTCCCCAGGGAAGGAGAATTGATTTTTAAAAAGTTGGTTTTGTTGGTTTTGTTTGGGGAGGTTTTTTGAAAAAAAACCCAAAAAATCAAACAAAACAACATGAATTTCTCTACCATCTTTCACTCAAATATTTTCTCATGTTTTCCAAGCAAAGCTCACTGCACTTGCACTGTAAGTGGCATTATCTTACATCCCAAGCAGCTTTTTTCTGTGGCTTGCATCAGAAATCCACAGCCACACTATGTGTTTTTTTCTAAGCCTTGGAAGTCCTCAGAAGCTCTGATGAGAATTCAAAGGACAGTGTTCCCTTCACCCCAGGGGCAGAACCAGGCACCCCTGCCCAATTCCCACCAGCCAGGTCTCTTACTTGCCCAGAGGATGCATAAGTAGCTGGGAGCCTGCAGCCCCCTTTTCCAGCACCATCCTCAGACTCCTTCGCCATAGTTTAACGCCAGAACTCCTCTTTCCTACTGCAGAAAGAGCCAGCAATGTCCCCCGGGGCCTGTGCAGGGACCCCCTCCCCCACTGTGGGTGCCCAGAGGCTCAGCTGCAGCCCTCCATTCTGGGAAAACAAAGTGAAGTATTCAGGGGACTATGGCAGAGGAGATAGAGATGCACCAGCTGGGACTGAAATCTGGGCGTTAACCAGCTAGCCACAGGCAGCGTTTGCTTGGCCACCCCCACAGGCCAGTCCCATCAGCCAAAATTAAGCAGTCACTTGTGCTGGGGAACTCATTAGCCTGACAGGTGTGATGACAGCCCCCCAGTGGCATCCCATAGCCCAGTGCCAACCTGAGGGGCTGCCTGTAAAATGAAAACATACTGAATTCACTGAACCAATACACAAGACAATAGCAGACCATTTTTTTTCATCTTTGACTGTAGGGTTATGCTTTGAAGAGAGCCAGGCCTGGGGGATGCGGAGGCCAGCTGCAGATCAAAGCAGACGGAATGTACTGATGTGCTAACGGCACCACAGTTAAGATAAACGCTTTGGAGGGGAGTGTGTGAAAGCAGGATGTGTTTGTAGGGTTGGTAAGATATGCTCTGTAGCCAGCGGTAGCGCTTTCAAGGACTCATACTTGAAGCCTGCAACCAATCATGTACTGACTGTCGCGCAAAGGGAAGCGTGTTACTGTATAAATATCGGGGTGATTCATGAATAAAGGGTCGACTTATGCACATCATATCGGTGTTTGCGTCGTCCATGCCTCACAACCCCACATTTGACCAGACCTGTTCACTTTACAAAGATATTTCATCTGCTTTTAGGGACTTACCTGATTTTTGAGTGCATCTCTTTCATGTTTTAAACAACGTTCAAAGTCCTCCATGCTACTGGCAAAAAGCTAAATTGAGCAACAATGGTCTATGATACCTGCAAAAAGTTAACAGCAATTTAAAAGACTTTTTCTTATATCTATCTATATATCTATATATATATACATGCATGTGTGTGTGTGTGATGTTCCCAGGCTTTCATTTTATTATTAGCCACAGTGGTTATTCCCAGCTCTGTATTAGAGGCAGCAGGTCTGCTGTTTGTGCACCAAGGTGAGAGCCACCAGAGCTCTGAGACAACAGAAGGAGAATCTAGTCAAGGGGTTCTTAAAAAAAAACCCCACAACAACCCAGACTCCTCCAAAAAGAAATAAACACCACCCCCAAACACACAAACTTTCATCCACTCAGTTCAAACAATGCACACACATTCCTGTTTCTTGTCTAGTCTCATAAATTTTTACCTCCTACAATAAGCAGAATGGTTCCCTTTCAGAGAGCGGGTTACTCCTCTGCTCTAGCAGACTGACTCCAACTGTGCCCGGGCCGAGCAAAGGTTTCCACCAAGCATACCCCTGCTGTTAGCACAGTTCATCAGGTAGCTACTAGGAAACAAGTAAATCCGTGACAGAAGCCATTTGTCTTGGCAAGTCTTTTGCTGTTGTGGGCATGCATGATGTGGCATCTCACCCACAAACATGATGAAGTCAATTGATTCTCACATTTGCTGTTTCTCCCGAGTTACAAAGCTGTGATCTGAATTTCAGTGCAGACTATTTGCAGAAGAGGCCTATAGAATACTTCAGTCCTTTCCAAACGCTCTACAAAGATTAACTGATTGCTGTTTAGTATGTAAGAAGTATGTAACTTGTCAGCTAGTTAAAACAAAGTATTGTTTTTTCTGTGAGGTTGGAGAGATTCTTAACCTGGTTTAAAGCTGCTATTACAGAAACTTGCATTCATTGCTGATAATGTGCATTAATTAGGAATTCTCTGTGAGAGCCATTTATTCAAGGGGTCTGGATGAAGAAAAGCAGAATTCTGCAAATAAGTGTAACCTATGCATTTAGCAATTTATAATACTTTAGTAAGCTTTTGAACATTTACACATCTGAAAGTGCAGGCAACAGGAAAAGTAATTCATCAGAAACATACACTGGGCCAACATGTTTAAAGACATGAATTCCAGTGTTCAGAAATTAGAAAAGTTAATTCAGTCTAGTTCCAGTAATTCAAAAATTCTGCTTGGAACAGAAATGTGTTCACTTATTACTTAAAAATATTCTAATATAACCTCAATGCTATTACTACTTTTAACCCAATGGTTTTGAATAATTATCTTTTTCTAGTCCAAACACAATCTCCTTCATTGCTACTACATTTAAATAAGCAACTATTGAGGAAACAAACAGTAAAATGAACTGCCCTGGCACTCTTATGAATGGGATACTAATGTCAGCACTCAGAGGAGAAACTGTCAAAAAGAACAGCTGTAACAGAGAATTTTTATTTTTATTTTATTGGAATTTTTTTACATTCTTTGATGGAATTTTTATGCAACTATTATGCCACAATATATGATATACAATGAAAATAGAAACCTGTCATTTAGCACTTACATTTCTATGTTAATTTTGTTTTCTACCTCTGCATATACTGTGGCGTAAGTGCATTTATCATATTTCATGCAGCACTGATCGAACTTATGCAAACTGAGAATACAATAAACGGTGCCAGCAATACTTAGCTGCACTCAATTCTTGCCACAGAAGCAAGCATTCATAAAAGCATTAACATATTTTGGGTGATGATTACTGCCTATCAGCTAATTTTCTGAGCTATAGAAATGGACAGGAGACAATATTTGCTGCTATCAACCGCAGTACTTTTCAAGTTCATTAGGTTTCAAAAGACAGAATTAGCTTCAATGTTTCAAAGAGACAAAAGGCCAAGGAAACCAGCCTGATTTAAAAGGATGCTACTGAGATTCACAAACATTAGAAAAAGTTTGGTTCTGGGTCCCATGATAAGTACCTTAGCACATCAACTTTATGCTCTGGCAGAAGGATTGTTTTTTTCACCATCATGTTTCACCATCTCCAGGCCAAATAAAAGAACAGCATAAGGCACACATCCCTTTTTGGTAACCTGCTTGGACAAGTAGTACCTGATCACAGCTAAAGGTTTTTAATACAGCTTTTTATTTTGATGAGGCAAATTTCACAGCATCACCTGACTCTTTGAATCAGGCATAAACTGTCAAATCTTATTATGCCACAGCCAATATGGCAGTATTGGGTTAAAACTTACTGCCAAGAACACAAGTAGATCCCAGGAGCATGCCTAGGACATGGAATTGGAGATGGGGGTGAAATCTCATCTATGTGTTTTTCAGTTGCTTATTACGACCTATCAAAGTGGCTGCTCAGCAGCTCCAGCAGAACTCTCCAGGCACTGCAGGGGCACAAGGCCCTTGTGCAGCCACTCCTCTGTGTCCTGCTATACCACCTACCCTGTTAATTGAGCAGTCCTCTCTGCCAGCCAGCAGAAAGAAGGGAAGAAGTCTCCTACCACTACATAGTTGAGTGTTGCAGAAACCTGTAGTCATAAGGGTCACCCAGACCCAAGTTCTCCTGGGGCAGAGGGAACAGTACTTCTGACAACACTAGTTTTTCCTTTAGAGGGGAGAGGAAAGCAGTGCCCACCTGCCTTCTAGCACTGCAGAGGAAGCACAAGCAGTGGCACTCTGAGACCACCCTGCTGTGCAGTGCCTCCCAGGAAGCCAAGTCCTATCTCCCAGGACAAGAAAAATCCCCTGTTGTTCTCTGCTCCACAGCACTTGCTGTACATCAGCAGCTGTACACAGAGGCAGCTCTTGAGGTGGTTCACTTTTATGTCCATACTGAAAGTACATGGCAATTTATATTCTAATTGACAAGTATACAAAAGATACAAAAAACCTGTAATCAATTACTACTTGTACAGTACCACAACATATGCCTCTGGTCAATCAGCAACTGTTGCTTACCCACCTTCTTCTTAATATAAAAAAGGGTGACTAAATCAGGAATTGCCACTTCAGAGTTGAATTAGTATCAGCAAGGGGATGTGAGGCACGGATTAGCACTGGACAAAGCAGAGAACCCATTACTTGTTGCACTCCCATGGAGTGCAACCTCTTACTTTTGAAGTCATTTGATGCTGAATTCTCCTGCTGATCACCCACTGCTCTGTCAGCTGTGGTCTTGTGTAGACTTCTTCCCTCCTCAACTAACCCCAACAAATCTTTTCTTTGTCCCTTTTATTTTTGCCTTTATCACCTTCCTCCACCTTACACCTAAGCGGTACACACCACTTTTGTCAGCACTCAGTTTTTAGCAACTTTGTAACCTGACTCCCTACTTCCAGTCCCCCCCCACATCACAATGCTACCTTACCATTCCCTTCCAACAACCACAGCCAGCACATTTCTCCACCGAAGTTATCCATCAACTTTTTGCTTTTCAGTTTCATTACTCCTCTAAAGTATCTAGAAATAACTGTCAGTCATTTTCCTGGTTACAATGCATCTTGTTTCCTTAGTGGCTCTCAAAGGTACTCTTTTCTTTTTCAGGGATGTGCATAACTACCATGCTGTCCATGCCTGCTCTACTCACTCACAGTAGCTGGACATTACCCACAGACTGAGATTGGCGCCTCACTGAGCGAGACACTGCATCCTGGATAGGAGACTCTCCTTGTGCCAAGGATATCCCAATCTAAATAGATATGGGACAAAAAATGGTGGAAGTTGGAATTTTTTTTTCCTTACAAACCAGGGAGCAAGGTGCAGATTAATAAGACAGTTGCTGGATCTTTTCATATGGTAAAGCAAAATTACATTATTTCCAGTATTTTCCCCCACTTCTTTCCTCTTTCGGATGCAGTTTTTTGAGAGACTAGTAGACAGAGATGAGTTGGTGCCCTGCAGTTAGAATGTCTTTCCCTCAAAGGCCTCCAGGTTGAAAGCTGTATCCAGGAACCTTCTGAGCGACACCAGATGCATGTTCTTGTTGCCTGTGGCAGCTGCAGCAGCAGGCTCTCGGCCAACATACCTTTGTGACAAAAAGAATTGGGCAGACAAATGAGGTGAAAAGAAGAGACTATTTTGACAATAACAAGCATGAGAACATGCTGCTAAATGCATTCAGGTCAGCTTGGCAGATTTGGACATTTAATCATCCATCTTTCTTAAACAAAAGTCGATAGAAGTTGCACTATCAGTTATACCTTCTGGTCAGCTTTCCCCTCCCATCAATCTTAAGCTGTGTTTTATCTCCCATATCCCTCCCAGGGCAGTCAGCTACACTGTCTCATAATTAGGTAATTTGCTTTTGGCGATGAAGACTATCATTCCTCCGACAACTGCATGGGCAGAGCTAAGAGTCAATCATCCAAAATAAATGCAAAGGTACCCAAACTGAGCTCTTACAACAACTGTTTCCTCCAGAAACCTAATACTGGGAGTGAAATTCTTGAAAAATAATCTTGGACAACAAGAGAGAGACAACATCCAGGAGAGCTAAGCAGTGCTGTGTTAAGTGGCAGTCAATATACAGCTAATTGCTACTGATTTTCTTTTAGAACTACAAGGAGGAGCAAGATATGTACGATGTACTTGAGAGGAAGTTGTCCAGATTTTTCCCTCCTTCACCCAAGAACCCAAACTCAGAGGTTTTGATTTGTGAAGAACCTGACTTCCCCATTAATAACATCCTCAAATCAAAAAAAAAAAAATTTAAAAGCAAAAAAACCAAAACCCAAACTCAACCAAATTTAAAAGCAAACAAATCAGCCCAGGAGACAGCAATTATTTAAAGTCTCATACCATATAGGTCTAATGTGGTTCACAATAGTGCGGAAACGAGGTTTGACATAATCATAATATCCACTGTTTTTGTGCTCCTCCTGACACCAAACTAGATCAGCACATGGATACTTGTCAAGTTCTTCTCTCAGCAAGTCAAAAGGGAATGGTGAGATCTAGAAAGAAAGGGCAATAACTGGCAAAGCTTTCTCTTACATGATGTTAGCCCATGGTAGGAAAGTCTTTTACCTATTGGTTATTACAACCAACCATTGTAATTAACCATTTAGTACCTAATATAATTGTTATATGTTCTTTAAAGTGACTCATATTTCTTTAATTGATTTCATGCTGTCAGAAGTCAATACAAACATTTTACAGTTGCACCAATATGAACAGAAGTAGGTTGCATTCCAGATCTCCTGCATTTCTACAATTTTTCTAGTGAAGTAGCTGTGACAATATAAGTTCTTAATTAGTGAATGACAGTGTAGCTGCAAAATGCACTATTCACAACATTTAAACCTAGCAGACTGGCTATACAAATTTAAGATGTCATCACATTGGAAACTTCATTTTGTTACACTGTTCTGTAAAAGTCATCAAGCTTTCTGGATCCCATTGTCCAGTATACTGTTGTGTTCCTTCTCCACAAGGCCATGAAGGCTTAGACAACATCTTGTAAGATGCAAAGTGCTATAATAATGCTATCACCATCCATTCTGGCAAATAGTATGTATTTTAAAGCATAGTAACCCCTTGCCAAAAGTCTCCCAAAGGACCCTGTCTTCTGAGGATCAGGTAGCTCACCTGTTCAAGTCTGGTTATAGCTACTTGTTTCTCCAGGTCTTGATTCTTCCTCTCTTTCACAAGATCATAGTATACTTTTCCTGTGCAGAAAATCACTCGTTTGACCTCATGTGATGCATGAGCTGCCAGCCCATTCTCGGGAATCACACGTTGGAAAGTGGTACCTAGTTAGATAACAAATTAGAAAAGTGCCCTCAGCAGAACTGGCATTGTAGTTAAGCAGCCCAAGAAAGAGTCCTTTACTGACCAAGCAGCAGGTTGCAATGGTCACAGGGTTCTGCTGCTTCTATTCCTACTTTTCAAACCAGTAATTCTACTAAAGTGACTTTCACCAGTTTAGTTTCAAGAACTTAAAAGACTGTCAATGATCCACTCTTTCATACTTAATAGATGGAAACATCTTAACAGTGGATTCTTTTTTAGTTTTGTGTTGTGCATTACACCTTTAATTTTAAATTGATGGGATAGCTCACCTTTGCTTCCATTTTTTTTTTTCCAGAGACTTACCTGAAATATTGTTTCTTCTTCCAACCACGTAACATTAATATAGGTTTAGAAGACTTGAAAACATTTTAATAAAAAAGCATAGCAGATATTCATAACGCAACTAAATCTGGCAACTGCAGAAATATTTACACAAGCACACACACTTTGCTGCCACATATTTATGTGATTTAAACCCCTGTTTAAGAGCTAAAATGGCCAAAGGAAGAATTAGCATAGTACTGAGCCATAAGTGTAAGTGATAAGATACAATTTTAGATGCATATCCTCACTGCAAAGATACTGCTAGGTACCTTTTCCCCTGTGGTATCATCTCCCAGGAAAACAATTTGGTTGGGATACATGAAACCGGAAGAGGAACTTGATGGTCTAAAAGATCCTTTTCTCTGCTCTCTTATATGATTGATTCGAACTATTCCCACATTAACCAACTGCGAGGTAGCAGACAGCGGCCTGACCTCCCAGTCCAAATTGGCACATCCACCTACCAGAATAAGCTCCTGTTTGAACCATTTGTCTTGGGGAGAAAAGCAGCAGCACAAACATGTGAAACAGGAACTGATTTATGTCAGAATTATCTTGTCTCATTGAACAGCAGAATTCATCATTAAAAGAGACTGAATCTGTGCTTCATTGGGTCAGCTGGAGTCAGTCTTCCTCCCAGCTTTTCATTAAAAACAGAGCAAAACGTTAGCTGGGAGTCAGCAATACTTTACTGCTTGCTGTCCTCTTCAGCAGGAATATGAAAGTATGTCAGAATTCAGCATTACTTAGGCACTTGTCCACTATTGAGGGTTGGCCTGAAGCAGAGGGGACTCCAAAGACTAAAATGACAAATCACAATCCCTACAGAATTTCTAATCTGACTCATTCTACAAAGCTTTTAAACAGTAATCAAAAAGAACAAACGCCTTTGCCTGAGAAGCAAACTTTACTCACCTACAAAAAGCAGATAATGCAATACTTAAGAATGTTTCTACACTGTAATTTGTTTTTTAAAAAATAAGCAGTTATGCTTCTCTGAAAGCAGTTAAGCCACCCACCAGAACTGGAGATAGACCACCACCCCTGGGCCCACTCTCTCACTCTGAACAATCACTTTAATCACTCATGACATTTCACTGCATTTCCTCATGCCACTCTAACACGTTCAACCAGTGCATGGCAAGACAAATGACTCCAGTTTTTGGTATTACCTCCACAGGCACTATGTATCTTCCGGTGGTGTTGGCATCCAACAACAGCTAGGGTGGTAGCCTACAGCTCTGAACTCACTGATCTCACTTTAGATCACCAGTGCAACACAGCAGCCCCAGAAATGAGTATTGTAAGACAAAATGGGCCCTTCATTCTTCCAAACAGGTACAATACAATTACATCCTACCCCTTGCATCTGGAGTGTGTATGTGTGCAGTACAAGGAACAACTCAATTTTTATATGAAGAGAAAAAAAGTGGAAGGACCTAATAGCCTACTGAGGGGAACATCCCTGCAGAGAGGGGAATGCACTTTCCAGTGTCTTTAAGATTAATGGCTGCTTACAAGACAAGCCTGTTATAAATTAAGAATTCATACTTGAAAGCAGACTTTTCAGCAAAAGTCCATGACAGATCTTGCTACAATAGCTCTACAGAAATTACGCCAAAGGAAAAGGCAATTCTCTTCTTCACAGTCTGAGATGCAAGTTTGTATAGCCAATTATTTGTCCAAAATATTTTAAGATGACCTACCAGACACCATTTCATCAAAACTGGATTTAGCTTCTGGATGCCTCAGCAGTGACTTGGGTGTCAAAATAATCAGCTGTAAGACAAAATTTTTTCCAACATTCAGGAACTGTTTTATCTGCATTTATTACATGGAACATTTCTAACACTGTTTGTACAAAACCTGAAATATGCTATAGGTCAAGTTAATGTGAATAGCAAAAAGAGTGAATTATTTTTTTCTCTTTTGAAATCCTACAAAGTTTCAAAATTATTCAAAAGATTTGGGTCATCCATTCCCTTTTAAGGTTCTCAAACCCTATTACTTATGCTTCTTTTTGAGAACAAAATCAAATCACAGGCTATGAACCAGTAAAACATCCAACGGTTGTATTTTAGGTTTCTGAAGTTCCAGCAGTTAGACTTGCAGATTATAATTAAGCAATCTGTTAGCTACACAATCTGTTAGCAATCTGTTAGTGTCTTGATAAGTTCATCTGAAGGCCTGCACAGCCAGAAGGAAGTAAAGCTGAAAATCAAGTTTTAGAATCATAGTCAGAGCTGAGTTTCCTTCCATCAATCAAATCAGTGACTTCAACCTGTGTTAACATTTTTCACCAATGATTCTTGTTCTTTTCAGCTCTATGTTACATGCAAAAACAGACCCCTCTTTATGTGAGGTTCAATATACCTAGAATAATCAAGTCCAGTACAGTAACTTTACCGGTTTCCTGAATGGCAGCAAGATCTGTCTTCTGAGGACATGAAAGTAATTGGCTGGAGTTGAACAATTCACCACAATCCAGTTGCATTCATACAGCTGGGAAACTTCAAACTGCTCACTGAACTCCTGAGAGACAGTAAAGGCATTAGAAAAATGTCTAAAAGATCAGAAAAAAGGCTTGAAAGCTATCCCTTACTTCTGACCCTCAGCAACATCCTTCCTCAAAATACCTAATTAGCAAATCTCTGCTTAGATTATATTATTGGCTAGGGAAGCATTCCTACAAACCATTCTCTTGCATTTCTACTTCTTCCTAAAAATGCATGCAAATACATGCAAAAAACTTGCATTAATTTCAGGAACCTAGGAAGTCCAGGAAGAAAGGGTGAAGAGGACTGGGACTTCACTAGGTGGAAAACAGAAAATAGAACTCTTTTGAAAGAACCTTAAAACTATAATTTGTTTTTTGAGTGCACAGTTAACTCACTCTCTCACCCATTTTTTGGTAGGTGTTCTTTCCTGTTATACTATTTTAATACATAACTTTCATATGTTTTATAATCTATTTATTACAAATATAGTGGGTTTTATCCATATCTATGTACATATATATTAGGTAAGCACAGATAGATAGATAGATAGATAGATAGATAGATAGATAGATAGAAAGAAAGAATAATCTCATTACAGATCGGTACAGTATCTAACCCTATTTCCTGGTCCATTGTTTGAGCTCCTGTCTTCTCTGATAAAAATCTATAACTTGCTTATTAGGTGCAATTGGCAGTACTTAAATGTAGTCAATCAAACAGGTCTTTATTCTGCCAGTACACTGACAAAAATCACTTTTAGATGAGGAGGAACATGGCTTTGGAACTATCATTGCCCCAGTGGTAACAAACTCAGGGCCAAAATGGAAACATCCTTTTTTTTTTTTTCCCTTCTTTTTAATTGGTGGGCTTTTCAATTAATGTATCAGTGTTTCTTAGGGAACCTGCAGTGGGGAAGTGGATGCCCAGTATCCTGTAGAGCTGTATACTTTATTTGTAGGAATGAATGACCAATGTATGAAGGTCTTAGCTGAATCAAATTTAGAAGTTGCTTATTTTCATGCTCCCAGCAGTACAATATAGCTCCACTGCAAAAAGCCAGGAGTAGTCTCACTTGGCCTCCTTCAGAAATTAACTAGAGACACCTATTTGCAGCATGCACAGCAACATAAACAAGCCAAATCACTGGCCCTGAGGAACAGCCATGAAAAGATCAAGCTGCCAGAGATTAATTGTATATGACCTCAGCTTTGCAATGAAGCAGTGCATACTGCGTACTTCCATTACTTATACCAGGATCAAGTTAATGTTACACCAAGTCTTAAAGCAAAATCTTAACCCACTCTATCTAGCTAAAAGGCTGCTTCTTAAAAAAAAGAAAATAAATCTCTGAGATATGAAGATTAAAATGGGAAAAAAACAAGAACATGGCCTTTGACAGATCTACTTACTGGATAAGCATCAGAATCATCGTTGCTCATCTGCAGAAACCTCTCAGGCCTGGCTGATGAATGTTCTGGACCCTGGTAAAGGTATCATTTAAAACAACAATATTAAAAATCCTAATCAGCAGTTAAACATCTGTTAGACCACTCACTGCACAAGTACCTCCTGTCACCCTAGCAGCTCTACACCAGGCTGCACATCTGGCCCCCCAGCCAGAGGCGGCAGCAGCAGAGAGAAGAGAAGACACACCGCAGGGCTGGAATTCTGTGTCTTTCATAAATTGTTTTCATAGGAGAAGAGTAGTTTTCACATGGATGTCCATTACTTTTACCAGCTGCAAGTAATTTCTAGCCTTGATACAGTTGTACAATGAAGACTAGTGAAAGGGCAGTCCATGAGGTTGCAGGAACAACCTTGCTAAAGGAGCAGGAGGAATGTCAGGAAAATAAGCACTGCGTGCCTCAGTGTACTGCAGGGACTAACACTTCTTTGGGCCAAACCACACTCGCATGCTGAACAGCAGCAAACACAAAGTTATATTAGCAACAAAAGCAGACTCAGGATCTCGCTACCATTGCTCACTGTTCAGAATCGGACAAAACAGCCTAGGTGAATGCTTCGGCTAAACCAGACCAAAATACAAGTACACATTTTCTGTCAAACTAACCCACGTGATTAATTTCTGCCTTCTCAGGAGGTATTTTACATTCTGTCAAAGTCCTGAACACTCACATCTGCTGTCTCACTAGCAGCACCCAAGGTAATTTCTTCCAGCGAGCAAACATTGTTAGATCCATTTCACACTAGGAAAACATGCATGCTGACCACAGACAGTGTCAGGAATAAGGAGTGTAACAGAATCTGTTTTCTTCCCTCTCATGTCGCTGTTTATAAAGGATAAGAGAAAGCTTGAGGAGTATGAGAATGCAGCGTGCTTATTTATTGCTAACGCTGGCAGACTTTGCTTGTTCAAGTGATAGTTACAGTTAGGAAGGACTTTCATTTTGGAGACAATTACAAAGTATTTTAACTTAAAGACAAACTATCACACCTTTCAAAACTCTCCATGGCTTCAAAGCTAATGATGCTCATAAAGAGCTTTTTTAATTATATGGCCATCTCTCATAATAAAACTTCCTCTGTTGAAACCTTAAGATATGATCTCCAGAATCACTCATCATTTTGACAGCTAGTAGTCCACCTTGATTCAACACATCATCCATGCTGATTCTAAATGTAGGATTCCACTGTCCAGAGGAGGGGCACAAAGACGATCAGGGGGCTGGAGCACCTCTTCTATGAAGACAGGCTGAGAGAGTTGGGGTTGTTCAGTCTGGAGAAGAGGCAGCTCCAGGGAGTCCTTACAGCAGCCTTCTAGTACCTAAAGTGGGCCTACAAGAAAGCTGGAGAGGGACCTTTTATAAGGTCATGTAGCAATAGGATGAGGGGTAACAGTTTTAAACTGAAAGCAGGTAGATTAAGATACAAGGAAGAAATTCTTCACTATGAGGTTACCCAGAGAAGTTGTGGATGCCCGCTCCCTGGAAGTGTTCAAGGCCAGGCTGGATGAGGCTTTGATCAACCTGGTCTAGTGGGAGGTGTCTCTGCCCATGGCAGAGGAGTTGGAACTCGATGATGTTTAAGGACCCTTCCAACCCATTCTATGATTCACTCTACTCACTCCATGGACTAAAGGAAAAAAACACTCCACTGGCAACAAAAGAGTAACACAAACAGCCAAGAACTGTGCCTTGCATAATTACTCTTTTGAAGTCTGTCTCCACTTTTGAGTACCAAATGATCTGGTCATAGATGAGTAAGGGCTTGAGAACAAGAAGCAGAGCCGCGTAAAACTATGGTGCACAGTAACAGCCCAACATTGCAATACTTCTGCTGCGTACATCTATTTGCTGTAAATCAAATCCCACATTACATACAACCTGTATGTGCCCAGACACAGGGATTCACAAGCACACTGAAATCAGTGCGCTGGAAACAGAGACGTTACTAGCAAACAATTACAGGAGAGACACACAAGGCTTCCCTAACGTACACACATATGCTGCCCCAGCAACAACCTCCATCCAGAGCCTCAACCTTCACATCCATCTTTTATTTCTCTGCTGACACCTCCAGCCAGACCGCCAACAACTGCTGCGTGGGATGGGGTAGGGTTTATTTCTACTGTGACCACCTATCCGGTGAGATCTATACCGAATCCATTAGTTACTTTCAGATGGGTCCCCAGGGAGCCGTTGGGCAGCAGTTTTTCAATCACAGTCAACTTGCCTGTGAATGCATGACCTAGAGGTGAAGGAATCCATATCCCATTACGAATCGTTCCCCAAATCATTCTGTCCCCAACAGTGTAGTTAGAGAGAGAATAACACTCCTGTAATAGAAAGCTCCTCTGGGAAGACAGTGGATTTCAACAGCCTGGTGGGATTCTTAAATATTCCAGAAACACCTGACACTAGTAGCAAAATACGCATGTTTCAGAAGATCTGGGCAAATCTTAGCTGCCAAGTGGCTAAGAGAAAAGAAAGATTAACTGTATTCTAAGTAGCAGAGAACCAGCTCCCTTCAGCTGAGTGCTTTTCTGCAGAGGACCACATATCCTGCTGAGGTCATATCCAGGCTGTCCCTCAGGATTCATTTAAAAAAAATTAAATTTCTCAAAAGTCTTGTGAACAGCAGCAGACCCTTTATTCTTTACACACAAATGGGTTTTGAAAGCCATTCATAAGGTATGAATGCACTCCAGTATATCAGGACAGGATTATAACTGAATGGAAATAAACTAACTTGTTTGTGAGAATGGAAATGATGCAGTTTGTAGTGAAAGGGTCTAGAGCATTTCTACAGATGGAGATTGCTGCTGTGGCACATACTATGCTTTTCTTAATAGAAAACTAGAAACATGCATACATCAATTGATGAATGTTAATGTATCTGAAAAGGAGAAAATTAACCTAGCCTAACACGATGTTCCTGTAACCTTTAAAAATAATTTAAAAGATCTGAAGAACAATTCTACTGCTGGTATGAATCTCATATAACATTATATACAGAGCGTACCCATGCCCTTTCCCTGTAAGACACTGTCTAGTTCCTCCTAACGGGCACCAAAGAAAAGAGTCAACAGCTAGTCGAAATATCTTCTTTTTCAGAAAGAGAGAAATTGCTTATTATATCAAAGTCACCCAATGAAAATGATAATGGAGCAGTTTTGAAGTTATTTCATGTCCTTTCATTGCATGAGAATTTAGTACAGATTTTGCACAGAGATACTTCATGCAAAACAAACCCAAGCACTTACTGTACACTAAGATTCTGGGGCTTTCTAGAGAAAGACAGCAATGTCTTTGAGAAAGTTACAAAAAAAAAAAAAAAAAGAGAGAGAAAAAAGAAAAAAATGGGGAAAAAATGGGGGAAAAAGTGGTAGATGCCACTATGAAGGACACCAAACTAAGAGCTCAGAAGTTATTCTCAGGGTGATTTTGGTTCTCACCAATCAATCTATCCACATTATTTTCTGTAGCATTAAAGCAGTCTAACATGCTTAACAGTGCCTTCCTCCTGCCAGCTTCATATCACTATTAGATCCTCAAGACCTTTGGCTTTTACAGCCACAGAGGAAGGCACAGTAGCCAGCAATTCCCTTCCACATGCACCAGCCAGCGGCTCTCACCATTCCTTCCATTCCGTGTGGCAAGAGCAAGACGATCCCGTTGTGACGAACCCACTTGGCCTGGCCAGAGCTGATGAACTGGTCTATTATACACTGCGCTGTGTTGTGAAAGTCTCCAAACTGGGCCTCCCAGCACACCAGGGCATTGGGACTTGCCATGGCGAAGCCAAGTTCAAAACCTGGGAACCAAACAAGTAGGAAAATTAGAAAAGAAAGATGCTGAGAATCCTGTTAATTTCTCATTAAAAAACCAATAAATTAAAATAAAGCCCAAATGTGGCCTGTTGTAAACCATGCAGCTTTCAGTGGTACCATTTCCATCAGAAATATTAGCAAATAACATTTTTTCAATCCTGACTCCAATCCTTCAAACTTTTCTTCAAACATTTAAATATCATAGGAGTTTTTAAATGAACAACCAAAAACCCCTCCCTCAGCTCAGACGTGCATGTGACATTTTCGTGGGAGGTCACTGAGGTAGGTACCATCTTTTCCTGTAAAATCACATTTATAGCTCATTATTATTTCAAGAAGCTACTTACACACAGCCCTGCACAATATTGTCTTTTTTTCCCTTCTCATATGTAGGCACTGAACAAAATTACTGGTGACATCAACCTTCAGTCTATAGGCAGGGTCATAGTCTTTGGATCTTCAAAGAAGTCTGAACACAGTAGGTGCATGGGAGACACATCCAGGACTTGGGTAAACAATCCTTTCTCTGGCAGGATTAAGGACTGTTTAGGTCTCTGCCTCAGTGGCAGAGAGGAGACCAGAAGTCCTCTTCATCAGGAGAGCATAACTACTTCAGCTAATGAAAACAAAAAGACATAACCTTCTCCCTCTCTGTGTCAAAAGATTTCAGGTTGGTCTACAGTAGTAGGTAAGTGCAGAAATTTCCCTGACCTTGTGTTGTTTGAACTGTAAATTCATCAACCCCATAGACTGCGTAAGGGCCACTCATTCCACTTACTCAGCCATGTCAGGTTAACACAGCAGGACAAACATACAGCAGCAGCCTGGCTGACAGCAGCTCAGGTGTTCTGCATGGAGCAAGTCAGGCAGCTTGTTGTCTGCTCTTAAAACTTGACAGCCTCCATTAATATCTCTTACAGGCAGAAAAGAATTACTGCTCTCACAGAGACCTGCTGCAGTACGATGAAGCCTTGGCTCTACAACAGGACCTGGGGAGATGATTAGCAAAGAGAGAAAAGAAACCTAAACTGCTACTCAATGTAAGCTAGTTAATTGATTCCTAGTAGTATGGCAAAACACAGAATACTACAAGGCCGTTTGGATGTGCTAGGAGGCATCTGCTGTGTAGCTTTAAAAAAAACACCAACAAAACAACACAACAGAATTTTGTGTCAAGTTAGAACACGAAAAACTAGCCATGTGCAATGGCTAAACTTGTCTCAGTTTAATGGCCACGCTTAAATTTAAGGTATTTTTCTTACCACATTCCGTAGTGATCACTTAAATGTATCTAATAATATAAAAATAAATAATTAATCTCTGTTTATATTTTCCTTTGACACTTCAATATAGCCGAGCCTGGAGTGTTGAGTGAATACTTGTACTCATACTCCACACCTATAGTTTGAAATTATTAAAAAAATTTAAAAGTTCTCAATAAAAAAAAAAGATATATAACACTGCTCTGTAGATGGAGGTTCTGATTTAGGAGGGAAAACTGATGTAGTACATGTAGAGAATAAATATCTGATGGATAAATACGTTTTATGTTGAAGATTTTACATTCTGCACAGAATATAAAGATCTGCTTTCAAACACATAACTGCAACATGGGAAGACTCTCATTGAAATTTACCCCAGCAGAGCGACTAGCTTTGCTGATGTAAAATTTTATTTAAAAAGCTACAATAATGAGGTGTAACTCTTTCCTGAGTAATTGCAAGACTGTAAAAAACACCAGAGTGAGCTAACAGACTGATATGTATTTCTAACCTCTTTCCAGCTTAAGATCTGCACATTACCTAAGTTACATGCAGACAGTCCCATCCTTCTACCATCTACACCAAATTTAGCTTCTTGTTTTTGCTATGTACAAGTCACTGTAATTTCCATTTTTGCCTGGTTTCCTTACTGTGACACAGTAGCCACTCAAATGCTCTTTTACAATATAGGCTTGATAGCAAAACCAGCTTTGGCAAAAATGAACACTGTTTCTGGTATCAAAATGTCTGTACTGCTTAATTTGTCCCACTAGTCCCCAGCCTCCCCCCACCTCCAAACAGTCACAAGAGCACTGTACATTTAATTAAGACAGAAATGCGCCTGACATTTGGGATGCCGAAAGAAATCCCTTCATATTTGAGAGGATGGTACACCTATGTAGATACAATGAATTAATTTGTCTCTCTCCTCCTTTTTTTTTTAATACGTAGATATTCTCAGGAGTACAGGACAAAAATATCAATCTGTAAAACCTCACATTGTGGATAATATTTCCTAGACCCAATGGCAGGTATGAGCCAAAAAACAATTGTAAGTCGAGTACCTAATATGCCTCCTAAATATTATCAGTAAAATCCAATACTGCTTTGTGACCACCAGTATTTAGTAAACTACAGTAAACTGCTTCAAAGCCATGATAAACCCCAAAGTCACTGAAATTATAGCTTCTGACTCTGATTAAACCCACTAAATAACAGAATCATAGAATCGTCAGAACTAGAAGGGACCTTAAAGATCATCTAGTTCCAATCCCCCTGTCACGGACAGGGACGCCTCCCACTAGATCAGGTTGCTCAGAGCCCTGTCCAGTCTGGCCTTAAAAATTTCCAGGGATGGGGCTTACACCACCTCTCTGGGCAACCTGTGCCAGTGTCTCACCACCCTCATGGGGAAGAACTTCTTCCTAACGTCTAATCCAAATCTACTCACCTCTAGTTTTGACCCATTCCCCCTAGTCCTACCACTACCTGACATCCTAAAAAGTCCCTCCCCAGCTTTCTTGTTGGCCCCCTTAAGATACTGGAAGGCCACAATAAGGTCCTCTCGGAGCCTTCTCTTCTCCAGACTGAACAACCCCAACTCTCTCAGTCTATCCTCATAGGAGAGATGCTCCAGTCCTCTGATCATCCTCGTNACAGTGTCAAAGGCTTTGCTCAGGTCCAGGTAAATGACATCAGTTGCTCTTCCCTTGTCTATTAATGTTGTGACCTTCTCATAGAAGGCCACCAGGTTTGTCAGGCATGATTTGTCCTTGGTGAAGCCATGTTGATTGTGCCCAATCACCTCTTCATTATTCTTCTGCCTCAGCAGTGTCTCCAGGAGGATCTGCTCCATGATCTTGCCAGGCATGGAGGTGAGACTGACTGGCCTATAGTTCCCTGGCTCCTCCCTCTTTCCCGTCTTGAAAATGGGGGTTATGTTTCCCCTTTTCCAGTCAGTGGGGACTTCACCAGACTGCCAGGACTTTTGGAATATAATGGAGAGAGGTTTAGCAACCTCATCCGCCAGTTCCCTCAGTACCCGTGGGTGTATCCCGTTGGGTCCCATGGACTTGTGAACTTTCAGGTCTATCAGATGGTCACAAACCTGATCTTCACTTACAATGGACAGTTTTTTCTGCCAGCCCCCGCCATTATCTTCTGTGACCTTCAAATACTTCAAATTAGAAAATACTTCAAATTAGAAAAGTTTTGGGAATTAAAAAAACCTCAGTCTTTCTGGAAGATGTGCTTACCATCTTGACATGCTCCACACACAGAAGGCTACTGCTACAGGGTCACCAGCAAGTGATACCTGACATCTCTCATACACTTACCACTTGTGATCTATGCCCTGGTTATTAGAGGCTGCAGTCATAGGAGAGCCTCCCTTTATGGAATTCAGTGGATAAGAGAAATACTTCAAAGAGAACTATAATACCAAAAAATTATAAAAGCAGTAATAGAAAAATACCTAAAATACCTTTAAGATGTCCTGACATCACAGGCATTAAAAAAACTTTAACATATTACGAGATAGAAAAGAACAAAATATAGCACATACAGCATACGAGTTATTTTAATGTTATCAGTGCGAGGTAATTGACTTTGCTATGGAGGAAGATTTCAGGATCAAGTTAAACCTATTCAAACCTTCTATGTCCTTTTTCTTTTTTTGTTCAACTTTTATGTTCACCATCAGAGAGATACTCAGAGCTCTAAGCCAAGACTGAGATCTTCATGTGCAGGATGCCACAAACATACACAAGTAGTTCCCTCCCTGCAAGTTTTACTATCAGACTTGGGGGAAAAACAAACAAACCAACCAACCCAAAAGGACAAGCATTTCCAATATATAAATTGAGAACTAATGGACATGCCGTTACAGAAAGCTTAAACTTGTGTAAGTCCCTCTGCAACATAAACTACAAAAACATCCTTCTGACACTTGACATGAAGTTTTTACATGGGTCATCTATGCATGAGACCGAAATTGCTTTATCTTAACTCAATAACTTCAGCTAAATTAGGACTACAGGGTTTCTTCTACTCCAGGAACAGGCTCTTCGGTCAATGTCAAGAAGGTTAAAAGAGGGACAACTGCAGGACAAATCAACTGCATGAGAGAAAAAGCAACATGAGCTTCAAATTAAATCATGTATTCACAGAGAAAGCAGTTTTACATATTGTTTTTATAGTGTGCCTTCGTAGCTTACTCCTTGGTAATTCCGACCCAGCTTTTTATTTACCATGTCCATGGTAAGATAACTTTGAGTCACTTAGCTTCTCAACTGTTGAATTCTGAACTGTCCATTCATGACTCCAGCAGATGCTCACGTTCACACCAAAAGGCAACTAGGAAGTTAGAGGCCAAAAGGAGATTGATAAATCAGGCAGTTGGCCTTTCGTCTGTGAGTCACCATGACAGTACATTACCAAAGAGAATGGCTTTTGCTGACAATTCCTTTGGCCTGACTGCCTGAACAATCCTTCTTTCAAAACATTTTAAATCTCTGTCCTTCCTATTTGTGTTATTCTATTGTTTTCAACACAATGCAAACAGTGGAGAAATTTACACAGCTCCTTCAATGTTCCCAAAGGTATCTGAAAAATAGATTTCCCTAGATAGGCTTGAATCCCATTCTAATTTTACACAAGCATTAAGAGAACATTTCTACTGATTGGGTGACATGGTTGAGAAAATATGCAATATGTTCAAGACTTATTAGAGCATATGCTGCTCTCTGTAAGGATGAGGTAATTTAACTTTTAGAGAAGAATGAACTGAGGTTTTGACTGCTTGGAGTTATCAATAATCATACAGTGCTTTTCAAAGAGTATGGAGCTCTATGAGTATTTAAAACTTGGTCAGACCACACACGTAATTCTGTTTCATATACCAAAAATCACCCCTAAAATTCACATGGAAAAAAAAAGAGTCATTTCTCATTTCCTATCTTTCTGCCCACTTTGTGCCAATAATCTCCACAAGGTGACAATATTGTAGGTGAAGCTGCATTGATAGCTGTGATCCTAACACTGATGCCTTTTGCAAGTTTTGTGACATTCATAAAAATATCTGGGAAAATATATCCATATGTAATCTATACATTTTAATGAATATTTTTAAATTAACTCTGCCAAGACTACTGTTTCATGGAACATGTGTCTGTGGTATACCCATCTTTGGTATATCAGAACTCATCTTTCACCAGGCAAATGACAATGAGAATTTCTAACATTAAAGCTATTCCACCAGCAATTATAACAATTGCTAAGGAGTCTGTCAAGAATTACTACCTGCATGTGGAGAAATTAATTCAAAGAGCAAGATCTGAACTGCTAAATTTAAAAAATAAATAAATAAAATGGTGGAAAGACATGTAAGACAGATGGAAGGTGAACAACTCAGGAGAGGGTGAGGTGCTTCTCCTCAAAGGGATTTGTTTGGGCACCAGATGAATCAAAGTCAGGAAAGGTGGCCCAAGCTAGAAAGACTCCACAGTTCTAGAGATGAGACATGAACTGCAGGGGAGAAGGTTCCTACCCAGGCCTCTCATGAGGGCTCAACGTCAGACCAGAGTATAGGGCTAAAAAAACTGCAGCAGAGGCCTTGCAGGCTTTCATTGTGTCTGCAGAGACAAGAACCAAGCATTTCTTCAGAATGCTGTGCAATACTTGTGAGTTTAAAGGATTAACTCTACACAGCTAGAAACACAGAGTACGGGTTTAAGCTTGAGGAAATCCAGTGCTAAGATAACCAGGCTGCAAGATGTGGCTTTCAAGGGATGACAGGTAAGGACCCAAAGGGCGGGGGAGAGCCATCAGCCAGTTCTGAGACACCAGGCAGCCGCCTGGGGCTCAGAGCACATCAGGGCACAGGACCCAGCACAGCAGTTTGGTAAACTTCCAAACTGAGGGAAGAGAGGAGAGAAAAATACACAGCACTTGACTAAGATTGCAAAACTAATGTTTTAATTGCTGAAGTTCGTTAAGGTCCCTAGATGACAGGCATAGCAGAAATGCTTGTTTCTGTTAGTCCAAATCCTGCTGTGCTCCCTTACTGTTCTTTAGTCACTCTGGCAGGGAACAAGGTGTTGTCAAGCAAAGTGGCAGCTTACATAGCATATTATGCTGTGTTTTTCCCCACAGCACTTTTCATGATTGCCATAAGAACTGTAATTTTTCAATTAACATAAGTAAGGCTATAGCTTAATTCAATGATTTCAAAGTGACTTAAGGCATGAATGCTAACTAATGATTATGGAGGGCTTATCAGTGTAGGGATTTAATTTCAGAACATGGAAAGTTATGAAGACAGATTAGTACTATGTTTAACTGAAATCTAAGCACAGGGACTAACAGAGGGACATGCACCCTTTCGTAAACCCAAACACAGCCCAAGTTAATAGAAAGTGAAGCTCATACTCATCTAGTGGCTGACTCTATTAGACAGACTCATGCCTTCTTAGAGCTCCATGCAGATGACACTGAGAAGCTAATCCTTGGTTACTACAGTCTGTCTTATTTCCTAACACAATTTCTGACAGGCAACTCTATTTGCCACTCCTAACCTTAAAAATATGTTGCTCTGAAGGAGAAGTACTACTACATATTTCATGCCAGAAGTGTATTGCAGAAAAAAAGTTTAAATCAATACCTGTGCTCTTCCCTTCATCTTTTGCTTTAAATATGACACTCCCCCTTTGTAAAGCTGTACTCCATCTCTCATAGTTTAGGAATTTGCTGAATTATGCACTAGTTCCCAGTCTATCTTGCCTGCATGTTCCCTGGACATTCCTAGTAGAGGATGTTACAGCCCAAGACCTCTCAAATCCAGTACTGAACCTGAGAGAGAATCACACCTCCTGGATGGAGAATCTACATTACACAGTTATTCTGACAAAAGTAAAGGAAGACTTCCAAGTACTTACAAAACTGCTGAAAAAGTAGCATAGAGTGCCTCTAAGTTACTTTCGCTTTTCTTGTCTAGCTCAATCAGTACGTAGACAAACTATTCTGCTTAAATGACTTCACACAGCCATCACTTACACTCCCAGACATTCAGCTTTAGTAAAGGGAAACTTTATAGCTAGACAAGAGGATGCACAATTAAACTGTAATGATCTGGATATAGCTAAAAATAGTAGACACAGGACATAAAAGAAAGTTATCAGGTTGCTAAATATGCTGATTTAATGCCCCAGTACACACACTCCACAGCTTCCTGTATACAAAACATAAGCAATTATTTGAACTACAAGTTAACGAGATTGTCTTTATTTTATTTCCAAGTGAAATCAATCTTGTCAGAGTATCATTTTAATGGAGCAGTTATACCCCAGGTTTTCCTACCCAGCTCAACAATCACTTGGTATAAAGCTCACAGCTCTTGGCTTAGGTACCTGCCAAGGAAATAATCTGTAGTTTTATCATGCTGGGCTGTTCAATCCATTTTTACTTAGCTCTAGTTCACAGAAACTAAGGGAATTCCCAAAATGCTTCTGAGGTGCTGCGTGTCATAAGTAAATTATTAATGCCTTTTGGCTTTTTTTTCCTTTACATCCTCCCACAATCCTCCCACCCTCCACCACGTACTTCAGGGCAATAATCTCAAACTATTCCTTGTAACAGGCTTACACAGTAGTTACAGAAAATAAAGTGTCAGGAGTTTTTACTACTCCTGAAGAATCACCTCCTTGAATTGCAAGTGTTCACTTACTCTTCCATGTACTAAAAAGGAGACCCAGTGATGTTACCAGCCAAACAGGTAACAATTCTAACAGCTCCTTTTGACTAAGATGCTTAACTAGAAGAGACATGTTCACAAACTGCTGCTTATCCTAACACTATCTCTCTATGGATACAATACACAACAGTACATGTGTTGGAAAAGATCAATATATAAAATCTAGCAAGGGAGAGGAAACTTAATTATAAAATCACTTCTATATAGAAATATGGCATATTTAATTAAAAAAAATACTAAAAAACCCCATCACTTATCAACTATTTTTATTAATTTAATCTCCTTTACTGTTAAAAAACATCTCAGACACAAGGGATTTCAAGTTTTTAACAATTAAAAATAACTGTATTATTAATTTTGAAGAACACATCATCACATCTGCTAAAGCAGAATTGCACAAAAATTATAATCTTGTTTTCAGTGTATGAACAAATCCATATTTTGCCCTATTACTTGCATTCAATGAAAGTTATTCAATCAATTTTCACATTTCTGTTGCTGGGGAAGGTGGAACAGCAATAGTGAGCAGGATGAGATCAAGAAAGAGAAAGAAAGAGAGCCCACTTAGTTAATTTTTTAAATAGCAGAATTTTGGCGATAAGAATTGTCCTTCATACTATATCAATACCAGGCTTCCTATCTATTGAGGTATAATTTTTGGAACAAAATCAATTTCAACTACAGGCAGACATTTGTCGCTTTTACATTTGAGTATGTTATTTGAATGTAAAAAAACCAACCAAACCAACCCAACCCAAACAAAAAAACCAACAAAACAAAAAAACCCAGAAACCTATGACCCACTCACCCATAAAATTTGCAGCAACACTGTAAACAGGCTCAAGTTAAGAAACCCCAGACTAAGCTGTGAGAAACAATAGGAAACTGGATACAAACAAATCATTCTCTGAAATGAAATTCTTGGGTTTTTATATATGACAATTATTTTTCCTATGTCTATATAAATCTTTCACACTCCTACTTAAGAGTTTATATTTACGTATTACTATATTAGCTTATGGAGGCAGAAACTCCCGTTCACACCATTCTGTCACAGAGCTAAGAAAAATAGCTAAAAAAAAAATCTCAGGTCTTCAGCCCATGCTCCAATTATACATTTTTATACCACTTTGATTTTAATATTATTAGCAATAGGTAGTATGTAGTATGCAAAAATGACTATGTGATCAAATATTTCTGGAATTTGAGTCAAGCAACTATAAATTACCATTGTTATTTAGTACAATATTTCATCCTTTTCCTTCACACTAACTCTGAAATGGATATGAAAAAATATTTCATTACTTATCCACAGAATCAATAACATTTTTGATAAATTATTAGATGTACTTGTTTTGTGCTCCACATTCCCCTTGCCACCCTCATCATGTCAGAGTGAGGTTATTCATTCTCTGTGGCTGAAGGTAAAACATCTGTCCAGTACCAAAAAATATAATTCACTATGATTAATGCTATCACTAACAAGAATTTGTTTTCTTGAAATAGCACGTTCAGAATAGCAGTTCAGGTAAGGCTAGGATAATTTTTTATATCTATGTTACAAAGTGTCCCTGATTTTGATGACACTTCCCCCCCTTTTGAGAAAGCATTAGGTGTATGTTCCAGCATTGCCAAGATCAAACACAACAGGTGGACACTTTCAACCAAATCCCAAAATTGTAAAATGTGGGGGTCCTTGTTTAAGAGCTGGCAGAACCTGAGAGGAAGAGCTTTGGTATCTGTTTCATATGTAACTGTTTCACAACTTTTTTCAACATACTCTTTCTTGCTGAGATCTATTTCTTGTATAGCTGCATTATTCCCTGATATTCATCTTCCGTCATTACTAATTAATTTCCTGCTGAATACAATGAGACCAATGCCAGTATATTCTCTGACTTTTCTATCAAAAGCTACTGAAGATTCCCAGTTTATAGTTTGGAAGTGCAAGCAGGTTCTAAGCAGCCTAAACAAATAGGTGCACCATTTGAAGAGTGCAGAAAGTTTTGCACTGCAAACACACTGAAAGCTGCAAATTCATATGCCTGATACCAATGGCAACACATTCAAATGTTAAACAAAACAAACAAACAAATAAACCCCACAAACACACCCTCTAATTTTTAACTTATTCTAAAGTGTTAAAACTAAAGTATACATTAAAACCAAGACCCAATATAGCACACTGTAAGAAAAAAACCCAAGAGATTGGCTTCAAGTTTACACTACAACAATTTAAAAAAAAATCCTTCAAGGTATGAAGACAATAAGGGACAAATCTTAAAATGAACAGGGTAAACTGATTGAATCTCTTGATAGAGCTACTTTCTTCAGTGGATGGCCGGAAATCATTTTAGGCATTTTGATTAGATTTAGACCACAGTTCTGCAATGTCTGGCTCCCATCTGATATAAAACTGTTACAAACGTGGTAATGTCAAAATACAACCAAGGCAGAGTTTGTTTATATCTGCCACCAGCAGAAGGAAACACCTGTTTGTTTGTTTTGAGGCTTGGCAAACTCAAATAACAAAGTAAAACTTTGTAGCCAGACGACTTAATCACATTAAAGCAAAATCTGAAAAAAAAAATCCTCTTAATTAGCAGACAATTTCCTACATCTTGTTTGAGACCCATTAAAGCACAAGATGTCAGACGGTTACCCCGAGACCTACCTAAGACACCATATTCAGAAAGAGAGCTGTTGCACACAGTGTAGGGGGCCTGCTGCTCCCACAGGTGGTTCATGGGAACACACGTTCTCTTGTCAACTTCTTGATCATGAAGCACGTGATGACGATGGCTACAAATATTTGAAGAAATTTATTAGCCAAGAATAACTGGGCTTTAACAGATCTATTTTCAAAGATAAACCATTAAAGCTATGTTATAAAAAGCATGCAAGCAACATAATTATCTTTGCTTTATACAACACTCTGGTTGGGTTGAACTCTAGCAATACAATCACACATCCAAATACAACTGTTGTACTATAAGGACTCTCACTGGCTATCCAGACTTGCTCTCAAGCACTCACAGAAACTGAAAATACCTCGTCATCACTAGTAGAAGTTGGGGGGGAGAGGGGAGGGCTAGAGAGGCTGCTGCTGTGAAATAGATCTATTAGAGTAAAATAAAACCAGAACAAAAAACCTGTTATTGAAGTCATTTCACTCTGCCTCCCTGGCAAGTTCTATTAATCTTTTCCTTAAAACAACTCTTGTTTTTCTTTTAAGCAAATATTTAATCTAATCTAATCTCAGCACCAAGACTTGGAGCAGTTGTATCCTCCTTCCTGCTACTTCCACTCACATGCACTATTTACAGTTCTCTGGAACACCATTAATCAGCATTAGAATGGTGCACTGAGGAACTACCTAAACAGAGATGACTGAAGTAATTACTGTAATCCATTAACTCTCTGAAGCGTGTCTCCATGATGAGAAGAGACATAGTCCTATCTGTAGCTTTATCTAGCTTCTGTCTACTGGCAATGCTGAGTACTGAAACAGGGAGAACTCAAGCCATCACACTGAATGATGACAGAAAGTACTATTTTCTAGACAGCACTTCAGAAGCTCCAAAATAGTGAAAACACTCCCATCATGTTTTCACTATGGCAACACAGTATCTTCAGCTCTTCCCAAATTCTGGCTGATAGTCCCTCTTCAATTAGTCCCAGAGATTTGAGCCATTATGTACTTCAAGGATTCTGAGGGGTGAAGAGGGGTCTTCTCAGTAAAGAGAGAGGATAAAATAGACTGTCTATGTGTTTGTAACATGTTTTTTCTGACAAAAATGCACCAGCATTTGCAAATGTCTTCAGTTGTTAGGGAAGCTGCTCACCTTTATTATAAATGACAAAGAAACTCAACCACAGCTAAAAAAAGAGCAGCTTTACTGAGAACTGCAGTATCTCTTAGATGTGCTTTTATCACAAGGTAACTTTTCTACCTATTCCTCTAATGAAATGAGGCTGAATACAGTATAATAGGCTAAGCCTTACACATTTCTACAGTGTTCTCTTCTGTTTAACAAAGTAGTTTAACATTCCCTGACTTCCTCTTGTCTAAGACACTATTTTAATCTCACCATTTATTGTCTAACTGCCCTATTACACTCATAACAAAAATTCATAATCATACCATGGTCTAGTATATTGTACATCTCACTACCCATCAGGCAAACTAAAAACCCAGCAGCAAAGCAGAACCAGGTTACTATAAATCAAACATCTGCAGTACCTGCTTCAGTCCCGAGCTTCACAAGTATTTTTATTGAATGCCTTTTTACTCCTTTTCTAAAAGACTGAATAATAAAATCCAGAAGGCACAGGAATCCTTAGCTAGTCTTCACCAATCTGAATAGCTTTCTATTTGAACATATGTTTACTATTTTTCCCCCTATACTGCTGTAAGCATAACAATTATTTTTATCTTAAACATCAAGAAAATCTGGACAATAGCTCTGGAAAATCCTCTTCCACCAGTGAGGGAACAGGGAATACAGAGAATCAGTATTGCCAAGACAAGTGTATAGGCATGTGCTAGACATGATTAAGTGCTCACCTGAAATAGGTGGGTAGGTTGATAACAATGAACATGCGTGTTCCTCTCCCAAGAGATGTTCACCACTTTACAAGACTGTCCTGGTTCGGCCAGGAAAGGGTAAATTTTCACCAGGAGTTGCTATTAGATACCATGTTGACTCATGTCCAGGGCAGTCCCAGCTTTGTCTCACCCAGGTTGCCTCTCTCTGTGGCTGTAGCTGTATCCACGAGGTCTGTACCTTTATGCCTCTTGTTTTGTACATTGTTATCCCTGTTGCTGTTACTGTTGTTGTGTTGCTTTTGCATCGTTGTATTAAATTCTCCTTATCTCAACCCGCAGGGTTTGTATTTTGCTACCTCCCCTGTTCCCATCCAGGGGGTGGCGGGGCAGTGGCCACACGGTGCCCAGTCCCGGCAGGGTTTAAACCACCAAAGCCTTTTTGGCACCCAACATGGGGTCCAAAGGTTGAGATAAGGTTAAAACCTGACCAGAGTGTGTTAAAACAATTTGATAGATGCAATTTTCTGTTTTTCTCTATATATATAGTTTGGAAACTGTGTTTACAATGCTGGCCGATTAGTTTGCTTTGTTGTCCTGTATTAATTCTTATACCCAGTGTGGGTTCCCAGTGATGGTGTTTATCGTGGGTGGGAAATGTGTCAAGAGTGTTGGTTTGCTTTACTGGATTATGATGACTTATGATATGATTGTGTCAATGCTTGTGGGGATGAACTGGTACCTGCATGCAGCCTGGTCATTCTTTAGTGGTCTCACCCCATCTATGGGTGACACAGGGGAGGGGACTTTCTCAGCTGTTGAGAATTTTAGCTACCCTTGGAGC
>VYZX01033070.1:0-16967 GCA_013401335.1 Brachypteracias leptosomus | reverse complement strand
TAGCCAGTCAATCCACACAACACAGCTTTTGTAGTGTTACTAGGAAATAAAATAGTTTGCAGATAGTGATACACTTGTGGTCCAGAGGAGTTTCAAATGTACCTGCTCCCCATAGTCAGGTTTCTAATGTGGGCACAACTTGCTCAGCTGGACTTGTCCTTCTCAGAGTTAGAGATTCTTCTTATGAACTCCCAAGTAGAAGGGTTTCGGCAATTACATACTCATCATTGTCCTTGAAACAACTGAAAAAACCCCAGGTGATTTCCCGTCTTACTCTTCCCTAACAACAGCCCGTTATTCTTGTGTAACTTAAACCAACCCTCTGCCACTTGCTTTCTCTCTAAAATATTAATATCCAAAGGGATAGAAAGGCTGTGTTTAGATTAGTGTTTTGTTTTAGAGCAGCAATGTACATGCCCTCGTTGTCCCTGTTCCCCAAGAGCTCCAAGTGTGTGGCAAATTTCTGTGATGAGGAAATACAGATCAGATGTATATTGAGCATATATATTAAACCAAATACATGGTGGGGATGTTCTGCCTAGAGTACCAAACTAGGCTTAGTATGAAGTAGAACCCCTAAACTACTTTTAATGAGGGGGCACATCAGTACCAACTGCTTTGATTTATGGATCTGTCCTATTATACCAAGATATTTGATAATATATGTAGACATAGCCAGAGCTGATAGGTGCAGTTCATGTGGATAGGTGCAGTTCACTAATCACCCACTGGCAGAAAAATAGATTTCTGAGGTCACAAACTCCTTTCCCTTGTTCTAAGAGACTATACTGCCTTGATGTTATCAATGGTTGAATTTGAGGACATGTCTTAATTATTTGGATAAAATCCATGCCTGTGTAACTAAAGCACTTTTGAGGGTTGGTGAGTAAACCTTGCAAAAGGACTGACTACACCTTTTTCCTGAACAAGTATCTGAACAGAGTACTGTAGCTCACTATGATGAATCCTGTTAATTAGCATGAGAAAAAAAATCACAGCCATATAACAAACATAATACTGCCAGCCTAAAGTATGAGGTTTTTTAGGTACATTAAAATATAAGATTTATTGAAAACAGTGAAACATCTTGGGATCGTGATATTGCTTTCCTGCTTCCAAGTCATTAGGGTCCACTTACTTCACAGTTACTATATTTCCTCTACAATTATGTGACTTAAAATTATTTTTTTATTACAAAAAAAAGGAGGTTATGTTCTCTTGTTTATATTTTCAAAAGAAATACTAATGAAAAGGCCAAAATCCGAACAACACTGGAGCCAACTCAGCAGCATCATATGGTCTCCTAGTGACTCAGACTGGACCAGTGCCCTGATCTCATATCCCAGCTATAGCAAGTCACTGTAAGCAAAAATCCCTCTTCAGTGCCATTTGCACCAATACAGGAGTGGTGAAGGCTGCCCCACTGTCAGAAGGCTCTATTAAGCCCATTTACTCTCCAGGGCACTTGAATTGGGTGTAAGTGTTGCATGACTTGCCCATGAGTAGTCCCAGGCTCCCCAATGACCCTTTCTGTTAGGGAGATGGGTGGCAGATGACATCTCATTGGACAGCTCACAA
Organism: Brachypteracias leptosomus; assembly: GCA_013401335.1. NCBI lineage: Eukaryota > Metazoa > Chordata > Aves > Coraciiformes > Brachypteraciidae > Brachypteracias > Brachypteracias leptosomus. The sequence goes on along the minus strand of VYZX01033070.1, from coordinate 15,389 downwards.
AGCTCGGATTTGGAGGAACAGAGCATTAGCTCACTATATCCCACTTCTGCAGCCTCCCCAGGGAGCTTGATGGCCAGGGGGAGTGGTCTCTGCAGCTGAAGGTAGTTAGAAGGTTTACACTCTGGAGGAAACACCTTCATTTTTCCATAGAAGTATGTACAGGAAAGAGAGACTGCCCTTTTAGGAGAAGAGAGTCAACTAGAGGTTGCATAGTAAGGAATTCACTTTTACTGACCTCCTTACATGAGTGCTGTATTTATTATGACTGGAAGAGTTGTGTTACCCCTTAAGTTGAGCTGTGATTTTGCTCAACAGCAAAACAGGAGGAAAAAGTATCACTTCAGGTTTAAAGGTATTAAAACCCTGGAATTACCTGAAATAACCATGGTAACAAGCTCCAAAATAATGGCAGTTGCTCATATTACCATAGAAACAGGACTTAAAAAGTGAAAGTTACCTTTAATTTATCTCTGTTGCTTACAGTGACAATAATATAGCATGTATTTTGTGAAAAATACACACATATTTTGCCTGTAGTAACTGTCAAGAAGTTATTAAAAAATATTTAAAGATATTCAAAAGGTATCATTTATTATTTTGTTGCCATGGTTATTTCTTGTTATTAGTCCCCACAAGAGTGACATACCAAAAAAATGGACAGTTCTAATGAAATGTAAAGTTTCGTAGGTATTGATATAACACAAACAAAGGATAAAATCAGATTGTGTTAGTCTTAAATAGACAAAAAATGTTTGTTGTAATTCTTGACAAAGAATAATTTCTTATCTGAGGTGCGGTGTGTTTGTACTGCGTACCTGCTGAAATGGCAGTAGGTGCAGCAGACCATAACTTGGTGGAACAAGTCCTAGACAAGTATAGGCCCTTTCCTTGGCCTGTGGACACCTATGAGTAGAGAGGGAAAGAAAGTGAAGCGTGTAGTGAAGCTGGAGAAGTGAAAATAGAGCAAAAAGCCCCCTCTTTGGATCAGATCAGGCATCTCTTTACTTTTACAGTTTTTGAAGAAGGAGCTAGTGAAAATTGTAAAGGAAGATGTTGCAGTGATTCATCTGTCAGCTTCAAGGGATGTGCTATACTTCTGTCTGTGATGATGGAAGATGCTAAGACACCAAAGCCACACTCATTCAGATGTGAGGCTGATCTGGAAAACTGGAAGAATAATTTTAATGTATTGATCTATTCCCTATATCTTACCTACTTCAGAGTGTTGACTCTTGCTTCTTCATAGTCTGAGATGCTAAAGCCAAGTTCTCAGTTGTTTGAATTGGGTTAAGTGCTCTGCATGGTTGGGAAGGTTTAAATCAGAAACACGTTTTCTTTCTAAGCTTTTATGCATGTGGATTAGCAATTTCACAGATGTGTCTTTAGTTTCATTTACAGTAGGGACAGTATGATCTGCTATGTATATCAGTGGAAGATAAATTTGTAACTCTCCTTGCCTTTACTGTCTGAAGTGAGAGCAAGCTGAGTGTGTGCAAATCCTGCAAGGCTAGGTGGCAATAGAACAGGTTGACAGAGCTCATTGTGGACAGTGAAGAAGGAGGACCACTGTGTATGTGTATGCTTCTAAAACGAAGGTTTTGGCTCAAGAAATTGATGATTTGCTTCTCCATAAGCACAGCAGAGCCTGTCCTAGAGAGGAATTCTTAATTGAAAAAGCTTAACACAGTCCACACCACTGGACTGCTGTAACAGTGTTTGTAATAGCAGGGATTGACGTGGGGTGGTGAGTGAAGAAAGCCAATTCTTGTTGTGTAGTCTTGTGCATAAAAGGAATCAGACTTGATAGACATCATGCTGTACACATGGTCTCTATGTTATGGACAGTTCTTTAAAAAAAACAACAACAACAAACCACAACCCATCTCTTGCCCCGCTCTACCCACAAACAATGAATAACCCACCTGCTAAAAACATTTAATGTCATTGGCATTGAGCAAGCATTTACGCTTGCGAGCATACTACAAGGTGCTTCTTTTTGGCTGTGCTAATTCTTAAAACTGTAGAGTAAGGGACTACTGATAAATTAATACTATATAACTCTTAATAACAATAGCTAGTTAGAATAGCAAGATTTCACTCTTCCTATTAATGCCTACAGATCTGGAGTTAGATTGAATTCCTAAGGGAAGGAGCATTGGCAATCATTAAAATTATTTAAGCACAATTAAATAATGCCATTAAGTAAGTATATGTCAGCAGACAATAGGAAAGAATGTAATGACTAAAACACATTTTCATGTTCGAATGAAAGACTCAGCTTTGATAATTCCTCTAGCGTTTTATAAACTGCTTGTATTTATGTAGTAATGAAAAAACATAAACCTGCACATATTTCATTAGAGAGGAAATAAATGAAGCCAGGTCTGAGGAGGCTTGTGTTTAATCATGAAATGTACAACATTTGGCTGTAGTGAATTAGCCATTTGTCTTACTAATGCAAAGCCTTGAGAAAGCTAGAGACACAGTGGACAAATTCAATGGTTTTGCATGTGTGACCTCTAGGTACCTTGGTAAAAATTCTGCATGGGCACAAAAAGATCTGGTTTCAGAGTCCCTTCTCGTATCTTAGTTAATGTGATCCTGAAGTTGCAACCAAACCTCCCTTCCACCCTGTATTTTTAGCATATCAGTCAAAGACCAATGTATGATTTGAGTTGGAAGAAAATGAATAAGGCACAATGAGGTTTTGTTTTAGGGTGATTTGTCATATGGCTTCTGCAGATAAGAAATCCACTGTAGCATTTATCAGAATTGCAGCATATCCCATAATCCATAGTCTCTCTTTTGCGTGCTTAACAGGGCTTGCTTTGCTGTTGGGCTTGTCTTTGTGTAAAAAAGTTGGGGTAAAGGGGGGAGTATTTGCTGGGCTTCAGTATCTGAACAGTCAGAAAACTTTCTTTCTTCCAGAAGTAAATGTTGTGATTAGCGCATTTCTTCTTTCATTAACACAAATTGTACCAATCAGATCACTTTTGAAAAAGGCATTAATATTTGAAGCCTTCTTAGATAAGAAGGCTGCAGTGATATTAATCTTTTCATTTGTATAACACCAATTAAATTATCAGTATTTCACTCCATCAGGCTTTCCAGAATTCCATGTGTGCTGTTCATGTGTCCTGGCAGTACGAGTTCATTTTTGACTGAACTAAGAGCCTGTGAATTCAGTCCTGTGGATCCTGCCTACCTGATTTTGGTATGAAGGGCATTTCTGTCCGGATGTATATCCTTGTCTTTCTCTATTCCTGCAGCTGGGCTAGCTCAGTCTAAAGGTTGCCTTTTGATTTAGATTAATATGTTAATTTAGCAAACGTGTATGTTTAGAATGGAAAGGTAGCTATTACTGTGCTTTTGCTACAGCTGGTGAGAATAAACAGTTATGGAGTCCAGGTAAAGTTTGAATGATGGAATTGTTAATGTTTCAAGTGTACAAGCTGCAAAATGCTCAAGTGTTCTCTATGGAGTCTTTTCTGGCAGTGTGTGGAGTTGAATTACTGAAGAGTTGTGAATTTTGAGGACTGTGAGAATTAGTGTTTTATGTAAAGGAGGTTGTGAGATTGCTGGGATTAAGGGGAATAATTGCAGGACCATGGNCAGACAGACCCACTACAACACACCTTCTTCTTCCTTGAGTGGTACATTTTGTAGCGTGGCTGCAGAATTGCTGGGAGCTTCAAGTCCTGGAATAGCCTATAAGATTCATTCCCTCTTCAGGTTTGTATTCAAGAAACTACCTGTGAAATTCATAAAAGGTCTTGTAGCACATTGGAAAGTACTTCTAAATTTTTGAGTGTTGTAGCCACATGCAGTGCTGTTATACAGCACTGCCATCGGTAGTAACAAACCATAAGGTCTGCACTGAATTTGTGAGGTCTCAGGACTGACATTTGTCAGGTTCACTTGGCTTTCTTGACTTACCTGCAACTTTTACTTGATCTACCTGTGAAAGTGGTTTCTTTAACTCACTGGGTATCTATGGCTAATTTTTTAAAACTTTTGTTATCTTTATATGGTACACTCTTTTATATAAATAGCATTAACAAGCAGTTATTCTGAGTACAATAAGAATTTTATGACTCTAATGTAATTGATGTAGTGTGAAGTAGAGACCTTGACAACTGAAGATGCAGAATGTGCCATAGAGGAATTACCGGCATGGAATAATAAGATGTGTCTTGGCTAGGGAAACCTAACAGATATTAACAATCATTGGTTAAAAATGCAGACCTGGACAAAACTGGCTGTAGGGGAGACACCTCAGAGCAATAGAGGGTTAGCATAACACCAGGATGTGGGGTACAGACTAAGAACTTTGTGCAAAACAGTGTTAAGAGTGTTACAACTATTATTGAGGATTTTTCTGTGTTCTATTGGTATCCTTTCCTGTTTTGGTAGCAATTAGCTCTGAACTGACAGTGATCAGACCTAAAATCGAAATTCCTTTAACAACAAGTTCCTGGCTTTAAACATAGGATGTGTTTCCTCATTATCCATAAATAAGATTTTGAGCACAACAGTATGTCTCCCTGCTCTCGGAAGTGTAGACAAAAAGCTTAGTTTTAAACCTGCGGACAGATTTTTCAAATACCTGAGGGTGCTCATGTCTAGCTGTGGCTATCCAGAACCTTGGTTCTCTTTTATCTTCCTTAAAGTGACTTTAATTACTTCAGTTCAAAACCTGCTGCCATCAAACTAGTTTTTTCACTTAGGTGCCTTAACTTAAATAGTGTTAATATGCCCTTTAGGAGGAACAAAGCTGCACAATTGACACCAACATTAATCTGTGTGTGGAAAATTTTAAGTCCTTAATATGTGAGCATATTTTTCATGTTATCTTCTTAAAATGTATTTCCTTGGGGCAAAGGTTCAGATTACTCTTTTGCTTTATTTCTATTACTGATGACTGATAGGAGTCTTAAGCACAATCACCATGCAAATACATTAATCTGAATAAGGATGACTTTTGTTTGTTGGAAGGAAAAGACACAGTGGCTACAACTCGTTAGTACTATCTGAGAGCTAATGATACCAATCTTTGTTACAAAATAATCTCTTTAAAAGTGCTGTAATTAAAACTGAGTATTTTAAATAATCCACCCTGCTTAGTGTTCTATTAAAATACCAGTGATTATGAGGATAATTTAAAAAAAAAAGGATTTTCTTTTGGCACCTTTGAGAAGCTGCAGTAATCTATGTTGTACAAATTTTATTCTCATGGGAGGCCAGGGAGAGAAGAAAACAAGCTCTTTATCAATGGAGGAAATAACAGGCTGACTAACTTCATTCATCAGATGCTGTGACCTGAATGGTACCTACAGTGACATTTCAAACAGTAACCCAGTATTCAGGATAGGTTTCCAAGCCTTTTGACCCTTAGATGACTCCCATCTTCTGAGTAACCTCCAGATTGTGGTCTGTCGAAACTCTTGGACTGATGTTTGGGTTACTAAGAACAAGCTTTAGAAAAACCTGAGTGAAGCCTGGAGGTTTGTGGCTCCTTAGCTGACTGGAGCTGAGACTCAGGTATGAGTCAGCATTCAGCATCAGTGCCCTGGGGAGGTCTCAGTGCCAGAATATTTTACATTGATAGTGAGACTAGTGCAGAGCTACTGGTCCTATGCAAGTAGAAACTGAGGTCCTGCACACCTGAAAAAAAGTGAAAATGAAATAGAGCAATTGAAAGGATTTTTCCAGAAATCAAAGATAGGGGCAAAAGGAATCTAAGAGGATGAGAACTGAAAGAAACACAAAATATTAAGAAATGGTCCCATTCTTACATACAGTGATAAAAGGCAGCATAGCTGTTCTGGTAATGAACCTAATTCAAATTCAGAATTTGGATCATCATAAAGTAATGCATTTTGGATGGACTTATCTGCCTTGCCTCAGTTTGATCTTCTCATTTAACTCTATGTGCCTTGCATAAAGGAAAGGAAATATCTGGAGGAGAGTTAAGATAGCAGAAGGAAGGAGAAGAAGAAACCCTCTACTGCAAACAAATTCTTTCTTCTGTAATAAAGCCTCTTTTCAGACAAATTGTGAATGTGACACAGATACACATCAGTATTGTGGAGCTCTGTGGCCCTGGTCAAAGGCAAGAGAGGTGTTTGAATTATATACTTGCTTGCTATAACTATTTTCACTTATGTTCTGAAAAGTAGTATTGAGAAGAGGAAAGTTCCTCTTGGACAAAACAAGAGCTGCCTGCAAGTGATGCTTTGTGCTTACACCTGTCTGGCCTCTGCAGGCTGGATGATGAAAACTGGAACAGCATAATGTACAATAATATCAAATATTTCCTATATTTTAAATTTTTTTTTTCTGGCTCTACCAGAATCTCGCTAAAAACAGGTGTTTCACTAGTTGATATTCCTACCAGGAACTGAAGATGCTCCTATCTGACAGGTTTGGGAATCCCCAGGTATCTTCAGTTCTGTCCTCAAGTTTAGGTCAAACCACAAGGTACTGAAGCATAGACTGGACTTTAATTTGGGGATAAGCACAAGACATTCAAGTAGAAAGCATGTTTTGTCCAGTTACACTTGATCAGAGCTGCCCTGAGGAGTAGCAAAAGCACTGGTTTGCCAGGAAGTAGCAGTTTCTCATCAGGCATCTCTCTTTATATCATAGGTTAGGAGTGAAGGACCTGAACTCTAAAGTCTAACTGTTTTGCATCTGGTTCCTTACCATCACAAAATTTTCCTGTAATGAAGTTTTCCTCTAACAAGGCAAAAAGGGGAAGTGAAAGTACAAAAAAGGCAAATCAGAAATTGTGTTTTTCACAAACACAGTATTTGCTTTTAACACTAACAAAGAATAAGGGCTCTTGATGAAAAGGTGAAAAATACAAAATGATTTAAAGGAGATGGCTCCCTCTGTAAATGTCAAGTGAACATATTTCTGTGGGATGCTTTGGAGATGGAAGTTCTGCAGAATACTTTAATTTTAAGGTTGTGGCATTTGGGGGTGAGAGAGTGGGTTTTTTTTGTGGTTTGTTTGGGGTTTTTTTTTCTGTACATGATTCTGTTAGTGTAAGATGTTTCCGTCTAGGTTGAGGCTAGACAAAATGTCTGTAAAAAGAATAAGATATCAGAAATTCCTGGCCCCTGTGAGTGAGGAAAAAAATGTTTCTACATGTAAGCTCAATCAAATGGTCTCAGGGCAATATCTTGTTCAACATTTCTTTCCATTTGCACAGACGAAAATTGGATTAGTCTGTAGGATGCATTCATTGGATCCCACTTTGGGGCAACCTATTTTGTGTCTTCTGTTTCATTATTGCAACCAAACAGCAACCCTCCTCCAGCTGCAGATCCTATAATTGTTGTGCTCCTGCTGCTGCATCAACTTACTAGTTTACAATCTGATTGTTAAGCAAGTGCAGCAAACAGTAATTTCTGCCCCCATATGAAAAGTTGTCCAATATCCTATGCTTTCCTGAGAACTACTTTTGCCACCCAGAGACAAAAGATCAGCCTGAGTTGCTTGTTTAGTTGACTCCATTTCAGCACTTTCTGTGAGAATAGAGAAAGCAGTGAAAGTTCCACTGGGCACTGTCAGATAAAGCCAAATAGAAATTTAAGTTAGAGGAGTTGATTCAACTCTCTGTTGAATCGACAGGAAACAGAACCTGAACTTTAAAAATCTGGATAAAATTCCTTCTTAGATTCCATTTGGGGGACTTTCAAGTAATTTATTTCTTTCCATTGTTAAGTGTCTTTGCAAGTGTCCCCAGTGCCTGTGTTTTTCCCTCTGATCCTCCACTGACAGGTAGTATTTAAATTATGCTGAATTAGAGCAAGTGATGTCTCAGGTGACAGGCTGACCCTTGAGATGTGGTGGCTCTGGGATGAGCCCTGAGGACGCCACAAACCTAGCAGTTGTTGCCTTATGTCCCTTTCCCTATCCTTGGTCTGTTTTCAGAGCTTGATTTGACCAGAGCTTGATTTGACCAGAGTTTGCCTTAGCCTTAAAAGAGTGATTCACTGCTGGTATCCCCATATGTCCATAGTCATTCTCTCAGCTGACTTTTTAAGCAGCAGATGGTTTACATAGTTGCTGCATCCGTATACCAGATTTTTTACTACCTTAATGTTGCACATTATCTGTGGAAATCTGGTAAGTGAGGGTGATGATCTCTAGTGATAATTGAAATTGAATGGTGACTCTTGCTGCAACTGTGGTATGTATCTAACTTCCAGATTATTTTTACCTTGCTGTTTTCTGTCTCTTTCATCAAAAGCTTTTAAACCAGATTTTTCTAACTACTATTTTCTGTGACTCCAACAGAAGCAAGATCAAAACAAATAAGAACAAAGTCATCTTGTTTCCAAAACCAAAAGAAAGCCCTTTATAGAATTCAAGTAATAGACATCATAGTGCTGAAAACTTTGACAGCTTGTTTGATACTTGATTTCCCATACTTAGGCTGTGGTGAGTTGTGCATCAGGTTCTCTCTGTTCAGTTTATTACAAGGTGGGGAACATCACCTAGATCTCGTATCCTCTTTAAAATTAAATATTCAAAATGGTATTTCTGCTTGTATTCAACTGTACTACCAGTCTGTTGCAATGTATACAAGATGTAAGTGGAATTGTCCTGAAATCTTAAAACTTGAGGGTGTTCTATATCAGAATGTGAATCAGTACTGATTGTACTATATACTCTGAAACTCATCCAAAGCACTTTTTAAAATATTGTCCTTCTTGCACTTAGTATTCCAAATACCTGTTTTTAAATATCATGGTTTTCTTCCACGAGATTATCTTTCACCACTGTAGGCTACTAGACAGATATGAATTCAATCTTCTGGGACCTTTTAAAGCAGCGTCCCCCATCAGGTACTGGGAATAAATGTAGAAATACAATTACATTTCACAACACTTAGTTTTGGTCTCATGGAATTAGTATGCTTAGATGTCATTGTGGCTGATTACAAAATTACTTCAAATATTTTTATATTTTGAAAGAAAATATTTTAATAAGTTTCATTAGGAAGGTTCTGAGGCTGGATGTGTCTCTTGAAAACATTTTAAATTCTGTGAATCAATATTTTCTGATGTTCCCTTGGAAAAAGCTGTTTGGTTGGAATACCATTTTCTTTAGCTCAGGTTTGACTAATAGAGTTGTATGTGTCTTGCCAATGTGTCAGATTCAAGTTTGTATGTGCTTGTTTATAAATTTATTAGATGCTGTAGCTATGTGTAGTTCTACTCATTGTTATAAGGTGACCTGTTTAAACAGCTCCCTATTAAATCTTTTAATGTAAATGCAAATTTGTTATAAAAGACATGTTAACTAGAGTTATAATTTACTTTCAAATTGCAATATTTTAAATGATTTTAAATGACTTTCTGTTTAGTGTGTCTCTTCAGTACTGTGTATCATATTTAAAAATAATAGAATGCTATTAAGTATTCTGAGCAACTGAATTACAGCAGGTCTTTTGAATTTTCAGTGAGGTTGAATTTGACTTTACAGTGAAAAGTGTGAAGCCATCTGAGATGCAAACCAAGTTAAACAGGTAAGTGGGAGTCAGCATGACAAAAGCCTGGAGCTGGTGGGGGTTAAGTAGATGACTGGGGCCATTCTGTCTCTCAGAGTTTCAACAAGTTGAATTTCTATAAGGGTACTTTGCAAGTTGAAGAGGGGTTCGAAGTTGGGAGAGATGAATCTATGAATAATGCTCCTAGAATTTTGCTTGTGTCTCTCCATTTTTTCTGGAATAGAGACCAGCATCTCCCAGTTTTCTCCTGCTCCCGAAGACAGGCTCAAAAGCTTCTATCCAGTATAGGCTCACATCCATCTCTCACAAAGTTTGAACCAATAAGAAGGCATCTGTTTTGATTCTCTGTTCCTGGCATAGAAGTTGTCTGCTGTGCTGTTCAGGTCAAAGAAATATTGGAATCTCATTTTTTTGTAATAAGTAGTCAATTTCATTTTCACTGGTGAAACTGAGGTCTTGTTCATAAGCTGATGCTGTTCCATGATTTATTTTTATTTAATTTGTTTTTTGAAAACCTGACTTAAACAGGAGGTATTTTAGTGTGGTTTATAGGAAATTTAAATGAAGGCACATGTGATATCAATGAAAATATTCAACAAAATTCTTGTTTCAAGTGTTTCCAGAGGTCTGGATTGTTTTAACCTTCTATGAATTCAAAAAAAAAAAAAAAAAAAAAAAGTTTTCTTTTTAGTGAAGAAATATTTAAAATGCAGGGTCTCATGGACAACTCTTGGCCTGTGTTAGCAGTATGAGTTTGTGCATTTGAAACTGCAAGTTCTGCGTTTATAAATTTTCAGAGTTAATGTGTTACATTTGGGGAAATGTGTAGTGTATAAATCACTACAGAATACTATTTCTTCTTCTTAGATGAACCTGGATGGAGCTCTGTTTTCCAGGTAGGGTTTTGTGGAAATGTTACAATGCATTATATCATAGCCTTCTTTCTATCCATCTTAATGTTCTCTTCTAGTTTTCTCTCAATGTGGAAATTTTTTGAGTTGGCACTGCCTTGATGAAAAGAAATTTTAATATATAGGGAACTTATTTGTAAAGTACTCCTAGCCCAAACCTTGAGTTTTTACTGTGGTTGCTTCAAAAAGTTTAAAGTCTGTCTCCTATTTACACGCTTACTGCTTGAAAGGGTTCTAAATTCCTGATACTTTCAGGTGTTCAGTCCTTATTTCCAGAAAGGGACAAATGCTGCAAGCATAATAGGCAGGAGCTATGCCCCTTCATGTGTTATTTTGAATTTTATGTTTTCAATAAAATGTTATGATTTTGTCCAAGCCTTGGTCACTGTTTGTGTATAGTAGTACATGTTGCTTTAATGCAAATATTGTTTACTTTATTCTTTAGGTGGTTTTCTTCTTCCTTCCTTGAGTCTCAGCCTCAGTTTTTGCAAACAGAGCCCAGTCTAAGGCAACAGTGCTTAATAGCAGCATGTTCTATCTTTGACCACTTACCTTGCACCTCCCAATTGTGGGAAGAGAGAAACTGAAGTGCCTTTTATAGAAAGCTGCTAGAGCTAAAGCCATGGTAAATTGAGGTACAAAGTGAATTGCATAATGAAAGTTTTTTCACCGCTGCCTCTCTGATTGCTATGTTTTGGAAGTCTATAGAAATAAGAAATTTAGTCTGCTGCCATTGGCCTAATTAATCATAGAAGACTGCTAACAATGATGTAAAGGTTCATTGCTAGCAGGAAAAGCAGTCTGCACCAATTAGGAGTTTGCTGAATTAAATTCTTGTGGTCTTTTATTTTTGTTGTTTTGTAATCTTATGTCTGGAGAGGTGTGTCTACATGGAGTACCTAAGATAAATTACGGAGAGTGACTGAAAATAAAGTGAAACATATTTAGATAACCAGGTGTGAAATATCAGTATTTCTAGCATCTCCAACCCCACAAACACACTGCAGTCCATTACTTGAAGCAGGAAGCCTTTATACCTCTGTACCCAAATTCTCTTTCAGTTGATGTTTCCAGAGGAAGGCCTAGTATCTGGTTTTATTGTGAAATTGCAGGGCAAACCTCCTTGTTGTGTCTTTTGCATCTCTCCAAAGACCTTTCCCAATCCAAAAACTGATCTATGGGATGGCCAAGGATTGCCTTGGGAAATGCTGCTGTAGCCAGTCACCCTTCATTTGCAGGAAAAGGTGGATGAGCTTCCTTTTGTGGAGATGAAGAGAAGACCTGGGATGTATCCCTAGGTAGAAATTTATGAGGAAATAGTTTGTTGGTGTTCATAACTAAAATTTCCTATTAAAAATATGTGAGCTGACAAAAGTGGCAGAAGAAAGTTTAAAGCAGGAAAGACATCTATATTTTGTTTAGCAACTGAGAAACAGCTGTTCCTAATCAGGAAAAGAAATTTTGTAGCCTGTCCTTCTGATCTCATTAGGAAACTAGTTTTTGAGAGCTTTCTGAGGGGAATTTGTTGCATATTTTGAGTATTCAAACAAGTTTGCTAATGTATTAGGAATGAAGCTGCTTTACCTGTCTAATAACTTCTGATTCAAGTGAAGACCCCTCTGTTATTCCTCCCCGCTGTAGGGTCTCTGCTTCTGAAGGCCAAGAAGGTAGGAGAAATATGTTGTTATCTACAGCATGTTACTTCCTTGTCATTTTTGCTTGTAGGTCAGTGAAGAACTCAATCAAGGAGCTGGTAGCATCTGAAAAAAAGGCAGAAGTAGAAGCTAGGGGAATGGAGTATTAATTTCTCATGTATATGAAATCCTCCTACTGTATGATATCTGGAGCATAGGACATGGTCTTGCCAAGTTAAATTATTCCCTCAGCAGAGAATAAAGTACCAGGAAGATAAGTCTTTTATATGCAAAAAGATGTGAACTTCTCTGTAGGCTAGCACAATTTTATTTGTTAAATTGTCACATTTTGTCTGAAGGAAGACATAGCCCTGAGATGGAATGACTAGAGACTTTGTATAGGTTTAATGAGGCCTTTAAGCATAAAAGATATTAAGCACACCTGAATACTGATAAGTGCAAATAAATAATCTGATCAATGAAAATGTCCAGAGGAGACTTGTTTCCTACAAAATAAACAGCTTCATCAGGGATTCCATGTATTTATACTGCCCACTAGGATATACAGGTACTCTAACTTACTTTTTGTGGGGGTTTTGTAGTAATTCTTTTTCTGTTTCGGTGGGGTTTTTTCTGTACTCTTGTGCCTTAAGACAGCTAGGGGACAAAACCTGCCCCTGTAGCTTGAAATCAGAATCAGTGGGTACCCTTAAGTCTTCCAAGATGTGTACCACAGGACTGATACTCTCTGACAGTGTCCTCCGATACAAATCTTTCGAAGAGAAGTGCATGGGCAATAAGTAGTTCAAAGGCAATAAAAGACGTATCTTATACTCAAGCAGGAAGGATAATTACAGCCATTTTAAGAACTGCCTCAACATTTCAGAGTGATGACTCATCCCCAGGTTTTCCTGCACAGCCAGTATATCTTTCTATCACAGCCATCTCGCAACCGGGACATTATAATTCTGTTTATATTTGTGTATGTCTATCCCCTGTTTGGCTTAGCCTGCCTTAACAGTGTGTAAATACTGCTGAGTAAACAACAAATGAAAGGTGAGTCTGGAAAGACACTGTTCTATTAGTCATTAAAAACCCCAGACATCTGGGGTAGAATTTTCATGGATCTCTTTTCCAAGAGACTTTCAGTGAAGGGTGAATGTCAGTCATCTGGCATACTGATTTGATAATAGTTTGGATACATTTCAGATACTTGTCTGTAAATTAGACTGGAAGTGTTGAATTTGGAAGGAAGGGGAAATGGATTATTTCAGGATGTTTATGAGTACCTCTACTTATGTTCTGGTTTAATGATAAGGTAAATCAGGGTTTTTTTGTGGTAATGTGACGACTCCCCCCCAAATACACTGGAGGTGACAAGAAAAGAGAATCCACTGAATATTTTGATCAGGTGAGCTATCACTGAAATGGATTTTATTTTTCAAAAAAAGATTTTGATGTCAAAAGAAAGGTAAATGCATGTATACGTGTCTTTTCCCTCCACCTTTCTCCTTTCAAACAGTCACAATGGCTTTCAACATGCAACACTACACTTACACAGATATAATTCCTCTGACTCCAGTAATATTCCTCCCAATATCTTCTGGGGTATCTCAGAAGAGGATTGAATGTTAGTATTGCTGGTTTAAAGTACTTGCTTTGTTATTGATTCTGACTCGACATGAACTGGCTTTGCAGTCATGTGCATCTATTGCTAGTCACACCTTCCCAGAGTCTCCATAAACTGCTTGTCTGATGCTTCTCCAGCAATGTTTTGTTATGCAGCATTCTCTGAGCAAGACACCTCTGATTCTCCATTTTCACAGCCCCTCTACAGCAAATCCTAAACATAATACTTTTAGTCACCACAAATGCTCCAGAATAACCACAAAGATGGACAATAACCTTCATTTGCCTGAACAAAAGTATAGCTACAGATGGTCATAGATTTTGTTAGTGTTGAGACATAGATTCCACTTTTTTTTTTTTTAATTGCAAACTTTGCAATTGTGTTTAGTATCTAGTTACAAACTCAGGAGCTGATTAAGGGTAGTAGAAGTCCCTTGACTTACCTGCAGTGTTATCTGGGATTAGTTGAATCTGTTTACATTTTTTTGTTGTGGATTTTTCTTCTCCCTGTTTTTGGGGCAAAACTGAAGCTCTATAGCAAAGTGGCCTGGGAAGAGTGGCTTGTGGCACCCACTGAAATAATTTGATAAGTAGAGAGATATAGGGCTACAGGGGAGTGCTCTGTCACTTCCAAGAGGAATAAAGTGTGTTTAATTAAAGTAATCTTTGTTTAGATTAAAATAAATCATTTTAATGCCAAGGCTAGGGGTTTTTAATGACTATAGGATGTCATTCAAAGCAGAGGCAGGAAGCTGATACAGTACTTAGAACTCTATTTCATAAATTCTTATGATTGATCACTTAGAAGATGTGCTCTGCCAAGAAAATGATGTTTATTAAACAGTATTTCACAGCACACTAAAAAATGACACAAGATGTGGCACTAGGGAAAGAGCAACAGTTCTGGACCAGAGAAGTTCAAAGAGGTTGAAACTTTCCAATGTGTCAGAAGACTGACTTTTTCTAAGTGACCGCCCATAGTCTGCAAGTTGCCAAGTCCAGTCAGCACTGTAATAGTAGCCAAGAAAAGTGTCCTGCAGTTACTCAGCCTCAAAATATTAGGCCTACAGATAACATTTAGGAGTATAACTGCTCTTGATGAGCTTGGAAAAGACTAACAGTTCTGCCTTCAGTTGTGAAGGCAGTTTTACTGGTGCTTCAGTATCTCACTTTTCATTTCCTATCTTCTTTGCATTTTTATTTTTTTTTGAGCCAATAGCTTTGCTCTAACGCATTTTGATATCCTCATTTATTTCTATGCCTTATCTCTTGCAGAACTTAAAACTATCTGAGCCTTGCAGTGGTAGGAGCACCTACCATCTCAGAGCCTTCTTCCGTGTACAGCTGAACATTTCCTGCACTGAAAGACAGTGGTGAAATAGCTGAACAGCTCCACAGAGCTGATGAGGTGATACATGCTGTTGGGGATGGAGGAGATGTAGTACAATTTGTAGCAGAAACAAGCTCTGAAGGACTGATTTCTCCTGGGAAGTGTGTCAGTGCATGCTGTCATGTCATGTAATAAGGAGCTGAAACATAAATTTCTACATAAATACACAACTTGGAGTTAGGTGTCTTGGCTTCTCATGTTCAAGAAATGTAGGCAACAAAAGAAAAGAAAAACGGAACCTGATGGTAATACTTATTATGTCTTGTCAGGAAGGTATGATTTCTGGTTTCATGACTGGAGGT
>VYZX01033053.1:3107-28405 GCA_013401335.1 Brachypteracias leptosomus | reverse complement strand
ATTCTGTGATTCTGTGATATCTATCTCCCACGGTCAACAAAGTCACCTTTGTGCTATCATCTGGAAAGTTTCCATCATGGTGTCATGTGGGAAAAGCTCCCCAACCCAACCTTCTGACTGCAGCGTCTGGGAAGACAGCATGCCAAGTTACTTTCATGCTGGTTTGGTTTTCCTCTTTTCTGAGGCTACTTTCTAACACACTTGCTTTTCTATGTTAAATTGTTTCCTTCCCTAGCAATTTTCTCACAGTTACTTATGTTCTTTTTTAATTACTAGGGGAAATTAAAGTAATTCAGCTTCTTTCTACAGGTTCTGCAGTTTGGCAGTGGAATCTGATTGGGACCAAATTCAGCTGCGGTTATCTATCTAGCAAACTACACGTTTGCTTTGAGAAGGTAAGTTGGAGATCTGGCGTATTTGTCTAACTGTTTAAAGCAATACTCAGCACCAAAAGAATGCTGCAATCTTTCATTAGGAAATAATGCAACGGCTGGAAGGGAAAAATCACTTTTTCACATTCTTTATGTTATTTTTATGCAGAGGCTACATCAAAAATAGTCAAAGGAGTCCAGCCAGAAGATCAGATTTGGAATTGTCCCATAACAAGCAAAGGCTAGAGGAAAAAACAATTTGCCTTAGAATGACTATTGAAATAGATGCATTTCAAACTTACTAAACCATCCAGTTTCAAAGAGGGTATTTTGACATACAAGCTATATATCCAAATGTTTCAAACCAAATACTAAATAAATTATTAAACCTATGTGAGCTGCTTATTTCCATTTCAAATAAAATACAAATCAAATATGACACTTAAAACTTTTCTATAATGTCTATAAAGAGTGGTAAGAAGAACACAGACTTGTGAAAGAGGCTTGTTCAGTGCTTATAAGACCGACCTATCAATAGTGGAAGTCATTAAAAATACAGAAGATACGAAGATCTCCATCAGGAGAATATTTGTGGCTTAAAATGTTGAAAGGTTAATACTGACAATAAAGCTAGTGGCTGCCTCAGTTTCTTCTGGCATTCTTCTCCAAATTCCTTTCTCCAATGAAGTCACTTGTGACATACCCACTGTTTAAGGTGCCCCTAATATATTTAGCTTGATTAAGCTAGTGTTAGGCTGTGACAACTTCTGTTTGCTGGATTTTTCAGGGAGGCAAAGGCAAGGTGACTCCTCTGCTTCTTTTGGTAAGAAAAGGGACAATATTTTGTAAGAGTACTGTTAGTGTTTTTGGGCCTTTATAGCCAATGAAAGTTAATTTGCAATAAAGCAGTCCTTGGGTTTTTCTACCTTGAGATTCATCCTGATTAAACTAAGAAAAGATTGTAAATAAGCAAGAGTGAGCTCTTCTACTCACTGATGTTGAGTATATTTTCTCTGTGTGTTGTCACAATATCTTCAGAAGTTACTAAGACTGTCCAGAGTAAGGGTGGTAAGAGGCAATCTTCACTAGCTCATCAGATCAGGGAAAACAAAGACTATATAGAATATTCTTGCTCTACTAACTTAGATGTTCTAAATGCTCTCTAGATAAAGTTCTGCTGGCACTGGAGTTGAAACAGTCTGACGTTGTTTAGCTATATAATACAAGTGCCTAAAATACATATGGCTGTTACAGTGTCTTAATTTTTTATTTTACAATGCACATAACTTTCATATTTTAACTTCACTGATGTTTTAGACATTATGATTCTTAAATACATGTTCAGGATAAACTGTGTGTAGAATTTAGCAAAACTAAGCTATGTTTTTAATTGTTATAAATTTTGAAATTTATGATATTTTGGGGTGGGTTTGGGTTTTTTTGGGTTTATGATGGTTGTTTCTAAGTGATCAAATTTAGAAAGCTACAGCAACAGAGCTGCACATAAGGAGACAAGGACAAAATGTTTACCTGAGAGTTTTCTTAGCAGATTTTCAGTTTGGTTGCCCATCTCCTCCACCTCATCCCTCACCCCCTTTTATTTTATAGGAATTATTTGCAAACCTTCTGGTGTGGCTTGTTCACCACACCCATGATGAATAAAATAAGAAGTTAATTACATTAGATTCCAGCACAAAAGAGCTTGGATTAGATATTATGAAGAAAATTTTGATGATAAAGATGTTGAAAACAAGAGTGAATTGCTGGGGAAAACTGTAACTACCAACATGGGATGTCTTTAGTAATAGGTTCAATAAACATCAACCAGGAATGACAAAGATGAAATTGACCTTGTGTGAGGCAAGGTGTCAGACTAGACTTCCTGAGGTACTTTGCAGACTTGCTATTCCATGATTCTATCCCCATAGCTGTGTATGAGTAGATTTACATCTGTCAACAGGACAACTCAGAAATCCTAACCTCTCATGAAAGACTCTCCATGGTCAGAATAATTACATCTGCAGTCTGCAACAATCAAAAAGATGAAAAAATATATGATTTTGTAGCACTCTGTTTTCTGGTTTTTGGGTTGTTTACCATCTGTTCTCTAGCATAATTGCTCAACATGTATTTTATAATATGAAGAGATGAATATTTTTTACTGGGTCAGATTATCTATTCCTCAAAAAATTGCTTGTGCTTTTAAAGCTTCATTTTTATATAAAAGTAGTATCCAGCAGAAGGAAAATGTAAACAAATATATTCTCAATCATTAAATTGTCTATTTTGAAAAATTTTAAATGAAATTTAGAGAGCTTTGAGGTTTCTCTGGATTTCTGTTTCTCAGTTTCCTGTTACTTCTCTAGTCAATTGGAAGCTGTGAAATCAAAATCTTAACATCCCTGAAGCATGGGAAGCAGTTCTTCATCAGGAAGTTCAGAAACCTGAAAGTTGTTACCTTAGCTACGCTAGAGAGAGCCCTTACTGCAGCTAGGACTCCTACTGATTTTCAGCTCCACGTTTTTAGGCCTTGTGACAAGAAACTTTGAAGTTCCTAGTCCTAGGACAGTCCACAGAATGGGACTGTTTTTGAGGTACATCTCAACAAAAACTTAAGATGTCAGGATCTGGTTGCTTCAGGGATAGAAATCCAGGAGTTCTTAGAGCCACTTATTTGTTCAAGTGCTCCATTCTCCTCTGATCTGGCATGATGAAAGCAGGCTGCTGGAACCACCACTTGCTTGCCTTTTATCACAAATTTGCTAGGCCTGTTTTCATCATTTTTAGAATCACAGAATGTTACAGATTGGAAGGGACCTAGAAAGATCATCTCGTCCAATCCCTGCGCCGGAGCAGGATCACCTAGATCAGAATTTCACATTTTTCAGTGAAAATCTGCTTTTACTTGGAAAACAGCCAACCACATTTGCATTAACATTGTTTAAAGCTGTAGATGTAGTTTACAAGAAAAAGCAAAACTGAAAAAAAGAAAAAAAACCCCACAAACCAAAACTGAAATCTACTTGTGTGCAAAATCAAAGTTCTTTCATATACTAGCTCTGCTTCATCATTTTGCCAATTTTTATGGGCTTGCAGTTACATATTTCTAGACATTTTCAAATTTTGCTTCTTTGTTGCTGCGTGGAAGATCCATGCCAGCAACACATGAATTGACTAACAAATTGTCATAGGAAGCAGTTACTTTGTCAATACACAGTGTACTGTCAAATGCAAAAATGCCAAGAAAACAGAAAAAAAAAAGTACATTTGAACACAATGAAAATTAAACAATTAGTTTCAAATTATAAACTGTCAAGGTGAATTGACTAAACAGTAAATTTACTAATTTCCTTTAGTTCTGATATTTTCTCCATACTTGGATTGTTGCTGTTAGGGTGATTTCACTGTGTTGTTAACAATTGGATTACATAAATATAAACTGCTTAAATATTTATGATATGGTTTTTAGCTTAGTTGTTAAATTGCATAAAATGTAAGAACCTTGTCCACTGTATTTTGGTGAAAATAGAATGTTTCCTATTGTGTAATGAAGAAATTTATTGGATGGGAGACCATCTGAAAAACAATTCAGAAATAAAAGGGGAAGGAGATAGTGAAAGGTCACAAAGCAGGAGATAAATTGCCCATACTTAAAAAGATAAAAGGAATCTGAAAATCCTCTATCCAATTGTATTCTGACATTCACTAAGTCTAACTTGCAGACTTATTCTTGGCTCCTACTTTACAAAAGTAGTTCTTGGGTTTTTTTCTTTACTATATACTTAGAATAGGTCTTTCATTTTCTTCTCTTCTTTCCTATCTATAGCTCAATGACTGTGATTGTTAATTTTGACTAATTTGTCACATTCTACTTGATTTCCTTGTCTGTTTTATCTGTTGTGGTAAACCTGAGACGTCAGATTTTAGAATTTTCAGATCCTACAAGATCTGTTTAGGGTTTAAGATTCAGGGGTTTTGTATGCCCCCTAAATTCCCATCTGTTTTCACATGGTTGAGCTTAGTGAATTTATCTGCCTCAAAATCCTTATAGGGTGCTTTGCATAATGAGTATTTCTTTTTACTTGTTCTCGGATTACAGTTACTGTTCTCCTGTATTGGTAGTCACATGATGATTCCCATTTGTTCTACATCTTCTTGTCCTAGTCATAATAAGCTTTGGTTTTTACTCAGATTTTTCAGATATAGTTTTCCTTAATTTCTGTTTCTCTATAGTGTTTTGTGCTACTTATCTAGTGATTTATCCTCTGATGATATGTTCTTGCAGACCTTCTCAAGCAATGTCTACATTGTAATGTAACTCTGTAATCCAATATAAGATTTTTGACACACGTATGTAGTTTACACACACAATATTTTTATGTTTGTTTTTTTTCCTGTTTTAATTCTATGTGTACTTGTACAAACAGGGAAAGAAAGAAGGAGGAAAGGAATTAAAAGGGTTCTTTAAAAAGCATTGAATTTGCAGACAAGTTCACACAAATTCTTAAAGTATTCTAACACCCTTTTTCTGAACAAGTGCTGTACTTTGATGAACAGGCAAGAGTTTTAGTGGCTTTCCACAGAAAGGACCTAACTCACACATGCTGGTGCAAAAACAGCAAGGACATGTGAAGTGCTGGCGCTTGGGCTGTGGGCCCCAAGTTGGAGTTGACCTATGGATGAGCCACAACCCAGCAGTATGTTTTGTTCCCCAAGTGGTTTCAGGCCCCAGAGGCAGAACTTGGCCCATCTGTGAGAGGCCCCGGCTTCCCCCAGGTGATAGTGGTTGGGGTGGTGGGTGAGGCCAGGACTATATCAACCAGGAACCAATCAGTTTGAAGAGAGCTCATGTTGGGGTCAGTTGAAAGAGAGCTCAGGCTGAGGCCAGTTGGAGATGCTTCCTGTTGGAGGTAGCTTGCTGAGCTCTCTCTCAGTGATGTGTTTCCCCTTGGCTCTTGAAGTGGCTGATTTGTGACAGAGAAGAGCAAAAAGATGAAGAATATGTAAAAGAGGAAGGTATGCTGAGGGGATGTTTCTGAGTTCAGTGTTGGCCTGTGTAAGCAGAGAGGTAGCAACATGAAATTGGTGTAGTCAGCGTGATTCCTTGAAGATGAAGAGAGCTAGCAGCATAAGACGTTAATGTGGGTGCACACTTGTCAAATGCTTGCATTTAGACTTGCATTTACACCCTTCCTAGGGTTGAATGTACTCTATAGATATATCTTTTATGCTATCTTAGCAACACTGATACCACTGTCATTCCCAAGTTTGTGTTCATCATATTCTTAGTGTTGTACAAATCCTTGTAATCATTCAAGAATTAATTTTATTGCTCAAATATTTCAACCTAAACACTTTATTTCAGTGGCAATGATGTTTTTGTTCTAGGTTGTTTTTTTTTTTAAAATTTCTACCTCATCAAGTCCAACTAAGTGTGGTAAGAGTGCTATATAGAACACTAAAGAGTGCTATACAGTAGGATTACATCCAAGACCATGTAAACAAACATTCAAATTTAGAGAAGATAAACCAAAGAAATTTTTTTCTGTAATTCTTTTCTTTAGATTGAGAAGTCTGAGGGAATCCAACAGACAGCGATAGATTTGGAAGATACTTAGAGCATATCCTTCTTATACCTGCTGAGTTCCAATTGTTTCATTATTGGGCTAAACAATGTACAATCTGTAAACATAGACAGTTTATCAAATATTTCTTATTAAAGACATGCTGTACTAATAGGTATAAAATAACCATAGAGATGCATTTTGGGGAATGAGTCTGGCTTGGGTCACTCCATGAGATACATTGATATTAGTCATTCTGCCAATGTTCACAGCTTTGCTCAGTTTATTGATTCTATGCTGAAGGGGTAAAAAAGGTCAGTCTGTCTGTTGTTCATGATGAAAATCAAAGAACAACATGAAAAAAATCCCCTCTTTTTTCTTTATCTTCATAGATCCATGATGTGCCTTTTTCACAAGCACCTTTACTGATGAGAAATTCCAGTATGGTTTGATGGCTATAAGTCAAGCTAATTACACAATCTGAGATCTTAGGTTTCTGTAAGTCAATATTCAGAACAACTTAGAATGTATTTGAACAATGTAGACATAAAGGTCAAGTTATAATATTAATTCTTTCTGGGTAGGCCAAATATATTAAAATATCTTTTCCTTTCTGTTTGAAAAGTTGCAGCATTCAAGCACAATCAAAATACTTTTCTCAATTATCCATCTACACCAAAAGTGCGAAGAGGTAGCTTTGTGCTGTAGGTACTTCCTTGCATTTTAATGATGTGAATTTCTCTCTGTCAGATATAAGGAATTCAGAGAAGTGATCTCTCAACAGCTTCTTTAAGTGGTGTGGAGTAATATATAATTTATCTGCAAGAATAAGAACTTGTAGACACTCAGCATAGGAGTTTAATAAATCATATCTCTGAATACTTTTACAGTACATTGACATATCTGCTCTGAATGCTCAGGCTGACGTTTTATATTGAGTCCTAAATTTAGGAAATATTATTTTTCCTCCTTTTCATAAAACTTTAGACATTTATTTGTGGGTTAGGTGGTGGCAAGTTAAATTTTTTTTCCCTTCATGCTGCTGAATGCAGTATAGGATAGTATATAATAACACATGCAAAAACTTCTGTAGATATCTTACACCAAGTGTCATTCTTTCACCCACCTTTGAAGAATAATGTCTTAATTGTTCTGTGTGTTACTGTTCTGTTTGACTGCACTGGTGAATTTCCCGAGGTTGTTTGTCAGTTTTAGTACAAAGTAAATGTTGCTTAGATGCTCCAAATTGATTATGTTTGCCCTCAGGCAGTTTCACAATAACCTGTTGGAGATTAAAATCACAAAATACTATGTCACCTCCAGTCCTTATTAAGATAATTGACCCTCCTACTGAATTAATAATATAACAACCTGGTTGCTTAAATACGCTTGCTACTAAATAGTTCTTCTAAAGTTTAAATGGTAACATATTTTGATGAGATAATTGAGCATGTTTGTCTTCTTATTCAGTTAAGCATCCTGGATTGACATGAGCATATTGCTTAAAATTCATCAGAAAAATGTGGAAGACCTCAAATTTGCCAGGGATATTTTTTGTAATTTCTAAGGTGGTTTTTTTATTATCTTTCTAATATTCAAAAGAAAAATTACAGGTGAAAATCTAAACTATTCAAGCTCAAAGTTATCAGTGTATAATTTGACTTTTTTTTTTTTAATCTGAAACAAAGCTTTTTCTATGGTTGCAGGATACCTTCTATATTTTTTCATAATTATTATGAGTTTACTTGAATCTTTAAATTAAGGGGAAATTATTTAAATATTAATAAATTAAGCTGCTTTTGGATAATTTGTAATTTCTAATAGGGATTATGAGCTTCAGAATGCTTTGTATTTCTCTGTGTTGAGATTCATATATGTTTCTAGCTACATGTATGTGAAATCAGTTTATTTTGGTTTCATATGCCTACCCTTTACTTTCTTCCCAATTGAGTGCTGATGAAATGAACAGTCAGAAACTCATATGAGACCTTTGTTTCCCTTTTTAAAACAAACACTTTGCATCTGGTTGTCATTTTCTGTACCCCATTATGGCCTCCTCATATTCCCTTTCCTATCTTCCTTATTTTTATGTTTCTTCTCAAGTAAATATATATTTCCTCCAGACATGGCAGAGAAATGGGCTGGCTCAAGCAGCTTCTCTGAAAATATGATCTCATTCATTTTTAGGGTGGGTACTGCTTTTCTTTAAAGCAATGACAAGCATATGTTCATAGCTGATTAGTCCATAATAAAGAAAATTGATCAGATGGAGTGCTGCTACCATGAGCAAACTCTGAGCAAAGTCTTACATGAGTGAGGAACCTTAAAGGAGTTCTGTAAGATTAAACATCTGTTGCCTTCACCCCTTAAGTACTACCATGTACTTCACTGTAAGAGCACCTGCACTTACATGGTGAGTTATAGAAGTTCTGAGTACTTTGTACTCAAGGCCAGACTCCATATTGCTTATTTACATAAGTAGCCCTCAGGGAGTGAGGCTATTGGCATGAGGGATGCTGTTAAAATTTGAACTTCAAGTTTTAGAACCTTTACAAGCATAGAAAGTGTTCTATAAAAATGTACAATATTCAAATGGAAAAAGCTGACAAGAAAAATATTGTACATAGAAACTTCTTTGTTCTTAACTGTGTTTTTGCATTACTGATGCAGCATCATAATCTCTTTTTAACTCAAAGGATGACATACTAGAAATTGCATACACTGACCTATTGGATAACTGAGCATATCAGTCAAACTTTACTGTCAGTTTAATTTCACTGCATCACACCTAACACCTAGATCAAATCCCTTGGGTGTTAACATACACATCTGCTATTCTAGAGCTACTTAGCAGTCCTGTCAACATACTTTTTTGAACTTCTTTTACAATGGTACTGTGTCTTAATAACTTCTTGCACCAGCCAGCTACACAGAGAAATAGTCTATAAAAACCTAATCAAAACAAAATGTGAAATATGCTCAAAATGCCCAAAGACACTGAAAGAGCTAAAACTAATTCTCTCAGCGACCAGCTGCTGAGTGAGTCTAGTATACTAGAAAAAATACTTTATCTTTTCTGACTTTATAGTACTTAGACTTTTTCAGGACTGGTTCTTGAGACGACATTACTTTCTCATGCTCCACCAGTGGCACTAAATTTAGCCTTCTGTAGTTATTCAAAACAGTAGCCCTGATCCACAGATACACAGATCTGGAAAATCTTCACAGTTGCTGATACTAATTTCTATGTTCGCCTAAGTGAATAGTCATCCCTTCCAACCTTGGAAAGTCACACATCAAATAGAGACATCAAACACAGGAAGGAACAGTGTTTAATTGTCTGAAATGTCTCCTGGAAACCTTTTGGTTGCTTTTCTGAAGCCCAGCTAACAGAAAGCACTGTCTTGTGCAAGTAGAGAGTTTTTTAAATAGAATTTGTTAGTAAGCCATAGTTAATGTAGAAAACAGGTCAAAAAAATCTTTCCATTATAATCAGTAGCAAAACTTCCCTTTACTTGGATAACGTCAAAATTTGCCAAAATCTGATTGCATTAAATTGATACACTTTTTTTGAGGTTATATTATATATTTTTCCACATCCACGTTTCTGATGTAGGTTTTTCAGCCTAAGAATAGTTCTATGTCTTTATATAGGATGGAGAACTACAACCTGTGTCATTCCTCACCGCTTAGGATATTGAAAAGAGAAAACTGGTAAAGTAAGCAGGTAGATCTGACAATCTCCTCATTAATTCTTAACAGAGTGTTCTAATGATATTTCTTCATCATCTTCAAGATGTTTTTAATTTATATATTGTTTCTTTTTTTTTTCCTACTTTTAAGTTGGTTGTTGACTTTAATGAGATTCTCCCTGGGCTCAGGAAGTTATTTAGTTTTTGAATAACAGTGGTAAGTTCTTTTCCATTCTCATTCTCACCAACCATCAAGGTTCTAGATATCTCAGGACTGATCCCATTCGCTATTGTCAAGACTGTCATCCTTTCCATGGAAATACTTTATACAGATAGAGAACAAAAAATTCCATAACATAAAAAAAAAAAAGCAGAAGTTATGTACTATTCCAGTCTCTGATACCCTGTTTTCCTCAGCATCCCTCATTTTAATATGTATCCACGGAGCCTACAACCTAAAAGGTTAAAAGGTTACGCTGCAAGTCAAGATAAAATACTCAAGTGATAACTATTACTGTGCTTATTTTGTATATAGGAAAACAAAAGCTAAACCTACTTAGTGACTTGCCTGATATGTTCTATAGTGTGATCACGTCTTCATCAGAATGAGAGAGATGAAGTGCAGACCCATGGCATCCATACTTTATTACAGCTATAAGCTCCTACTAATTGAGGTACCTTCTATTCTGATCCTACCCACGGAACCACAAGCACATATACTCTGGTTGTAACCACTTTCCTTGCTTTAGATCAGTCATCATATTACTGTGCGATAAATCAGTTTTAACACTCTGATCAGACATAATATTAATTATTCAGAATGAATACATTTATATATAATGATATATATAACAGCTAGAAGGAGTTAAGGATATAGTTTTATTCCATCACAGATTGATCCAAAGATAAAGAAAGCCATGCCTTGCACAGTATATGACTAGGAGATTTTCATGATAAAACATTAATTGTTCACTAAGGCTCCTTCCTCATTGGCAAAAATAAGCATGGGTCAATGGCAATCTTTATCAAAAAGATATCCTGTTTCTTTGAATGATGTAAACTAAGTTGACAAAGCTTTGTCTGTCTTTCTTTGCCTAGTCTAAAACCCTATTTATTCCAGAGGTGTTGCTGGCCAAGAGGTGTCTGCTGGATTGCATTTTTTAACACCCTGTTATAGAAGCTGTTTTGTCAACTGACCTAACTAATATGCTGCATGGACTATACCTAATAGAATGGGGCTCAGCTTTTTGTGCGGCTTATAAATTTTGATGTGAAGCTCTGAAGCTGCTCCTGAGTGTCAGGGGACTTGTGGAGGAGGGTCCTCAGACGCATTCAAAATTCCTCATGTTGAACGGCACCTTTTTGGAGTTTGCATCATTTTGAAGTTACGGTATGAATCACATACCAAGTTATTTTCTTCTTGTGTCATTTTCATTGTTTCCAGTTAGATTGCAAAAGAAAAATGGATGTTGTTAGAGTAGTGTTTACCCTTCTTAAGTGCAGGACAGTGAATACTAGCAATTTTTTCTCTTACCAAGCAGACAAGTTATTTTCCAACAAAATAATGTCTAATTAGAATACCACTTACAAGCAGCACTGACTAGGTAGGATATTAACTATCCATTAAAAGAAAATACATGTCTGTATGAAACAGTATACCACTTGCTAACTGTTTGTCACTAGATCCACATTCTAATACAATGAACTGGTGTATATTATGAGAAAATGTATATGAAGATTTTATTATCAGTTATAAGAAAAGAGATCCATTCTATAAATTAACAAATCTAGATCTTGCATTTGAATATGTTGTTGAGTTTACCTAATAAGGAATACTTTAATTATACCAGTACTGCTTCAAGAATTGATTACACCTATAGTATTTCAGCTTACTGGGAAATAGCTGTGGAAATAAAAAGTAATTCTAGGATAGCAGTGCATAATAAAATTGATTTTTTTCTGGTTTCAGATATAGTGTCTGGGATCTAACAGATACTGCCTCACAATTTAATACTGCCTCACAATTTTTGGGTGGCTAGAGAAATCCAAGTAAAATAAAGATTTGCTGTTGTGTTTGTTCGTATAAGACTGCCTACATAATCTAGATGAAGGGTGTTGTGGATGCTTATCTTTGATTTACAACTCTGTAACTTCAGTAAGCTCTGGTTTGCATAGATATTCTCTGAACTCAATGTAAAAGAAATATAATTTGTCTGCCCCAAATAAATATTTAATCCACAGTAATAAAGTTAAGGATGCAGTGAGAGCATGTACAAGTATACAAGCCTTTAGTTTTGCATACCATAAAAATACCATATTATATAAAATCAATGTTAGTTGATTTAATTAGAATATCTTTAAACATATGTTTCTGCAGGAGCTTTGAGAAGTGAGTGTTTGTCTTTTTTCCTTACACTGTATCACAGATTTTTATGAAGTAAGTACTTTTTCTGCGTGTGTGTATGACTGTGTTTGGAAATTCATATAACCTCTTGCTTTTCCTTGTAAGAACATTTTCACTCCCTAAAGACATCTTTTATATTCCTTGGTTGTTTCTGCCCATCAGATAGTCACTACATGATTTTCAGTGATGTCTTATAACTGTTTCTAAATGGTTTTCTTCCCAATATTATTTAAAATTTTATTATATGTGTTNTCAGACAGACCCACTACAATATAGTACTAAACTTTCATTTAATTTGTCGCTTTACTGTACATGGAAAGTGGAGGAAAAACATTTTAACACTTTTTTTTATGATGTGGCAAATGAAACTCAGTTTCATGTGCAATTTGGTATGTGAACTCCCTGAGTTAAATTCTTTCTATGAGTCAGAGGTAGGCAATATGTAATCAGCCATGAAGTTTGTGTTACACAAAGCTGCTTACATTGAATAATTCAATATTTGAGCTTTAATGATATTTAAATAGGAATTTGTATGTAGGCTGTACAGTGGATAAATGAAAGAAGGCAGGTAAACTTTTCATTTCTGGCTGAATCATTAGCATCTGAGATCATTTTTCAGCCTGCTGTGGGATCAGCCTCCCCTCTGACTGACACTCACAATGCTGTCTCCAATGGCAGGTGACTTGCACCACCTTTATAAGTTGTGCACAGTCTCCATAGCTTGTCACAACTTTTCTCTGAGGACCTGAGCCAATTAACCCTCAGGGATGGTCTCTCAGTGGCAGGACCCTTGTCACTAGGAGTCTATCTTCATGAAGAAGGTGATCTTGTACCACTTGATGAGACAAATCCCATGAGGGTCAGGCGGACTCTTATTTCAGCTCATGCCTTCGCATCAGGAGTCCTGGCTGTGACTAATGAGGCACCCAGGCTGCCACCTTGGAAGCATGCTGTGGAGCACAGCTTGTTTCTGGGTGGGGAAGGACAGGCTGTACCCACCACTGCTTGTCAATGCCAGATGGAAAGGAAGGGAGAGAGCCAAAACCAGCCCAGAACATAGGAAACATATTTCAGAGATGTCTGCACAGGGATTTTCTGCCTACACCATAACTGTCTCTGGGCTGCTCTGCACAAACAGGGTGACAAGGGTGAGAGGGATCCAGAGTAGAAGGGATAGGAAGAGGCATAAGTTTTTGTTGCAGTGCTTGCAGTGAGATTCTCCTGACAACACCCCCACAGCTGCCTCTAATCCCTGGAGCTAGGGCTGCAGCTATGCCCGGTCATGCTCAGCCTTGCATGGAGTTGGCATGCTGCAGTGTCCTGCCCTGGTGTGCCATCAAAAGCAGCTCCTGCTGTGAGGCTACACTGTGTGCTGCTGCTTTGGCAGTGGGTGGTGCTGTGCCCGCCTGCCCTGGTGATCCCAAAGAGCTAGTGGTTGGAGGCTCAGCAGAAGGGGACTAGAGTGAACGTCTTGTGGGTGCTCTGATCATGATAGAGTCATGTGCAACAAGAAGCCAGAGGGGCTGGTTGCCCTCACAATTTAGTTTTGTTCAGGTCTGTCATGCGGCCAAGAAACCCCTGGAAGTGCCTTAGTCCATGACAGCATTTTTCACCCTTAGGAACACTGATGGATTGTGCTAGCATGGTCAGTACTTCAGAAACAGTCCAGACTCCTATGTACTTTAAAACAGTTCATAATGTAGAATGTTTTGATGTGAATCAACCATCTTGAAATCAACCTTAATTCAAGCCAGTGTAAGGCAACAGCCATTTCAAGAATAACAAAGAGATGCAAAACTTAAGAATGAAAGGAAAGCGTTCTCTGTTCCAAAAGGTCTGTCCTCAGTGCCTTAAGATACCTCATAGAGATACTTACCTTCTCCATGAAGTCAGAAACTAAGTCCACTTACATACATTACAGCTGAAGTAACACTAGAATGTCTCCTCAAAGCATTACTCTCATAATCAGTTTATTTTCAAGCTGTCCTGGGGCTTCAGTCCAGATTCACCTCCTAAAAAAGATACTTCTACTTCCCTTCAGATCTCAGAAGATGCATATACTTTTAGCAGATAATATTGTGGCCTCTGGGTGGTAATAAGAAATTTTTAACCAGACTTTTTCTGACTGGAAGTCAAATAGTTTTCTCCCCATGTAGGAAGACAAAATTATACATGAACCATTTTCAAACTGAAAACTTGGAATCTTAGATCAATTTTAAATTAACAGCCTTACTTAACATAACACCATAACTGAGATTAATGTGTGTAGATCATTGTTGACTGGTGATTGAGACTAGACACAAGAATAGGCAAACGTTCTGGAGTCATAGCAAATTTAGATGATAATGGGACTATGTTGGCTGACAGTCATATCTAACCTGGAAGAATACCATGATATAGTTGCAACTGTTAGCATGGAAAAGATTGTAAAGAAGCTTTTACACAGATCAAATTTTGCCAGTCAGGTTGATTCTAAATAACAACTTATTCTTTGAGTATATTATGTCTCCAAGCAGATAATAAATCCAAATTAAAGTTTGAAGAGGAAGCATTATTGCCACACCTTTCTTCCTAAACAATTAATCTGCTTAAACATAGAGGAAAATAGTTCTTGATTTCTTATAAAGATCTTTTCAGATTTGAATCTCTGAAACAAATTGGATTCTGAAATAAATAAATATTTCTGATGAGCCCTAATGTCAAGATTCACACTTCTCATTACAACATGTATTTTTAAACTTCTGATTGACTTGGTATTATGTTATCTCCGGGTTATGAAAGATTCAGGAAAAAGTCAGAAGAACTGTCCAAACTTCTGCATTATCTAAAGTAGACTGTATAAGGAATTTCTAATAGATTTTCTCTTCAAGGGTCTTAATCCCAGCCTCTTTCCAGTACAGTCTGAAAAGAACAAGATAGAATCTGCTTATCACCCTTTCCCTCTGAAAGTACAGGAATGGTAAACAAGAAAGGCAACTTGTCAGCATTGAGACAACTAATTCTGTTCCTAACATCACAGCCTAGTGCTGATAAGGGATTTTTATGACAGATTTTTGTATCCAGATTAGAAGAAATCAGCAAATGTGCTTGGGCATTCTGCTATCTAGATTGTGTATTGTTTCCTGCGTTCTTACATATCTAAAGGCAAAGTTATTTCACTTTAATTTCAATTTGTCTGGGAAAGAAACCAAAACAAAACCCCAACAAAACCCCCTATTGATTTACTCTAGTCTCTGTTATTTCATTTTACCAGAGTAAACTATGAGAGGAGATGCAGAGCTGCATTGTGTCGATACTAGCAGTGGAAGATACTATACCAATAGGAAAGAAAATACCTTTCCTACATAGCTATAGGATATGCACACAGACAGCCCTTTTTGTGGAAAGTGCTTGTCTTCCCTTGTTGTGTTGATCCCATTCTGCAAGCTGGTGTGAAAATGTTAGATAAGACCTTTTATTCAGTGATCTTTCCCTGTAACAGAAATGTATACTCTCAAGGAGAGAAATCTGCACTCTTTGGCAACAGAAGGATAAAGGAGGAGGTAAAGTCATTAAGTTTTTACACATAGAACAATCTTTTGTAAAACCAGGAATAATCTGGCCAATTGTTTGATCATTTTGAAAATTGTCCTGTCTTTTTTTTTTTTTTCTCTGCAAGTCATAACAATCTGCAAAGCATCTTTCTCACCTAGAAGCTTAAATCTCATTGAGAGGTGGTGGGATTTGAGTTCCTTATTTACTCAACTCTTTTTCAGTGTTGGAGACTCCGCTTAAGCAAACAACAAACTAATCTAATATTGGCTCTGCTTTTCTTTTAAGACTTGTTTTTGGAAGACAGGCAGGGGCAAAAGTAACCCCTTAGTAAATCCTTTTTCCATTCCCTGAACTAAACAATATAACAAGAGGTAAAACTTCATGGGGACAGATTACTTTAACCTATTTTACTTTGAAATGTGAAACCAAAAGAAAATGTGTCAATGGTATTTGATTTGTAACATACATAAAATATAATATTTACATATAATGTATAATTTGACAAAATACTGGTCAAAAGAACTATATATATGTTGTGACTGTATATCATATCATCTATGTCCTTACAATACAGACTTAAGAAGTCCTTACCAAGCAGAAGACCAAATTCATATTATATCTTTAAATTAATCATTTGTGTGAAAAGAGAAAAGAAAAAGAGAAGCAGACAGAACTATTTTTAAGTAAATAGTACTTCCAGAACCAAAATATGCCTTTGAAAATCAAGAATTAGCAATTAAATGCACCACGTTATTATGACTGTAGTAAGAAACACTTCTGTGTCCAGGGCAAAATCACAGGCAATGATTTTCCTCATTCTCCTACTCTCAAGAAAATGTTCCCACTGAATTTACCTATTTTTTTCTTAAATAATAGTGAAATATTTCTACAGAATACAGACAGCTAGAGAGGGCATACTCAGTCAAATAAGTGAGAAAAATTGAAAACTTCAAGAGTAAACTGCAATATACCTGTGACTCTTTAATATCATAATAGTATTTACTGCCTAAATGCAACAATCCTTCAGTCATTTCTCAGCAGAAACTTCCATTGATTTCAGTTCAGAGCTGCAACTTTGGCAAAAGTACGTTTGCGTTTAGGATCTGCCAATCCAATGACAATTCACAAAAATTTACTTGGGAAGCAGCCCCATATATATTTTTATTTGACATAGAGTGGTACAGATCTCTTCATGCCTCATTTTTTATATTTATTGTATCTGGTTAATTCTGTGTAAATATGTTTTATTAGTGTAAATATGAGTATTAATGTAAATATGCTTTATGTGAAGGGAAAGTAGCTATTTTGTTTGTATTATATGAAATTAATAGTCACTACTGAATCTATTTTCCATAAGTTTTGCAAACACTCATGTGATATATTTGTGTATGTGAGAATGGTTATTCTATATTTTCCACAAGAAAGTATGTACCTCTTATTTGAGCTGTTACTAGCCACTTTCTGTCTCTGTTTCACAAGAAATTGCTTTTTTTTGGAGCCTGATTTCACCCTGAATTTATGTAAAATCATTGAATGCAAAATATGTTGCTGTTAATTCATGGAAAATACTTTCATAAGGCTCAGGTTTCCCTTTAAAAAGAATCCTAAAGTGATCCATCTAAGCAGAAAAGCTTTTTAGCATTAAGTGTTTGGTAGTGAGTACTTCTGAGAAATATATCACCTATTAAGATCTTTGAATTAGAAATGGATTTTTAAATGTTTCTGGTCCATGTTGGCAGTCTGGGAGGTGAGAGAAGTTTCTAGATATCTTTTGTGGGTGTTCTGTTTCTTTAATTTAGAAGCACAGTCTGCATTAGAATCAATTTGTATTTTAAAGTAACTCAGGCTTTAGTCTAAACCTACAAAATGAGGTTTTGAAACCAAAATGGCATTAACATGTGAGCTGAATCTATGAGTTGTGCACACCTTTGGGGATATTCAAGAGATGTTAGGCATCTCAGAATGGAGAATTTTCTGAGATAACCAAAATAGTTCACTGAGGACAGAGTCAGATTTAAATCACACCCTGCTCTCTTGGGGGCTTTGCTGCTGCTTTACCACTAGCAGAGAGCAACTCCTCCTTTTCAGGGAATTCTCTGCCCTGAATTCTCTTTTGCAAACAGGCCTTTCCAAAAGGAAACAGCTGCTCCTTAATTAATTAAATAAAGAAAATTCACATCAAGAGGAGGAGGAGGTTACAGAGGATGTTTCCCCCTCCCTCCACTGATGCAGCAGTGGTGAGATAGTTATCAAGGACATCAAAGGCCTGAGTTCAGTTCCCTTCTCCATCTGTATGAACTCCAAAAGTCTACCTCTTTCAGCCTGGAGAGATGGTCTACCTTTCAGGCAATGGACAGCTTTTCAGCTGTAGCAATCTGCAAGTATGTTAGAAGCTGTTTACTTTCCAGTGAGCCAGAGAGACGTAAGAAACTGGTTATTAAGTCTCTAGGGAAGTGTTTGGGTCACCCATCTTGAAGAGGGAAAAACTGTGTTTCAACTGTGTTCTAAGCATTTTTTGTTTGTTCTTCATTAAGCAATCACCCGGTAAAATACTGAAATACTTATAGGAACTATGATGGGAGCACAGGCTATATCCAGACTATATAGCAGACAGGCAAAACAGTCAATGGTTTGTCTCATTAATGCATGTCAATGTGGCTTAGATGTGAGAAATCAGCTGAGCTGCACAGCCCTGATAAGTGCTTCTGAGCACATCAAGAAGAAAACCTGCAGGCTCCTGTAACTCCTCTGGTATTGGCATTATTGTTTAATGACTTAATGATTAATATTATATGAACTTAGGAGCTAGATGCTGGAGTTTTTAAGATCTAAACTTGGAGCAGAGATGCCCTGGCTTTGTGGTTTTACTACTGTTTCTGGAAATGCTTATGTACAAATAGCATGGCTTGGAGTCTCTCTGTCTGAAAATATTAGCTGTTTTTTCTTACTATAGCTCCTTTAGAAACTTTATTTTCCACCTTAACAGCTGATGCTGCATGACAACTGATAGAAAATTCTATCAGTTGCCAGTGTGATGCCTAGTCCTAATCAAAAGATATTAAACCCAATAAAAATCTGCTTGATTTTTGGGTTGTGTTTTAGTTTTATTGTGTTCATTTGGTCTGTCTGAGATGTTTGGTGATAATGATGATTTAAAGCAGTTTGAGGATTTTTTGGTAATGATTTTAAATCAGCTTTGTTCAAAGCTGTCACATGAAGTATTTTTGTGAACTTTGGCTTTCAAGTATATAGAAATCATCAAACCTTTGGCGAAGTTGAATTAGATATATGCATTGTAAACAATGGCTTGGATGTTAATCAGAGAAAATCAGTAACAGAACTTTGAGGGTGCTTGTTGCCAGAGTCAAAGGGAGACACAAGTAAAATTATGTATCAGGTTATTTTAGTTTACTTTTACTGGAACTGCTCCAAGTTCCAATTCACTTTGCTTAGGCTATCACAGACAGAAATTAGAAGGAAAATCCTTCACCCATACAGATGCAAGAGCTATTAGATTGACAGAAGTAATGGCTGTGAAATATCCAATTTTCAAAATCTTGTGTTTTGCTTGGAAGAAATTAAAAAAAAATAATTAAAAAAAAGGACCATTAGGATTGTGCGGGAAGAAAGAATCTAGAACACCTATTGGCTCAGGAGTATCCACTTGCACCACCATGGGAGATCTAGGTTCAAGCATCTGTTCCAGATCAGATGGGCAATGTGTTTATGTATTCTAACTCCAAAATCAGTTCACTAAGTATTGTAACATTAGTATTCTGAATCTAGGTCTCTTCCTTATAGGTCTCTTTCTGAAAAGTACTTTGTAAAAATATTTGGAAATATATTTTCCAACATAGAAAACCCGTCTTAAAATATTCCTCATTAGCTCCACTGAAGTGACATTATGGAAACATTTAAGAAATAATACAAAATAGAGTAAAGAGTGCTTGTCTTCACATAAACATTTTCTTGAAGACCTGGGACTTCAAGATTTAAGTTGCTCTTGTAACATGCTGTATAGCATGTCTCCAGCAGCAGTAGCTTTTCAGCTCAAGCATGTTGTTGCATTAAAATTCCTTTTTCTCTGGGAACAATATATGTTTAAAACTTTTATATCTCTAGCCCAACTCAAGAGTTAATTTGTGCTGTGTGTCTTGATTTGAAATTCTGCAAAACTATTAACTCTGTGATTCCATCACTTGGGGATGCTTTTGGGCATTTTCAGTGGGAGATACCGCTCACCTCAAAAAAAAAAGAATAGGATTAATGTTTGTAATGAGAAGAATAAAAAAGTTCTATTGGGCTAATCTAGGACTGAGGTGGAATTGAAGTTTTCAAAATGATAATTTCTGCTTTTCTGGAATGAGAAAAGAAAATAAAGACATCTAAAAAAATAATTGGTTTTGAATTGAACTTTTAAATTAGAAATTATAGAGAAGTGTCAACTTGAAGACTAAATGAAATACATTTTAAAACAAAAGCAAGTATATAGTTACTTTGCAAGGCTATAGTATCAATTTCGGTGGTTATGTTTGAGTACTTCCTCCACTTTCCATATGTTATTAAACTACGATGATCTTGGGAAAGCCCTTTGCAAAAGGAATAAATTACACTCTATTTCTAAAAGGAAATTCAAGGTTAATTACACTGGAGCACAATGTAATAGTAGCATTGCATTGCAGCTGATGTGTTCAATGGCCTTCTGATAGCCTCTACCCTATCTGTAATGTCAGAAGCAACAGTCCATATGTTTTAGCACTTACTCAAAATGATGTTGTTGTAAAATAAATAAATAAAATCAGAGAGATAAAAGGCATATTCAAATATATAGGATAATTGCTACTAAGTCTTGGCAGAGGGACTTCATGTGCACATTCAAGTGAGTCATAAGCTGCTCACTGAATTAAATTCACAAGCTCCCACAAGAACTGGAGCTGGAACAGTACAAACTCTTCACATTATAATCAATTATTCATACAGACTTTTATTTAGTATTTTCTTTGTCCATTTTTGTCTATTCCTTGTCTTCAGATAGTATGACAGAAACATACAGATAATACTGCTGTAAGTTTCTTAGTTGTTAATGTCTACATGGAGAAGCTATATTTGTGCTTGGTTTGATATGGCAATGGTACTTAAGCTTTCTTAGCTTCAGCAAGAAGCCACGGTTCACACCTCAGAGAAGACATGGGAAAAACTTACAAAAATTGCCTACTATATTTACATGCAGCCAGTCATCCATGGCCAGCTGACCATGTAAAAAGGATAAAGAATTTGAGAGGTTTTAATATGCATACAAAGACCGATGTGATCTGTAAGAATCATAGAATCATTAGGATAGGAAAAGACCTCATCAAGTCCAACTGTCAACCCACTATCATGACCACTAAACCATGTCCTGAAGTACAATGTCTACATATTTTTGAACACCTCTTTTTTTCAGCTTAGTCACTCCAACTCTGCTGTAGACGTTGGCAAAATTCAGCTAACTTTTGAATTGCCACTGGAAGACGTTGGNTAACATTAGTATTCTGAATCTAGGTCTCTTCCTTATAGGTCTCTTTCTGAAAAGTACTTTGTAAAAATATTTGGAAATATATTTTCCAACATAGAAAACCCGTCTTAAAATATTCCTCATTAGCTCCACTGAAGTGACATTATGGAAACATTTAAGAAATAATACAAAATAGAGTAAAGAGTGCTTGTCTTCACATAAACATTTTCTTGAAGACCTGGGACTTCAAGATTTAAGTTGCTCTTGTAACATGCTGTATAGCATGTCTCCAGCAGCAGTAGCTTTTCAGCTCAAGCATGTTGTTGCATTAAAATTCCTTTTTCTCTGGGAACAATATATGTTTAAAACTTTTATATCTCTAGCCCAACTCAAGAGTTAATTTGTGCTGTGTGTCTTGATTTGAAATTCTGCAAAACTATTAACTCTGTGATTCCATCACTTGGGGATGCTTTTGGGCATTTTCAGTGGGAGATACCGCTCACCTCAAAAAAAAAAGAATAGGATTAATGTTTGTAATGAGAAGAATAAAAAAGTTCTATTGGGCTAATCTAGGACTGAGGTGGAATTGAAGTTTTCAAAATGATAATTTCTGCTTTTCTGGAATGAGAAAAGAAAATAAAGACATCTAAAAAAATAATTGGTTTTGAATTGAACTTTTAAATTAGAAATTATAGAGAAGTGTCAACTTGAAGACTAAATGAAATACATTTTAAAACAAAAGCAAGTATATAGTTACTTTGCAAGGCTATAGTATCAATTTCGGTGGTTATGTTTGAGTACTTCCTCCACTTTCCATATGTTATTAAACTACGATGATCTTGGGAAAGCCCTTTGCAAAAGGAATAAATTACACTCTATTTCTAAAAGGAAATTCAAGGTTAATTACACTGGAGCACAATGTAATAGTAGCATTGCATTGCAGCTGATGTGTTCAATGGCCTTCTGATAGCCTCTACCCTATCTGTAATGTCAGAAGCAACAGTCCATATGTTTTAGCACTTACTCAAAATGATGTTGTTGTAAAATAAATAAATAAAATCAGAGAGATAAAAGGCATATTCAAATATATAGGATAATTGCTACTAAGTCTTGGCAGAGGGACTTCATGTGCACATTCAAGTGAGTCATAAGCTGCTCACTGAATTAAATTCACAAGCTCCCACAAGAACTGGAGCTGGAACAGTACAAACTCTTCACATTATAATCAATTATTCATACAGACTTTTATTTAGTATTTTCTTTGTCCATTTTTGTCTATTCCTTGTCTTCAGATAGTATGACAGAAACATACAGATAATACTGCTGTAAGTTTCTTAGTTGTTAATGTCTACATGGAGAAGCTATATTTGTGCTTGGTTTGATATGGCAATGGTACTTAAGCTTTCTTAGCTTCAGCAAGAAGCCACGGTTCACACCTCAGAGAAGACATGGGAAAAACTTACAAAAATTGCCTACTATATTTACATGCAGCCAGTCATCCATGGCCAGCTGACCATGTAAAAAGGATAAAGAATTTGAGAGGTTTTAATATGCATACAAAGACCGATGTGATCTGTAAGAATCATAGAATCATTAGGATAGGAAAAGACCTCATCAAGTCCAACTGTCAACCCACTATCATGACCACTAAACCATGTCCTGAAGTACAATGTCTACATATTTTTGAACACCTCTTTTTTTCAGCTTAGTCACTCCAACTCTGCTGTAGACGTTGGCAAAATTCAGCTAACTTTTGAATTGCCACTGGAAGACGTTGGAAACTAAAATACAAGAATCTTGTAGCCAGGAGCACCTATTCAAGAGACTAGAGTACCTGTCACAGAGACATAAAATGAGCCTTAGATAATGTCATGCTACTGAGGTATCTGGATACTTTAGCCAGATTTGACAGGCCAGTGAAGTTAGTGAATATCATCCTAATTCATGATAGCATAGGAGTGAGGAGACTTCTGTTCAGCACCATTCAGGAATTTGTCCACACACTGTTCTTGTAAAAGCTCTTCTACTCAGCAACCTTTTCTAATGCATTCAGAAACAGTGATAAAAAGGTCTGATTGTTTTCATAAAGACAATATTCAGTTTGCAAAGATTTAACTGTTAATCAGTAGTACAAGTGCTGCTTGCCCATGATTCACTCTCTATCAATGTTTGTGCCTTTGGTGATTTTCTGAAGTGAATGGAAAGTGACCATTTTGAACACTAGTGTCAGAATAGGGAAAAGAGCTCTTAAATCGTTCCCACCCTACAGTACAACATACAGAGCAATTACATGAATTGACAAGAGAATACTGAAACTTGCAGACAGATTTCTATGTGTTTGCATAAGATTTCTAAAAATATCAATATTTCATAGACTCAGAAATGTTGCTGATATTTCATGAGGTAACATTACCTTATGTTGGAGCTCCAGCAAAATGTTAATCATCATAGTTCTGCTTTTCCTTTTGAGTCTTGGAGCACAACACCTCTTCCTTTTTAAGTACTGGCTTACGCTATGCACAAAGTACCTGACACAAAGATTTTGATCTATGTGCTCTGCAGTTAAGGTAAGGTCCCTTTACAGGTCATATTTTTTTCATGAGATGTTCTCTCAGTTCACAGAATCACAGAATGATAGGGTTTGGAA
Organism: Brachypteracias leptosomus; assembly: GCA_013401335.1. Taxonomy (NCBI): domain Eukaryota; kingdom Metazoa; phylum Chordata; class Aves; order Coraciiformes; family Brachypteraciidae; genus Brachypteracias; species Brachypteracias leptosomus. The sequence goes on along the minus strand of VYZX01033053.1, from coordinate 4,699 downwards.
GGGACCTCTGGAGATCTTCTAGTCCAACCCTCCTGCCAAAGCAGGTTTGCCTAGAGCAGGTTCCACAAGAATGCATCCAGATGAATTCTGAAAGTCTCCAGAAAAGGATACTTCACAACCTCTCTATGCAGCCTGTTCCATTGCTCTGCCACCCTCACAGTAAAGATATTCCTCCTTATACTTACGTGGAACTTCCTGTGTTCCATTGTTTGTGCCCGTTGCCCCTCATCCTATCAGTGGGCATCACTGAAAAGAGACTGGCCCCATCCTCCTGACATCCACCTTTAGGTATTTATAAACATTGATCAGATCCCCTCTCAGTCTTCTCTTCTCCAGACTGAACAGACGTAGATTGCTCAGACTTTCCTCATAAGACAGATGTTCCAGTCCCCTCATCACCTTTGTAGCCCTCTATTGAACTCTGTCCAGCAGTTCCCTGTCTCTTGAACTGCAGAGCCCAGTTCTTTAATACTTTTATCTGATACTTACCCAGTTGATTATCTCTCTGAGTTCTGGTGACCTGTTGATGACTGAGCAAGATGCTGTTTTAATCCCCTCTTGCCTCAGAAAACTGCATTGTCCCATTTGGATGTCTTTACCTGTGTTTCATATTATCTTTGCCATGTGTATAGTTTGATTAGTTTTATTTATGGGAACATTTAAGAAATAACAAACCCCCCTCAAAGCACAGCAGTCCCTTCCAAAACAAGTCATTCTGTGATTCTATGATTTTGGAACTATGTGGGTGACAGATCACTCCTGGTCTTTCCTCATCTTTTCTAACTATTCTGAGGAGTCCACATCTAAGAATGACAGCATTCCTGTTTGCTGAAGTTGCTAGAGTATCTTCATGAGTGAGATGAAAGAGTTGCCAAGTGGGTGGCAAAAGCCAAGGAAACATTCAAAAAGAACATTTTTTGTTTGTTCCTGAAACCATGAGCTTTGAAGAAAAAAGATATCCTATTCCTAAAAAGTAAATATAAATGTTCATTTCTTTTGTGTGTTTACCTAATGGCTTGGTGAGTTTTGAGTATTGATATTGGTAAAACTTACAAACAAGCTGGGTTGACTGCAAATGCACAGTTCAAGAAAACAGGAAAAAGCAGATACAGAGATCGTTGAGCTGCTTCTATAAGATCTGTAGCCAGTTCTGTTCTGTGAAAATCAAACTACTACATTACCAAAGAGGTGATCCCTCAATGTGTTGCATTAAAAGAAATTTTCATCACCAGGTTGGATTAAAAAAACATTGAGAAGTGAAACTGTGAGCAAAAACTCTTTTTTATGGTTTTTTTTTCTGTAATGGCTGAACAACAACAAAAAGTCAGGAAAATTGCTTTGGATCAATCAGGAAGTTATTTTATCTTCCCATTTGCTGTGAAAGGTAAATTATTTTGGGAAGAACAAAATAATTTATTCTTGAAAAAACAAATTTTCAAGAAATTTTCAACTCTAAGAATGTGATACTTAGGTATGACTTGAAGCAAAATCTCTTTTGTGAAACAATTGATTCACTGTATTTTAAAATGTTCACATTATCATTTTTTATCTTTCTTTCCCTTTTAGATAACTTGGTGTGATTAATATAATTC
>VYZX01033027.1:18555-28649 GCA_013401335.1 Brachypteracias leptosomus | reverse complement strand
CAAGGTAAACCCACCACAGCTGTGCATGCTAAAAACCAAATAGGATAGTTCCTTAAATTATTTCCAACTGGGAAATAGAAAAATAACTTTAGGAAACTGTTTCAAATTACTCTGTCATGTCTTGAAATAAAATGCAGCTGTAGACCTAAATAATGACTAATGTCAGTATTTTATTGTGCAAGGGGTAGCATATCAATGATTGCTGAACAGAAACAAGTGTTATAAGAGAAGTAATTCCTTCTGTGATCCTTCTGCTTGTTCTTAGTTTAGCTTGACAACTAGCATAAGTAACTATTTTACAAGATAGTGTGTCAGGACTGTTGCAGTTCCTGGAGGGGACAGAAAGTTGTAGAAGTCCCTGTGGATGCAGCCTGTGCTTTGATGCTTTGGCTGTAAGGAGAAAGTGTGGAAGAAAGAATGGACTTCTCTGTCATTCCTACCAATTCTCCTGTACAAGGCACACTGATGTGGTCACCTGCATACCTAATGGAAAAATCATGACACCTAGGATTGTTAAGGATCCTGTGGGTTTGACCAGACACATGACTTTCAATTACTGCCCTTTGCATATGGGCAGGGAAGAAGAGCACCTTGAGACAGTTGATGAGAAGTTAAGATACATATTTAAAACAAGATTAAGAACAACTTGCTCCACAGAATTGACCTTGTCATTCAAAACACACTGGCAAGTCTTACCTCATTAACAACCCACAGACAATCAAGGCAGAAAGTTGTTACTCAATTTCTGAAGGCTGATGACATTCTTATGAGTTTGTTTCCCTAAATGATCCGCATTCATTAGATGGTAACTGCTATTTTCTCTTAGTTCAATGTTTTTGTGGGGTTGCCTTACACATGGAATTTAGCTGAAATTTTGAGCCAGATACATCATCATTAACAGTAGTGTAAGTCTAGGGATGTCTGTTGTTTCATTAAGGAAATTGCTTCAGCCTTTTAGGCCAAAATAGGCTTTCATCTAGTAGCATTTATTGGTTCATTAGATCTGGTAGCCCTGGGCAAAGGATCTACAACAGTATTGAGCTTTTGATGCAATCATATTACAGTCTTGTAACCTCACTTGAAAGGTTACTGGGTCCTGCAAAGATTTCCTAACCCTCGGTCTATTTGCTGTTATACACAAATGAAAGGTTTTTATTTTTTAAAAATTCTGTTTTTTTCAATAGTTGGGCTACAATATCAATAGCAACTCAAGTATTTTTGAACCTCATAACTTGCAGATCATTTCTTATAATTATGCATTTCTCCTTTCCTTTGAAAGAAGACAAAAGCCAGGAAGTTGCCTTTGTTTTTAAAAATATTTAACTCTCCAAATATTTTTTTCATAATTTAATATGTCTGAGCAAGTTTCTAAGGCATATCCCCAGGAAGGACTTTTTCAAATGTACACTGCCTAATTAGGAAAAACTTTCTTCATCTTTCACCTAATTTCAGGCCAAGATGACCATTTCAGTTTCTGGATAAGATCAAAATCCAATTGAACTTTATAGCCCACCCAACCTTAGGCAATTATTTTCATTTCTTTTTAAGCAATGTATTTGGAAGTCCTGAGAAACAGGAGTTTAATTAGAAACCTTTACCTTCTTTTAAAGTCTGAACCAGAGGGAAGACAGGAGACTATGTCCTAACTCATGCACCCAGCAACTGCTCCCAAATCCCTGAATCTCTGGCAACAGCCAGGGGAGGGAGGAGTCCCACTGGTGCATACTGGTGGCCTTGTCTTCACACTCACTCACACAGGTACACACAGTTTTCATGGAAAGAAAACCAATGCATGGGCAACAAGGATGTTTAAAACGTCCTCCAGTCTATTTCCTGAATCAGTGTAACAAGCAGGATATGTAGCTATGCCTGAAGTCATACAAGCTACATAGTTCATGTGTAATACATGTACTTTACTATGTTTATTAAATATGTATAAGATTTAAAATAGTTTATCCTTGACTATAAGATGTTAATATAACATTATGCTAATGAAAGAAGAAAAAAATATAGCTTTGTGCTGATCTATGAATAGAATATGGAAATGTTTTGGCTTTCTGAGTTGATGGGTATACAGATGTTGTGGTTTAAGGTTTGGGGAAGGGGAGAGACAGGTGGAGCGGCTATTCCACTCCCCTTCCTGCCACACTCTATAAAAGGACACAGGAACTTCCGCTCTCCCCCTCCTCGCTGGAATTTGCTGCTGTCTCCGGACGTCTCTGTGGCTGCTACAACTCCACGTGGCTCGGGAGAAATCCAGTGGCATCCGAGGATCGTTGTTGTATATATTTGTATATATACCTTCCCTTGTTACTTCTGTATATTTCCCTTCCTCTGATGTCCCTTTTGTTACTCCCTGTTAAAAGTTGTGATCTTAATTTTCCAACTTTGTGTGAGGCCTTTCTTCCTCCCCTGGGAGGGAAGAAGGGAGGGGGAAGAGGGGTGAAACTAATTCTGCTCTGTGGGGGGTTGCCCTGAGCCCTAAACGGAGACAACAGACTGGACACTAAGTGTGTCTCTACATGATACCTGTCAAGCTAAACTATAATATCTAACAAAATCATGGCATTACCCCTGGTTGATGTAATTTTATAGAACTAACAGTTAACAATATACTAAAACTTTTGAAATACAGTTTAGACTAGCCTTAGTTGAAAAAATGACTATGTGAAGTAGATATGAATAGACATTTGTAGGAACTGCCTCTTCCCAAGATGATGTCTTTAAAATAATCTTGTCTTATCAAGTGGAAGAACATAATGATAGATGCTTTGTAATAAAGCTTGCTTTGATTTTCACAAGAAAGTGTTAACTCAGGGCTTATTTGTTTTCTGGTGTGTAGATATGTAATTTACTTGAAGCAAATTCTAGCAGAACTGTTCAGGGAGCTATATCTCACAAAGGTTTACCTGAAAATCAATGGGTTACTAATCAACTTGTTCTTTCATCCTTAAAAACAAAAAAACAGTGGAAGTTTTTAAAGGTGGGGGAGACTGTGCTTTCAACTCACATTGTGAAAATGTGAAGGGGTAGAATAAAGGGATCTGGCTGCATGGCCATGCCTGCAGTAGAGTAACCATTGAATCACTAAGATGATCGTTATCTGAGCATAACCAAATCTTTTGAGATTCCCCTCTTTGATGCAAAAGTTCCAGCTCTGAACCCATCTCTCCTTCTCTGATTGCCAAAGGTATGAGATGCTGTGGTGCACAGTTCTTCCAGCATCTGTTAACTCTTAAACTGGTTTAAAAGTATTATAAAAATACAGCCTTTTGTTAACATCCTTTTTATTCATGAAAGTGTTGTTCCTTTCAGAGTTTCCAGCAGGTCTTACAAGTGTCAGTGTCAGAGCCCCGTAGGCCAATATTTTAAAGTTAGAGCCTTAGAATTCTAAAATAGCATGCTGCAATATATGAGAATGATTGAAGACTTTTCAGCTTTCTAGTAAAGAAAATTGCCTAGAGTTTTCTGAGTACTGGTAAGTAATGAAATTGAACTGTGGCCATTAAGAAAAATATTTTTTAGGCATTGTAGCTGCAGTCACTAGGATACATATAAAACCTCTAAGTGCACCTGCAAGGGATTGGATGGATTGGTTCCTTCATTAAGGTTCCCTTTTCCCATTTGCTTTTCTGCTGATATGCGAGGAAAGACAAGAAAGGACCCCTCTTTTGTATGTGGTGTATGGAAAGGTGGGTCTTCTAAGAGAATAAACAGCACTGTGCCCAGGTGGTCTGGCTTTCCTGTAGCATGAGAGGGTGAGGAGGTGAAAGGGACATGCCAGCCTTCTGGAAAACACTGAGGAAAACAAGAGGCTGGTGGAATGGGGTGCAGAGCTGCAGGGTACCTCTCTTTCTCTGTTTAGGTGGCATAGAGCAAAGCCTCACTGGATGGTGGAAGGTACAGTTCATGTCTATGCTCATCCAAAAATCTACATGTCTGTATTCTCTTTTTATATAGGAGACAAATTTATTCTAAAGGACTCTCTCACAGAGTTAATGCACAGTGTAGTGTTGAACACAGTGCAAAAGCCGTAGACATGTTTGTGCCTAAGGATTGCCTCAAAACTAGCATACAGTATAGTGTTGATGCCATAGAAAACCACATATAAGATTTATTCTTAGGATACATCACAGTCTCTAGCACATAGTGTGCTTTTGAGAACCACAGAAAAGCTTAAGCTTAGACAATCTTTTTTGTCTCCAGGGGAAGGTTTCAACTGAGGCTGAAGCTGCATACAGCATAATAGAAAGACATAAAAAAGGTGAAAAAAGTTCTCTATAAGGCACTGAATGAGCCAGGAATTATATTAAAGTGATCAAGGATGATATCCTATATCCCAGTGTACTTGCGCATCACACTGCAGTTCCACAAGGTGCAGAGAGCCTATCTGGCAGGAGATACAGAGGAGGCCTCCTCTGCTGCTACTATCATTTAGCTCGTGTTCTTTGTATACAGGCACTCTTTAATGCTGTAACTCCCTAGCCCAACTAAAAAGCTGGATGGCTTGCTTTACGTGAAGGATTGAAGTGACTTAGATCATAGCATAATTCAGGTCTGAAGGGATCTCTTGAAGTCATCTAATCCAATCTCCTACTCAAAGCAGGATCAGGGGTCAGATCACGCCTGGTTGCTCAGGGCTTTATCCAGACAGGTTTTAAGGGATGAAGATTACAGTAAATCCCAGAACTGTAACAGGGGAGGAAGCAGAGCCAAAACAGAGGAGAGGAAGACTGAGAAAGAAAGGGAAGAAGAAAAAGCAGAGACAGCAGTGAACCTCTTTTTCTGGAATGTATGCAGCTAATATAAATGTATAGAAAAACTACACACTGCCAATACTGGCAACTGTACACATGAATAGATAATACCAGGGCAAAAGGGAAGGGACAAAGTGACTCCTTTCTCTGATAATTACTTTAAGGTGTGCTAAATTCATGAGTTCAAGATGAGTGGTGGATCTCTGTTATGCCATCAGTTATATTCATTAAATAACTGGTGTATTTTAAGCCTAGGCATATGTATTTATGCATGTATATGTAAAGAATAATGCATGCATGATGGTTAATTTTAATGTCTGACTTATTTGCATAAATCAGTGAAACTCAAAGAAATTATCTAGAGTGCACACAATAGGAAAGTTTGTATGAGAGCAGCCACAGGACTTGGTGACTGAGTAGATTGAAAAGCTCTGCCTCCGGTAGTTAGCACTTGATACTTAGGCTGCAAGGAGTTGTTTGCAATGAAGGAGACAAAAACCATGCAGGAATTACAATGTACAAGTATACAGTGAAATGAAGCATTCCAGAAGGTATACATGATCTTTAGTAGAGCAATAATCACGGTACAGCTAATATGATTATGAGATATACTACAATTATGCTACAATTCATCCTGGATGCCTAATTGTTTTAGAGGAGACATATAAAAATTGATGTTTGATAAATGTATGGCAGATATTTCTAATGTCTGACTGAGGTGCCCTGAATCTCTATTCTTTTTCTTTCTTTTGATTCTTGAAGGAGAGTAGTTAAGTTATATATACATTTTAACTACTTATTTAAGATGGTGCTTTACAATTACATAGCTATTAATAAACATCATCAATGAGTACAGTATGATTTATAGTAACTTGCTTATAGGTAGATCTGCTGCTGGCTAAGCCATGTTCTACAAGATGCAACTGGATGCCTAGAAGGAGTTTTGAATCCTCAAAGCCTGACTGTGACATTCAGCTTTTTTGCAAAATTGGGCCACATTTGACAAATCATGGAAAAAAAGAAAAAAAAGAAAAAAAGCTCAAAACTCAATAAAACAAGCTCCATATGTGACTTTTATACAGTGATGGAAATAATGTTGAGATGTGTTAACTTGGCAATTATTAAAACTCTTTTCAGACTAGCCAGAGAGTTCATATAGCAAAGGAACAATTGTGATAGGAACCATTGCAGTTAAAAGGCATTGGAAGAATGATTGTACAAAAGAATGTTGAGAGCTTAAAAGGATAGTTTTAGTGCCATGGACTTTACTTCATCTAACTATGGCTTGTTCTAGCAGGTAGGTATTCATTAAATGCACACCAGTTCCTACTTAACCTGTGAATCTGTAGTACTCAGATGCTTTTTTTTCTGATCTCTAAATTTTACTCAGCTTTCATGAAGCATCTTCTGTGTAATAACAGTAGGTCACCTATATAAATTTCCGGTCTTTACTTCTTTTCCTTGCAAGAGTGTTGTATGAGAACTACTCTTACTTTCTTGAGGATGGAAAGCACAACAAATATCTCTTAGAAAGTTCTATTGATAGTTATTATTATCAAAAGCCTAAGGAATATGTGGAAAATTAAACAGTGAAGACAGATCACACCATTCAAGCAACAGTCATACTAGCCAGAGACTCAGGGAAATTAAGATTATCAAGTCCTCATCCTCTGCTCATAGGAAGAATCTACTATTCATAACTCATGTCATGCTTGACAGATGATTGTCTGGCCTATCCTTAGAGCTCTCCAGTGATGATCCTAGAGCCTAGAAAGATCCTACTTTGCCAGCCTTTATTGTTTATCGAGATATTGCCTCAAGGGCCATGTGTTGGCTTAGTAGGGTGCCGAAGCTGGTAAGGAACTTTGGAGTTGAAGAAATACCTCAGTGTCACTTTCCCAATGTGCTGCAGATTCAACATGCTGTCATTAGCTGCCATATAAACCATCACGATGTAACCATACACTTCTTCAGTTTTAAAGATCTGAAACGGTCACGTCTCAGAGAGAAAGACTTTAAAGCCCAAGATGCAGCATTTTAAAATATTTTCTGGAAGTGTGGTTTTGCCTTCTCAATTCAAAGGTGTAGTCTTCAGCTTCTTTGGTATATTCTGAATTAATAAAAGGGCTGTCTTAGACCTCTTCTTCGTCAAGGAAAGAACAGAAAAACATAGAATGACTGCCATAACTCAATGACTACATGGGAAAATACGTCATCAGCTTGAAATTGATGCAAAATTACTTCATTCCATGAATGGAGGGAAGGTGATATGTTTTGTAGTCACAGTCCCTAACTGAGCCAACTAATCAAGATTAATGCCGTTTGCTGGGTGTCAGGATGTAGATTACTCCCAGGTATTTGATAATTGTAATTCCACCAACTTGCATTGGGAAAGTAAGAACATGCCGTGTTTATAGTTGAAATACACAGTTTACGAACAGTGTTCTGCTCTCTTTTTGAGAAAGAGAACAGGGAAAAGCCAAACTGAGAGTGATGTACCACACACATTGCTACTTCATAAAATATTGTTTAAGAGCTAAAGAACATCTGCTGAAGCCTCTGTGTAATTGTCAGTCCATATAGAAACATTTCATCAGGGCAACTCACAATTCCAAATTGTTGGTAAATCTTAATGTTGCAAGACACTTCTACAAACAAACATTCTCTCTATGCTCTTACACTAGTCATGGTAAATACTACTTAACAGTCGAGTTTACAAATAGGGCACATTGCAGTGCAAGTATCATGTCTTACAAATGAAAGGCAAGATGAATCTTCTTCTCAAAGGCTTAGAACTGGCTGCTGGCATATTGTTTTTTCATCTAAATTCAAATCCTTTGTCATGAGTAGCAGCAAGTTGCTTATTATTATTCCTATTAATTATTTACATTACAGTGGAGTATAGAAACTCAAACTAAGATCAGGGTCTCACTGTGACTGGTGGAATCATACTAAGAGGCAGATGAAGGCAGTTCAGAACTGCTCCACATCAAGGTTGTTCTAGGAGCTACCAGGGATATAAGTACCATGTTGTCTTCAGATCCTTAGGAGAGGGCAAGACATAGTCCCTTCAGCACCTACCCCATGAGGACACTGTGGTNCCTTGGGAGCTCTTTCGGAACTTAGAAACTCTATAGAGTTGCTTTTAACTTAGCGCTTTGGTAATTTACAATTTTGATGTTTGTGTATACACACTTTGCAGACAGTGTATTCATCACTGGCAATCCACAAAGAACCTGTACTCTGTTGCTTTAAATAAATTGTACTATTCACATACCCAGCCGCACCGTTTCTCACTGGGTGTCGTGTAAGTCCACAGATAGCGTCTGGGTGGGAGTACAACACAATATCGAGTGAATCCAAGATACTGGACTCATAGTGTCTAGTTGGGCATTAATCAGGATTTAAACCTAGCTGCCCCCAGCCCCTCTGATATCTGAGGATAAGCTGGAAAGCAAGGGGGTTTATCTCCTGCCAAATTACTTTACTGCTCTTAATGCAACAGACACCACAAACAGGACTGACTTTACATTCTTCTAGTCTTCCTATGTGCTTTCTTATCCTTTTGGAAATTATTACATCATAGAGAAAATAGCAATGTAATTTTCTGTTAAAAATAAATAAATAGTATTTATATATAGCATACAGTTCCCAGTCAAGAGTGCTTGGAATAGCTATTCACCAGTTGATGTAAAGAAAGAGTCCCACTTCATATGTTTTTAGTATGTTACATGTCCATACAAATATAGGTATCTTCCAAGATAAACATGCATGCATAACTTTCAAAAGCTATGAGAACATTTTTATATCTCTGGTGGTTTGCCCAAAATATGGAAATGCTTCTTTCCATTGCAAGTGCAGTAGTCCAGAAAGATGCAGCCACTGCTCTCTTATCTCTACTTCTAGCACAGATAACAATGCTGGTCTATATGTAAGTACTTGATAGCAAACTGAACTTTGACACTTTGTAATAACATCTGGTTTGAAAAAAACCCTTTTCTGAGATTCTTTTAAAATTTACCAATTAGTAGCTGAGAATTCAAGTTGAAGTGGAAGCAAAGTGATCATCCCTGTGATCTTGTTTTGCATGTCTTTACAATCTTTGCTGGATAAAGTACAGTCAGTTTCAAAATTTTCCAAGCATTTCATAGCACACATTCCAGTGTGCTAATTAGGTCACTAGTTCATGGCTTAGAATTACTTCAGTTTACATATACCAAAAATACGTCTTAGGTTTCAAAAGATTTAACTTACAGTCTAGTCATTTGCAATATTTCATTGATCTTCATGAATTGCTGCTTTTGACAAAGGCCACTGTAATGCTGCTTGCTTCAGAAGGACTAAATGTAGAAATTTCTCATCTTTTTTATACAAAAAAATAAGACACCTGACTGACAAAAGTCAGACTGTGATTCTAAAATATCTGCTAGAAACATCCACTTAACATGGTGGTATTCCATCAGAAACAAAGGTGAACAATCAAGTGTTATGCTGTTCTTTTATTTTTTGTTACCAAAACCTGTCCCTGTGCTGGGCAAAGAAGTTATGAAAGAAGTCTACACTCATGTGCCAGTTCTCTAGCAATAGGGAATGTACATCAATATTAAGCATTAGAAAGTATCAAACGCAACTCTGACTGATGCCTAAGTCGTGCCTGTACTAAACTGGAAACAGTGGATTTCAGATGGAAAGGAAAATAAAACCTATCATATTTGTAAGGCATTTGAATGTCTCCCCTTCTGCATCTATTTTTTGTTGTTGTTTCTAAATTGTGGGAGACATAAGAACTTATTTTTGGCTTTCATGATGAGTTTTTCAGTGATTATTCTTGCTTTTTATATTGCTGCCTCTGGTGAGGAGGTACCAAATGAGAAAAAAAAAAATTTCCACTGACCTTTCCTGTCCTGGAAAAAAAACAACCAACCAACCTGCTTGTGATTTGTCATCTTGTTTACAAGTTAGCTAAGCTTTCCTTTTAAAAGGGAGAACAGTTCACTCCTTTTATGATTTTATAAATTGTGTTTGAAGGCAGTTTTTGTTTCTGTCACTTGGTGCAGCTGTGCAGGGAATATGTTGGAGAATTTGATATACTATTGACATTATTTTATGAAAGCATTGTCAGGTTTTATTTGTGCAGATGATAGCTAAGAGACCCAAGCGACTCTCAGTTATTACTGGGAACATCAAAGAAAATGGGAATGAAATACTCCCAAATATGGGACAAAAAAGTTATGCCAATTTGTTGTACACTGTGTCAAGACATAAGGCATTCAATGGCATTACCCTTTTTCAGAGCAGGTGCATTCTTTTAAATTGGCTAATTTTGTTTAACAGGGG
>VYZX01033027.1:0-18535 GCA_013401335.1 Brachypteracias leptosomus | reverse complement strand
GGAAAAAAAAACCTAACAAAAAAGTTCTCTTTAGAAATATTTCATACTGGGATACCTAGCATCTCTGCAACTGTTTACCCTAAAAAGCTATGTAAGAACAAGAGGACATCTGTTCCAGAGCACTCGTGATAGCTTTATTAAAGTGTACAAAATGAGTACCTGAAACATCAAAGTGGTTATTATATAGATGGCATACAAGCTAGTAATTACCTGTGTTTTGGGATGATAACTTCGTCAAACCCATTTTATATCTCACATATTCCAGAAGTGGCAGCATGTTTGGTGCTTTGGGGATCTCTCTCAACTTCTACTGCACTTGCTTCTGAGGGTAGATGTACCCAAATGCTATTCAGTTGTGTCTTTCAGGAGTTACGGGTGAGAGGCATCTCCAGTCTGTAACTGGACATGAAAGGGCAGTAGGGTCTATGTCAATCAAGTATTTTTTGTTGAGCAGCTATACCTGTAGTCTTGCCCTACTTTAGCTGTGTTTTGTTTCCACCTTGTATAGACATAGGAATGAAATATCACACATCTTCAAATATCAAAACATTTCCAGTGAAGACTCCTGGTTGTTGATTCTACATTTCACTTCAGATGCAGCTGCCTTCTTTCCTGCCACTGTAATGTCAGCGTATAGTAGAAGTAGTCAGAAATACAGTAACCTCATTCTTCTTGGATGTATCTTCAATTCTCTGATCATTCACACTTTGTTAAACTTTCATATCCATGTATAAACCCCACAGATTTCTGCAATAAAAGTTTAGCATTGAAGGTACAAAATACAGATTGTCCAAGCCTGTGGCATTGGAAGTGCTAATGAAAAAATTTGAGTGACATGTTTTTGTTGCTTGAACAAGAAAATTCTTCACAAGAAATGATAAATACACAGCAAAAGTCGTTACCCCAGGAAAGTAGCTGTAGTTAATTCAAGTAAGTGTCCAGTCTTATTCATCCTTTCTAACAATCTTCTTCAAATAATTTTTGAACAGTGATGAGTTGTCATCTCCAGAGACAGTGATGATACAGAGCTGTTTAGGAGATCAAAGGAAGGGAAAGGAAAGCAAATGTGATGATGTTTCAGGTACTGTAATGAAATCTAATTTGGTATTTTTTAAAGACAAAATATGCTAAAATAATGAAACAAAATAGTTCTATTAAAAGAAGAATATGTTTTTCGTGTGAAATACATGGTATTCACAAAATGTTGAGTATTTTCATATTTAATTAAAACATGGCATTACTAGGAAAGTGTGTTGTGTGGGTTGTCTTAAGCATAGCATTCCAATCTCATAAATGGGTACTTCAAAAAGGTTTGAGTTGCATATACAAACTCATATATTTATTTAATTTTAGTCTTACACTTTTTTTCTTTGAAACCAGAAGTAACAGAAATATTTAAGTATGAAAACTTTCATGCTGACATGATGTATCAAAAAACGTATTGTGGGACTGGACCTGGTTTATAGTTACAAGTAGTGTTGATGATAACACTCTAAGGTCAGAGAACAAAAAATTGTTCTAATTAATTAATTAGTATTCAGACCTAAATGATGGATGGGATTGATGGAACAATGATGAATACAAAATTATTCATATATTTTGATGCTTGTAACCATGTTTATATCTATATACAAGATGTACTGAGAATCAATGTAAATTCACATTAGATACTGTAGAGTGTTCTAAATATTTGCCATTTTGGTTTAATTTATACAGAGTACAGACTTGCTGAGCATCAGCAAAATCAAAATGGTAGCACCACCTAGCTGTAAATTTAATCTGGCATGTTTACAGCTCATGATTTACTTTATGGGATCAACAAGGAAATGTTTTGTTCTTTTTAACTGGTCACGTGAGGCAAAGCCAGCTGTGTTGTAAGACATGACAAAGTTACCAAAGATAGTAGTTTTATATTTGCTTGCATGAAATCTGAATGCATATTATGTATCATCTGCAGTTTATCATGTCATCGAATCAGTTGCAATACCAGCAGTTGCTGTCAAAATCATTACGCACAATAGAGACTATAATATCAAAGTATCTTCTTAATATTAATAATCTGTGGAATTTCTGCAGATACAGTATGTTACTATTGATTATGTTCTGGCTGAGAAACCATTGTGTGTATGAAAACCACAGAACAGTTTTTGTTTGCCTGTATTGTATTTTAGCCTCAAGATTTTGACCAACATCAGAAGAAGAATAAGGGCTAGTTTAAAATAAAATATGTTGACCTGACCAGAACAAATAGGCCACATCTCTTAAATCCTGCTTATTTTCATGTAGTGAGGTGGTAATGCGGCAAAATGAAGAAGAGGTAGATCAGGATTGCTGTTTCAGGATCATTCCAGCTAGGAACAACTGGTGCACAGAGCAATCCCTCCATTTTCCCTGTCATGCAGAGGATGATTTCTATAACACTCTGAAAAAACACACTTTATGAAAAGCCTCAGACCTTGCAGGGAAATCCTCTGTCTGGTATCAGCTATTCTATTAATATGAAGGAGACGAAGCCTGGGAGAGGGAAATGGCAGAGCTAAGTCACAGAATCACAGAATGTTAGGGATTGGAAAGGACCTCAAGATGGTGAATACTCACACAACTATATTAAATAATTTGTCAGAGGATGAAGTATATTATCTGCTGAGCACTTATTTTCAATGTTTGTTTCTTCTTCAGTCACTTGTATACACTTAATCACTTTGAATATGTTTTCAACGGGCATTCTTTTAGGTTTCCTAATACAAGCTGTGACTTGGTACAGCAGTGATACTCAAGAAAGCTGATAATATATCAAGGAAAAAAGGCTGTAAGAAATTAGATGGTGTGTATAAGATGCTTATAGATTCAGGGAAGAAGATTAAAACTATCCATGATGGTTAGTAACTTAAAGGTGAAGAAGGATCACAAAAAGAAATAATTTCTTCTGAATGCTGAATTTTATTTCAGTCTCAGCACTGAACAACACTATTTCTTGGTACAGGGAACATATGACTATGGGAAGGAAATCATTTGTTGTCCCACTAACCAAATTAATCAAAGCTTACAATGCTCCAGGTGACTGTGGCTATTGCTTCCAAAAGGGTACAGGAGAGATGCTTAGATCAGTGGTACCTTCTAGGGGAGGGTCATCCTATCCAGTGTTCCTTGTCTCTCAATTTTCCTGTGCCATTTCCAAATGTGATAAGATTCTGCACATTGCTCTTCCATCCCAACTCTACCCATTCTTACAGCCAGCATGCCTTAAGCCTATGGCTGTCAGGTCCTTAAGTAGCAAAATGTCACTCCCTGCTGAGAAGACCAGAGCTGGCTCTGCCAGCCACTAAATCAGGAACATGCTAGTTATCAGAATTTAGAGTGGATGTTCAATCTCAGATCTTCAGGGGGCCTGACACAGTGGTCTTCCAGTAACCCCCAGAAGAATGCCAGTCTTTAACTTCAAAGAATCAGATTCTCTGATGAAAAGAGCTCATAAAAAAGGTTAGAAATGAAATCCTCTTCACATGGATGAGTGCTAAATAAGAGAGGAAAAAAAAAAAAAGAAAAAAAAAGAAATGGAAAAAAATCTATAAACTATAGGGCACATATTCATAAAAGCAAAAATTGTTAATGTCAGAATGTGTTAGGGGAGCACCTTGCACTTCATGACTTTTGCTGACATTTTACACTAGGTTGAACACAAAATGTGCAGGGTATTTTTTTCTTACCTGACACTGAATATGTTTTCAGAAACAAACCAAATACACAGTATTTCTGCAGCTGGTGTGCAAATAACCTTTTGGGAACTGTAATATTCTTGGCATTTTTTTTAAATTATAAAACCATCCTCAGATTGGATGAAAAATGAGCAGCTCTAAAAAAACAAAGTTTGACAGCCTGAGGCCATGTTCACTGTACTTTTCAAACATGTAGCAGAATGACAAATTTGCAAAACAGCAAAAATACCAAACTACGACTCAACAATGAGCAACATTTTGTCCTGTACTTCACCAAATGTCACCTTTAACACTGGCTGAAAAATTGCTTCTTGAATAATACATTTGGAGACCAAATTCTATTACTCCTCAGATGTACTAGTTAATATTTCTTTTATTATTCAGCCAGCTACTCAAATATTACTTGTCAAACTTTACAATAACAATCTTGTATGCTTATCAAGTAATGATCAATCACTTCTAATTACTATATAAGCCCACTTTGGGACTTCTCCAAAATCAGATCACTCTCTCTGTTGATTAATTCATATCTATGTAGCTTTGCATATGTCACATGTGAGGTCCTCAGAACCAAAAAAGAATCAAAAGTCAGAGGACTAATAAATTTGGTAGCCATATGGCAAATGTTAATTAAAAACTAGCATCAGCTGTCCTTAAAGAGAACTAGGAGAAATGTAAGGAAAAATAATTTTAATTTTTGGCTAGAGCAATTTAGATTGACTATGTCTAGGGGAAAGGCAGAGACTCATTTTGAAAGTGTAAGATGCTGCTTCAGGAAATTATGTATTTTCGTTCCCAGAGTTTTGAAGAAAGGGAAACACACCTATCTGTGCATTTAGGCAGAGAAATTATAGGAAACATGATATGGATAAACATTTACAGAAGAACATGATCTCAAAAGAAAATCAGAAATTATCAGTGAAAAGGAAGAAATAAAAAACAAATCCAGATGTTTTAGTGATGTTTTAGATGTTTCTAGTTAGGAAATGTCACACAAAGGGATGAGTAGTTACAAAAAGCAGAAGTCATACAAGGAAGTTTTTTTTTTTTACTGTACAATATCCTGTGGAGTCCCCTGCCAGGTTTGCTTTGTGAGGGCTTCACCAGACATGCAAAGTTTCATTTTTGTTGTTACGGAGAGGAGTGTTGGAGTTTCCTTTCCAGAATTGCTTCTGCTGTTTCCGGCCCTGGGGCGGTTCAGAGACACCAACCTGTAAATTGCAGTGCTGTGTCCCTGACCCTGCACAGAGATAAGAGCATAGGCAAACAGAGCAGTGCTGCTCCTCTGGTGCCTTGCTTACAGCTTAACTTCTTCTTTTAATGCAGGTTAGTGTATCTTTATTCCACACTTCATAAAATGATACATATCTATGCTCCTGGCCAGTCAAGACTAGGCTTCTTTGCAAGGTACTGTAGTCCACTGATTTCCAAGGGCCATTATTTCTTTTTTATTATCTTTTATTTTTGCCTACACCTAGCTGTGGTACTTTGAATGCCCCATACCCTGGCCTCAGGAGTTGGGCTCCATTATCCATGCAGCTTTTGAGTGCCTTTGGGAATATTTGAATGCGTGGGGTTTTTTTACCCTCAGTCTTTGCCTACATCAAGTTGTCTTGATCCGGAGAGTCTCACAGACAGTTTTCATGCCTTGCTGCCTGGCAAGCCCCAATGAGAGAGGAAAGGCAGAGGCAATGTCCACTGCCTGCCCTGCTCCTTGGAAACTCTGCTAGCAGAGAAGAGTAACAGGAAAATCATCACCATATTTAGGGACTGAAATCCTGCCTGGATTTATCTAGGCTTCTCAAGGGAAGGACTGCGGGTTCTCTATAGCCTTTTCTTCCACACTGTGGTTTCCATTAGGATTTGGCAGGATGCAGCCCTTTAATTTTGCAGTACATTAATTTTCCTAGTGGTTCACTAGAAGGTAACCTTAAATAATATAAAGGAGTTGTGAGGACAGATGCATTAAAGTGTTTTAGATACAACAGGGGTGAGCAACAAAGACATAAATAATGTATTAGATTTGTACCAGATTAATTTAATATTCTTCTCCAAAGTTGTTATTATATACACCCATACAGGAAATCACAATGACACCTGAATCTATGGAACAGACTTTTGAAGCAACACAAGTCAAAATGTTCACAGAGGACTCTGCAAAGGTTTACACAGGAGGTGTAACTCACCTCACTGGCCTTATTCAAGATAAATGGTACTGATGCCTACAAGTGGTCTCAACTGCAACAGATAATCATGTGGAATGACATACCATTTGTGAGTCCATTTGAATGAAACCATTTAAAAAGTACTGTAAATGGCTTGTAAAGGCAGTAGCCTTTAAGATAGAACAGTGGTTGATAGATGCTTAGAAATTTCCACAGTCTAGGAAACATTTATTTACTTATTTTCTCCACCTGTATATGCAAATGCAAGGCAGCATGGTAGAGCTGCTGGTAGCTCTGTTCCTTAACTGGGGTTCATGGCTTAAGGTTATTTCCACCATGCTATAGCATTTCAGCAGCCCTACAGAGCTACTTGATCTTTTTTTATGTGTTACATGGGGACTAAGTCATCAGCTATTAAAGACTTACTGACACCTATTAAAGATATAAGAAGGATCTCAGCTGGAACATATTTAAAGCCAGGAAGATTATCCATGTTTGTGTGGCTTGAGATAAACTTCCTTCAGTGGTTTTAAAAGATCAAAGTTCCTAGGTATTTCTACTTCTACAAACGTGCTGGCCTATAGTCAGAAATGTGTCTGATACATGGGAAATACATAGAGACTGCTTTTTAAATTTTTCTTTAAAACACTAAGATGGAACTGGACCAAATCATTGGAAATTTTCTGGATAACCATCATATATCTAAATCTGGACAGTTGCATAATGCAGTTACTAGTTAGACCCTACCCTGAGATGAGTATTTTTTCCTAGAGGACAATTCAACCCATTAGCTCCTGAAGAAAACTCAAAACAGCTTCAAATTCTTGCTTCCTTATAACAAAAATTAGCCATTAAAACATGTAGCTTTAAACACGTTTCATATTCCAGAGGTATTGAAAAAAAACCTTTTTGTTCCATCTGAGTTCTAGCTCTGAGAAGTTTGATGAATGTTTTAACCGAGTGGCATAGGTTGTAAAGCAATAAGAGGATATTTTTTGTGTTTCACCTTTGGGGAAAAAAATAGGTCAAGGAGAAGCTGGTGGGTTTGGATGGAGAGTCAGAATGATGATGGAGGCCTGTAACCAACAAATTTCCTCTTACTTCAGCTCTTACTGCCTGACAGGAGCAGTAAGACAGAGGCAAAAGCCTTCCAAGAAAGCAAGCTGTGAACAGCTGCAGAGCCAAACCTTGGTCCCACTTCTAACCAGTGTTAGCCAAACAACCCATGTGACCTACTCCAGGGCTTGTAGTTAAGGGTTCTTTGCTTCTATTCCACTGAAGCTGTGAATGGCCTCTCATTGTGTTGAGAGTTGTTACTGTAAAAACTAATCAGACTACATCTGTTAAATAGTCTATGTACAATTATACACCCATACTTAAAAATATGTTAGACAGTGTCCCTCACTGGGACCAGTGTTGTTTAATATCTTCATTAATGACATGAGTGGCATTGAGTGCACCCTCAGCAAGTTTGCTGATGACACCAAGCTGGGTGGTGCAGTTGATACACCAGAGGGACCTGGAGAGGCTGAAGAGGTGGGCCCAGGTGAACCTCATGAGGTTCAATAAGGCCAAGCGCAGGGTCCTGCACCTCGACTGGGGCAACCAGCATTATCAATATAGGCTGGGAAAGGACATGCTAGAGAACAACCCTGTGGAAAAAGACTTGGGGGTACCAGTAGATGAAAAGGTGAACATGAGCCACCACTGAACAATTGCAGCCCAGAAGGCCAATCACTTCCTGGGCTGCACCAAAAGAAGTGTGGCAAGCAGATCAAGAGAGATGATTCTGCCCCTCTACTCTGCCCTGGTGAGGCCTCACCTGGAGTACTGTGCCCAGTTCTGTAGCCCCCAACACAAGAAGGATGTGGACCTGTTGGAGCATAGCCAGAGAAGAGCCACCAAAATGATCAGGGGGCTGGAGCACCCCTCCTATGAAGACAGGCTGAGAGTTGGGGTTGTACAGCGTGGAGAAGAGAAGGCTCTGGGAGGACCTTCCAATACCTGAAAAGAGCCTATAGGAAGGCAGGGGTATGGCTGTTCACAAGAGTTTGTAGAGATAGGATGAGGGGTAATGTTTTTAAGCTAGAAAATGGTAGATTTAGGTTAGACATTAGGAAAAAGTTCTTTAATATGAGGATGGTTGATCACCAGAACAGGTTGCCCACAGAGGTGGGGGAGTTATTCAAGGTCAGGCTTGATGGGGTTCTGAGCAACCTGATCTAGTTACAGATGTCCCTGCTTATTCTAGGGAGGTTGGACTAGATGACCTTTGGAGTTCACTTCCAACACAATACATTCTATGATTCTATATACTGGATTTATAACTGGATTTATTCTCAGCACATGTATAGAACAGAAAAAGCACACGGGATGTGATCCAGCTTGCTCCTCATTGATGGAAAGATCCACAGGCTGCAGATGAGTTTAACAGTGCATCAGAATTTCAGGTCTTGCTTATACACTGTAATCAGCTGCTGAGCAAAGTTACCTTGTGTGGTCAGTTTTGAAGCCTAGCCTGCCCCTTTCCTCCCTTTCAAATTATTCCCATTGTTCTTGGTGCACCTTCAAGGAAATCTCAGTCTGCATCACGTGCACATCCACCATATGGCTACTGAGAAAAACTTCCACAAAGGGTGTGTGTTAGAAAGACAGAAAAGAAGTTGCATTCAGACTTGAAGAAAAGTCTTCTCTTTTGGGGGTTGTTTTTTGTTTGTTTGTTTTTCATCTGCTTTGCTGGATAAATTGTTCAGGTATAGGTCTCCACGTGAAAACACTATCCCATAAATGGGGCTAATGCCAGGAAGCTGCCTGTGCTCCAGCCAAAGTAAGAGCAACACTGCCTGTGAGCTACTTTAATGTAGGAGAGCAGGGTGGGGTTTTTTCCCACCAAGATTAACAAAGCATTTTTATGTGACAAAAGCTTCTTTGACTATGTCCTTTATTAATTTTTTCTCTGAGCATTTTTAGAGACACTTGTGCCTGGCTGCCAGATTTCCAGAGGTAAAGTGATACATCAAATTCTAAACGATAGGAGAATAGCAGTTAAATTAAAGTGATTCACTACATTAATTTTTATTTCAATTATATGGAAATATAATCTAGCCTGGGAAATATGTGAAATTGCTCAGGGTCACAGAATAACCCACTTCATGTGCAAGTTAGCAAATTACAAGTTACAAGAAGTTTAACATCCCTCTATTGTACAATCTTTGCATATATTTCACTCTTAGTTACTCTGTTCCTGGTTAAAGCAGCACTAGGCAAGCCATGATACAGTTACATCTAGAAAAAAAAAATTTCCATTTTTTCATGAGATTTTCTATCACTACATTCTTTTGTCATTGCTTATTTTGGCACACTCATTGTGGCTGAAAGTCAGAATAATAGATTTTTTGTTGTTGTTGTTCAGGAGAAGACTTTCCCAAGGGTAATACTTTGCCTTTCCTGTGTAAAATCTATAAAATGCCTGACCAGAACAATACAATCAATAAAACAGGCTCTGAACTAGAGGTGGATAATAGTATTTTCTTTTCAGTTTATAAAAAATAAGAAACAAAATAGCCATGCATTTCTATGGCATGCACATTTGTGCCTGTGGCTGTCTGTGGTATTTGATACTAACTGAAATGGGTTGTTTTTTTCCCTGAAACACAGAATTTGCTCTATTCTCTTTGGAGTTTTGTATCTTCTCAACTCCATCCCTGGGATCCAGTAGAGCAATTGAACCCCTGCCCATCAGCTTTATTGCAGAAGAAGAATGAATGTGCGGATTACTAGGATGTATCTCTACATTACCTTTAGTTGCCTCAGGTATTTTTACAATGAGGTTTTCTTTATGATGTATCAAAGCTTCCAACAGAATTTTGGAGCTGCAAATAAACTAAGAATGAGCTTGAGAGTGAAAGATTCCATGAATGTGTCAAGAAAATTGGAAATAAAAATAGGAAGAAAGGGGCAAGACAGATGATATCTGTAAGTTTCAATTGTCTGAAAGTGGCTAACTTTAGGAGGAAAATCTGTGAAATAAAATTATTGGTTACAAAATCAACTCATCCTTTTGTGGAAGAACTCACATCTTGGTATACACCAAACATACCAGAACCTAAAGCCCTCAACGCAGGAAAACAGAAACAAAAAATGTTAATGCAAACACAGAAAATGGACTGTGAAAGGGTAGAACAGTTCTGAGTAAGAAGGCTGGTTTTCACTGTGCAAGGATGCACAATTATAAGCCAGATACTGACAGAACACACTAGACATTATGAGTGAAACCATGACAGAAGGCTTTCAAGGATACTACTGGCAGTTTTCCTTCAGGAGTCTGTAGCTCAAGCATTTAGAAAAATCTCACCAATACAGGAAAGGGAGAGAGAAATTGGGGATTTCTGCCCAAATATAGGCCTTAGTGTGCAGTTATTGAAGAGATTCACACAACCCACTGAACTAAGGAGACATGGCAGAGCTCTGAGAGTCACAGGAACCATTTAACAGCTGGAAGTTCATGAATCCATGCTGGCAAGCATGGCCTGCTTAGTCACTAAACTGCCATAGATTTTCATTGCTTTCAGCTGATTCTCTCAAATTCCTAATAGGTTTGTTTTATATCTGAGCCTCCAGCCTGACTTCTTGTTTTTGTGATATAGTTGGAAATATATTTGGGGAAGGATGGAAAACCAGCTTCTAGATCCAGGGGAGTCAGCCTTAACCCAGAGAGCTTTTCTAGCATGCAGAAATGCAATATGACAAAACTGTAAGCCCGATGCTTTCATGGTGCTGGAAGCAGCTGGTGGGTGAGACACACAACAAAATAACCTTTCAGAGATGGAGATAACAAGTCAAACAGCAGGAATGTCCATGTTCAGAATTTGTAGACTGACTTCTTTTTTTCAAAGTGTCAGCATGAGAATAAACCCAAATCTGGATTCTTTACCTAATGTTTGGGTTTCTGGGCTTTTTTTGCAGCTTAGCTCTAGCAGGCCCTGCAACAAGTTATTTAACCTCATCCTGAGTCATAGACTATAAATTGAGGTTAATGATAAAACCCAGGAAGGAGTGGCTTCACACTCAGAGAGACCAAAAAACACTTCTGGCCTCAATATCTAAAACATACAGAATCTTAAGAAAGATAATCCTAAAATGATCAGATAAAAGAGATGCACTTATGGCAACCTCAAGTCATCTTTGCATTAGCAAAGAGGAAGGGAAAAAAAAGACCGAACTTCAAGCACAGCTTGAGAAACTGTCTTCTGGACATGTCATACTGTCTCTGGAAGGTGACCAAGAGGATTGGCTTTTTCCTATATTTAGGGAAAATTTGTCTCGCTTGTCATACAGATAAAGGCACATTAGAGCAGGCTGAATTCAAAATGACAGTTTCTTTTGTGAGCATTTTGAAAGCCAAGTATTAAACGTGATATCCAGAAGCTGGGCATTACACACAAGCCTGATTTCCATCCCTGGTAGTAAGATGGAGTTTATCTCCAAGAGCTGAGGTCATGAATAAGCACAGTATATCAAGAAAGAGTATGCAAGGCTTCTGTAGAGAGAAATGGTGCCTTATTAACCTGCAGGAGTCTCAGGAGGATGATGTCAGAGCCCTGGGTGCTTTCCTTCTCCTCTTCCTCAGCAGTTTAGTGGGCCTCACACACAGGCAGCATCCTGATAGGGGTCAATGAACTCAGATACAAAAGGGAATCCGGTGGAGCTAATATGTTTGTCAAAAAACCTCTTACCTCATTTTTTATTAAGAAAAAAAATGCATTGGTACTGGAAAAAAAAAAAAGTTTTATTGACTGGAGTTTATTAATGGGTAGAAAGCAAAAAGTGGGTCTCAATGATCATCTTTCACCATGGTGAAGGATCAGCAATGGGATCCCCTAAGGATCAGTGATGGAAGTGGCTTTATTAAATAACACCATTAATGACTTGGAAATAAACCAGCAGTGAAATCTCAAAATCTGAGATGATGCTGAGATCTCTCAAGCAATAAAATTCCTTAAAAAGGACTGCAGAAAATCCCTCCTCAGAAAAGCTTGATTCCAACACTAAAACGTGTCAAATGAGCTTCAGTGTAGCCAAATGTAAGGCAAAGGGAAAGTAATCTAAACTCTGCTTACCTGCAGCTGAACTCAGTACTGGTGGCTACAGCTCAGGCTCTTGGAGCTGTCTCAGAATATTGTGCAAGGACAGCTGAAAAGGCAAGAAAAATTATGGACATCGTTAGGACAGTGTAAGGAAAAAACAGGAGCAATCATTTTGCCACTGTATAAAACCTAAAGGCACTCTTTCGCAAGTACTGTAGCATAAGAGGTACTCAATAAAGTAAGAGAAGGTGCAGAAAGGACAGATATTTAGCTGAAAGAAAATGGAGAAAGTGCCTTACAGAGACCAAAAAGCGTGGGACATCAAATTTCTGTTAAGAGGCAACACCTCTCCATAATCATAACATTCTAGATTGGTGCATCTTGTGAGTACAAAACATGAAATAAATGCTCTAATGACATCAGAACATTTATTATTACCTTCAGAAGGGGAATTGATGTTTTTTCCAAAATTTTGCCTGAGAGTTTAATGAAACTATCTGTGGTGGGTTTACCCTGGCCGGGTGCCCGGTGCCCACCCCTAGTCCCTCTATCACTCCCCCCCCTACAACCCAAACCTTCGTCAGCAAGGCAAGCAGGGAGAGAGTAAGATGGAAAAGAAGAAGAACCCGTGGGTTATGATAAGAAGCAGTTTTAATAAACAGCGGAGAAAGCAAGGTCGCGCGCGCGCAAAGCAAAAGCAACAAAGCCGTTACTCTCTACTTCCCATCCGCAGGCGGTGTCGGGCCTGTCCCGGGAAGCAGGGCTCCAGAACGCGTACCGGTTGCTCGGAGGACAAACGTCTTCCCCCGAATCCCCCCCGTCCTCCTCCCTTTATAGTTGAGCTGACGTCATATGGTATGGAGTATCCTATTGGTCAGCTTGGGTTGGCTGTCTGGGTTGTATCCCCTCCCAGATCTTGCCCCCCCGCCTCCCCGTACCTTTGGTGTCATGTGAGCACTGATAGTCATAACAAAGGTGTGTGTTATCAACACTCTCTGGGTCCTAGGGCTGCATGAGGAAAATCAGCTCAGACAGACCCACTACACTATCTAACAAGAAAGTGTCTATCTTATATTTCTCCCTACTTCTTACAATAATAATATCATACCAAATTAAAATCAGAGAGAGAGAGCACCCACGTTTTATACCCAGGTACCTCAGTTTGATAGCAGAAGAACAAGCAGGCAATTGTCCTAAAAATAAATTAGGAAAATACCATTCTCTATCTTCAAAGTGCATTTTATTCTGGCTTTGCAGGTTTAGCCAACAAAATGTATGAGTAAGTAGGGAGTCTGCCAGGGCTAATATTTCAAGTTAGATTCCTAAATGCAATAATCAAACAGATGTTACAGCAGCATAAACAGACATGAGTAATTGGAGAAAACAAAAATAATTGCTGTGACCAAGAGAAACAAGCCAATGTCCAGGCATGGAGAAAATGTTGCTTGTCAGAATGACAGCTGGCACCTTGGTTGTTTCTGGTTTTTCTCCAGCCAAATTGTCTATCACTTTGGGTTTGATATTTTATTAGGAATTGCAGTCAAGGGGGATAGTCATTATTTGGCCCAATTTTTCTAGAGTGTAAAGACACTGGATCCCTTGCCACCAAAAGAAAAGAACAAAAAAATAATGCTTTAACCAGTGACTCTTGTTGGGACTATTAGGAACTACACCTGCTAAATGTTAGGGACAAGTTCTTGGTAATGATATGGAAAATTATTTTGAAATACGGAATAGAAACTCTTTTCCTAAGGGACCTGGTGACCACTAATAATTATTCCTTCTTGGCATCAGAGGAGTAAATTCAATTTTACACCTGTGAAAGAGAAACAGGTCAGACACATGGTAGATTTAGGATTGTTGCAACATGCATACATGTTTGCAACTATTTGGGGCTAATAACATCACAGAGGTGGTTGAAGAGCATTAGAAGAGACTTTTGAAGCAAAGTGGAGTTTAAAAAAAATACAGAAGAGACGTGAAAAGTAGTAGTGAAGGGGAAGAAACCCTGGAGTGGCAGCAACCCCATGATGAAGGAATGTCCCCTTGGGATCATGTCTGGCTGGAGGCTGACAGCACGGGGCTGCACATGGGGCACTCCACCATGGTGTGCCTGGGGTCTTGGGGACTTTCTCACCAGCCCCTGCATTTGTTGGCAGTGTGGGGAGCCACAGAGGCACAGAAGGGGCTGGAGTGCCCATGTCAGCTGTGGGAGAGGGGAGAAATGGATCGACCTGTCCTCCCCAAACTGAGGATGGGGGCCTACCACTCACAGCTGCAGTGGGTGCAGGTGTGTGCAGATGGGCTGTGTGCCTACAACAGTGTGGGCACATGTGTGCCTGTGGGATTAGAGTTTTTAGTGATTGGTCCTAGAAAGGTGTTTCAAAAGTTGTGTTTATTAGCATTTCATAAATTGTAGGTCACTGATTGTCAGTTAATAAACCAATAAACCACCTCAATCCTGATTTGGTTAAATTATGTGAACTGAGCAGATTTTTTCCTGTGACAAGTTTTTGCTGAAGGACATAGGCAATGTATTGAACTGATTCAGATCAACAAAGGTTTGGGTAGTGAACTTAAGCACCTGCTGGCACCTGGGTCCGTAATTTGGAAAAAAACCCCATGAGCATAGCTGTATTACTAGAGCTTCTGGTGTGCTAGCAGAACCTCACAGGGTAGAAGGGCAAGGCAGCAGGGAATAAGGACTCAACCTTGACTTCCTGCTGGTCCCAACCATGGAACAAATTGGCTAATGTAGCTGTGAAAATCATAATCCCAGTCCCTGGGACAAGGACCAGATAGCAGTGGTAGGGTATAATGGGGGGAGATTGTGTTCTGAATTAGCTGAAGTGAAGAACAGTATCAGAAAACTTGCTGTTTGTGCTCTGTGTAGCAATTTGTGTGACAATTAGTGACTACACTCTCAGAGGGAAGTGAGGCAATTATGACAGGGGAGGGTGAAATTTGGCAGCTGAAGGGACATGTGGCTGGTTATAAAGTAGTCAAACATGTTTACAGACATCTGATGAGTGCACTGAGGCTGGAAAAGCCTGTCTGGCTGAGATGCCAGTGCAGGAGAGAAAAGCAGAAACAGGTACATGGGAACAGGTCTGGGAAGTCTGAGTGGCAGTTCCTGCTGAGGACTGA
Organism: Brachypteracias leptosomus; assembly: GCA_013401335.1. Classification (NCBI taxonomy): domain Eukaryota; kingdom Metazoa; phylum Chordata; class Aves; order Coraciiformes; family Brachypteraciidae; genus Brachypteracias; species Brachypteracias leptosomus. The sequence goes on along the minus strand of VYZX01033027.1, from coordinate 3,421 downwards.
GATCCAGAAATGTGAGGTGGATATACTGGGAAATCAAGGATGATGATGAAGAATGCAGTATGGCAGCTATCCAGACACAAATGGTACCCTAGGAACTGTAAGATCGATATCAAGGAGTGTTTGAATGACTTCATACAGTCCCCATGCTAATAGATATTATAGTGACCCTCACAAGGAGAGAGGATGAAGGTGCAATTTTCTTTGCATCTTTACCAATATGAGACACAGAGAGCATCACCTTCAGCTTCCCCTGGTGGTTTCACATGGCTGAGCACCCCTACACCATGACTGAATGGAGCAATGCAACCATCTTTAGATGACTGAATCTGAAGCCAAAAACCCAGCACCATCACCACAGTGTCCAATACCAAAGCTGAAACAGTTAACGTGAGATTACTTTCCACAAGATACAGGTTTGGTGCAGGAATCATACAAGGGAGGTAAAATTTCCCTAAATGTGAGAGCTGACAACACTAGAGAATTAAACATCAAGAATAAACCAGGAATAATTTGACAATGTTGGAGAAGCAATTGATAGTGGTAAATAGTTTAGCTTGACAGGGCCAATGTAACAAAACCTTGATCTAATTTAATGTATATTGTGATCCTGAAACAGAGATCAACAAGACCAATGTAAAAGGCTATCACCTTTGTGGGGAAGAGAAAGAAATGAGTTATATGTGGATTTTCATTGTGATTATATTATTCAAATGAAGTTTAGCACCACCACAGTAAGGAATGGTGTTGCACCATGATGTCAGGATCATAAAACCAGATCATTTTGAGGAATAATGGAGGGCTAGGGGATTTTATGAAGAGCAAGAAAGCTGTCAAGTACTCTCAGTGTTTCAGAAGGCTTCAGCGTAGAAACCCAGATGGTAAATTTTCAGGCTCAGTTCCAAGACTTAATAAAATTTTTAGGGAAAAGGCATCAAGCGGGGTTGTCATACTAGGAGGCGTGCAAGTCAAAAGATTAGAATTTGGATTGGAACAAAAATTGTTTGATGCCATCACAACAGCAGTTTTTGACTTGAAAGGAGCAATACATGATTCTTTAAAGAACTTACCACAATACATAATGATGGAACAACTCAGTATGGAAATATATGTGTTTATGTCTCAAATATAGACAGGGCCGGGGCAGGAGGTACCGGTCCAACCATCAGGGAAAGGCAGGTCACTCACTTTATCTAAAGAAGGAACACAACACTGTCTCATTGTTCAGGTCTGGCACACTAACATTTCTTCTCTTCAGAGACCTCTTGTCCACTTTCTGATACAATCAAGAATATTAGGTTACCTCTGAGCATGCAACCCTGATCTGGTACATGCCACACATGCGGACATAGACTCGTGTATGTGCATTCACACACTCAATTTGAGCAGCAAAGTCATTCCCTTTACAATTGATGACTGACATGTCCAAGAGCCCAGATGCAAAGAAAATGCTTACTTGAGTTTTCCTTCAGTTTATGAGACAACAATTTATTTTCCCATCATCATTTTCCCCTATGATGGTAGCAAGAACACAGAGGAGTAAAAGTGAGTTTTGGCCTCAGGCTTCACTTTTCTTCCCAGGACTCATGACTAGCCAGTCTGAACTTTGACTGTTGCATAAATAAAGGATGTAAAGTTCTTGTCTGTATATCCAAGCTTATCCTAGCTGCAATGAGATGAAAATGCATTCTTGACTTACATATTTTATTAATATTGCATTGCCTTTTATCTCTTATGAAGTCCTATCTTTCCATGGGGACTGTCAATCATGCATTTACAGTGTGTGATGAAAAGGGTACTGTTGTTTTCAAGTATTTTTCATTAAAAGCACCAGCTACAAAGCATCATGGAGAATATTATAATTAAATAATCAAACAAAATACAAAAAATCCCTCTCTAAGTATGTCAAGGTGAGCTGAAATAACTGCTGTTAATTTAGGTTTAAAAGTAGATTTTCAGTTCGAGCTCTTTGTCCACTAGTTCCTTAGAATAGTTTTCTTGTATAGAAGCCAAGTTTGGGGCACTTTTTAAATCCATAACATTAAAACTTGTCTTATCAAACTTTTTCAAATGCTGGCTTATAGACTGGGCAGGGCAAGCACATGGGTCAGCAGCTTACCGAGGGGTGCAGACCTGATAGGTATAGGTTCATCGTCACTCTACAGCTCCGAGACGTGTTACAAAAAGATACAACAGCACATTGGACAGTTTGTAATCCTGCAAAGAAAACGTATTTTTTCAAATGCTTGAAACCTAAATGTGGTTCAGATTCCAAGCCCAGTGTATGTAGCATCGTGCTAAATTCCAGATCTAGGGTTCAGCCTATGTCCCCTGCCCCAAGGCAATGTTGTTTTCACTTTGTGGAAGTGAAAGGGACACTGCCAAATGACTGCTGAGGATCTGGATGCTCATACTGAATAATCAGGAATAAACAATCTAAAGAGCAAAGTGAAAAGGTACAAGCCATTTTGTTTTATTTAATTTCCTTTTATGTTCCTTTAGCTTTATATTATGATATATAATTCAAACATAGTTTATGCACTGTATTTAAAAAGCAAACATAAAGTGTACATTTGGCCAGCTTTTAGTATTTATAATAGAGAGTTGAATAAAGTGTCCTTTCTTTTCATCTAGTAGGATTTTGCATGGCATATTATGTTTCTAAACATAATTTTATAATGTAGTTTTCCCTTATGCATAAATCTGACTTTTCAATTTTTTAATATGTATGTCTTGATCATCATAAATAATTTTTACTTTCCTTTGAAAACTCATAAAACCTACCAATCCAATTTCTGTGATGGTTCAAACAGACAAAGAATCACTAGTTCATGTGAAGTTGTGTCAATTTACTTCAGGAGAGAATTTGGTCAGAAGGAAATTAAGCAAATTCTTTTTCTACTTTATTTTTCTAAACGATCGAAATAAAGGGGAGGGATGGGTGGGTGAAGGGAAGCAATTCATTAATCGAACATCAAAGACTGACTCTCAGTTCTAATTAAGCCAACAAAATCATTGCTGTTCAGTAAAGCAGAATTATCTCCTGAATGAAGCTCTGTACCTGCACTGTTGTGTGCTGCGTGTATTTCTTTGGTAAGAGGTCTTGCTCTAGCTTTGCACAGCCCGAATGGCCTTTGAACCTCCTATGTTTCTACAACACAGTCCACACAGTCTCTCTTCATGTTCAGTCCCCAAGAAAAGTATTTTAAAATAACTGCTTGGATGTGCTTAACAAAATACTGCAATCTGCTCCAGGCCACACAGAGGGCATGGCCATCTCCCCAGCATGACACTCACCTCCCCTGGCTGCTGTGCCAATCATGGGATGCTTCTCCTGTCAGGTCCCAGGTAAACATTCGTCAGTGTTCACCCCAAAGTGCTGACTGATGCTGCAAAAAGGTGTGTGTTATGGTTTAAGGTTTGG
>VYZX01033022.1:0-11855 GCA_013401335.1 Brachypteracias leptosomus | reverse complement strand
CTCAACCGTCCCAACTGCGACATGAAAACAAAAAAATTTTTACTCCCAAAGTTGGCAAACAGATCAAAGTATTTCACAGAGATTTAAAAGATAATGTGTGCAAGCATTGCTACGTGAACCCTGTCAAGCAATAAACAGGATGACAGCATTCTTAATACTGAAATACAAGTAGTCCAATGGTTTTCTACCTAATTGTGCAACTACATAATTTTTAGAGATGCTTAAGAATTATGTGTTTGAAGATTCTGCTGTAATTGAACTTACTAGCATCCTGAATGCTGGAGGATACAAAGAAAATAGAATAACTTCTTCCCACTACATAGCAGGCTCAGAGAACTCATGTAGGTGAAAACACATACAGACGTTAAAGACATGCCTTTGTGCAACACTTCAAAAAACCCAAACAGAAATACAAAGTTAATTTGATATACACATTCTTTGTTCATTTTTCAAAAGTGAACAGCAAGACTGACAGATCGTTGACCCAAGCCCTGAGCAAAACCATGACCGAGCCTTTAACTGGCTATAATCATCAGTTGTCATAGGTAGGAGTACAGTTATGCAGCTGCAAAAGAAATTCAAATTAGTAGAGTTAGTCTATCAGTAACCTTTGTACAACTCCACCTCCTCAGCAGCAGCTGCATTTATCCAAAATCACATTTCACTTTTCTGACCTTGCCTAACAGGACCTCTCAGAAGTAATTAGACTTGCATCAGAACTTAAAATACAAGGCTTGGTCCACACTTTAGAGTTCATCTGAACTGCCAAGCCTTTTAAATATAGGGATAAACTAAGAGTGTATGAATGAGAAGTTTATTCTACAGTAGTTTCAAAGAATATAAGGAATCTCAGAATCATAGAAAGTTTGGAAGGGGCCTTTAAAGGTCATATAGTTCACCCCCCCCTGCCATGGGCAGGGACACCTTCCACTAGATCAAGTTGCTCAAAGCCCCATCCGACTGGACCTTGAATATTTCCAGTGATGGAACATCCACAATTCTCTACACAACCCGTTCCAGTGTCTTACCATGCTAATCATAAAATATATTTTTTCTTATGTCCAACCTAAACCTACTATCTTTTCAGTTAAAAACCACTGCTCTTTGTCTTGTCACTACAGGCCCTGATAAAAAGCCTATCTCCATCTTTCTTATTAGCACCCTTTAAGTATTTAAAAGCTGCTATAAAGTCTCCTCAGAGCCTTCTCTTCTCCAGGCTGAACTACCCCAGCTCTCTCAGCCTGTCCTCATAGGAGAGGTGTTCCAGCTATTGGACCATTTTTGTGGTCCTCCTCTGGACTCAATCCAACAGGTCCATGTCCTTCTTGTGCTGGGGACTCCAGACTTGGACACAGAACTCCAGGTGGGGTGTCATGAGAATAAAGGGGGAGAATCTTTTCTTTTTATCTAGTACAACCCACCACAATGTGCAGGGACATCTTCAACTAGATCAGGTTGCTCAGAGCTCTATCCAGCCTGATCTTGAATGTTTCCAGGGATGGGGCACCTACCACCTCTCTGGGCAACCTGTTCTTGTGTTTCACCACTCTAATTGTAAAAAAGTCTTCCTTCTATCTAGTCTGAATCTACCCTGCTTTAGTTTTTCTTGTGCATTATCACCATCCCATGTAAACCTCACCACAGAGAAGCTGATGTACTGGTAAGACAGCATACAACTTATCACATAATTAAATACAGTTAAAGTCTTTTAATCTAAATAATGGAAAACACAAACAGGTTAAGTTCATTTGTGCACACAAATAAACTAAACCTGTTTAGTTTAGGTATCACCTAAACACTACATATCAAATAAATACAAACATTATGGTGCTTGAGACAGCATCTTTGCAAGACTGCCCCCAGTGCACATTAACACCCTCATAGGCATCATAACACAGTCCACTCAAAGTTAATTGTCTTTCACTAAATTAATTCCCTCATGTTTGGTTATTGCAAATGATGAAATAGCAGTCTGGCATTTTACAACTTCCTATTCATGTCCCATATCACAACAAACAAGCATTTCACCATAAGTAGTTAGTTTTACTTTTAATGATCCCATCACTAGCTGACCTCCACAATACAATCATATTTTCCTCATGCATAGTAGCTTTTTCTTTCTGTTTAGCCAAGTGCTCTACATACATGTCTTTTTCCAGTCTGTTAATGTTAATGTTTCCCCTTGGTCCCAGATAAACTGCTTAGAAATCACATTTGCTGTTTAGACAAAACAGCTACCAGCACCAGTCACTTTCTACCTTATTTCTTCTGCTCCCCATCATTTTTTTGTCAAAGGATTTACTGCAATAATGAAATTAACAGATTGAGATTGCTTTCATCTCAAATCTCATGCACGCACCACTGAAGAGCACTGGCTATCATTCACTCTAGGCAATTTCCTCCCTGGAACAAACTGGTTTGCTAGGCAAGATCCATTTCAAATTTCTTTCTCTACCATGGACTGCATGTGACAGGAGCCAGCTGCCAGTGGCTGTATGTCCAAAACATGGAATCACAGAACAGGAGAAAAACTGGTTTAGAGTCATGATAAAGGTTCACAGGTTTTCTCTCTTCCCTGTTAAAGTTTTTGAAACAGGAAAAAATATAAGATAGCAGGTAAGCCTTATGTTCACAAATGCCAGATAGAAATTATTGTGTGTGTTAGTAGAAAACCAATATCCAATAAGTAGACTAGATTGACATTCAAGTAAACAAAAGGTGGCAATAATATTCAAAATTCCTTTGAATATTCTTCTTTTCAGTGTAGGGAAACAGCAAAGTACAGGAGGGGGCATTCTACTATTGTACACACTACACAGTTTTCAATACTGTCAAATAGACATTCTATTTCTGCTAACTGCATTGTAGTGCTACATTTTAAATATCATTTTTTCAAAACAAAGAGGAATTTACTGAAAACAAACCACTCAGTAAAAAGTATTACAGCATTAATTTACACTGTTCAAACTGAATTTCCCTTCAGTTAGTAGTTCATTGCATTGGTTTTAAGTGTTTTTTATTTAATTAGAAAAAAAAATAAAAAAGGAACGAGACTTGTTAATCTCACATTCAACATTATTACACATATCAGAAATAGATGAAATGAGAGAAAGAAATTGAGAGAAAGTAATGCTTTTCTCATAATCCAGATACTTGTTAAACCATACCAATGAAATCCCACTGTGCAGTATTAACCTAAGGCTAAGCATCTTCATACTGAATAAACTTAAATTTTTAAAATATATTATGTGTTAATAGATGAGCTGGCCTGCAATCAGTTCATGAGTGAACAAGGTTTCACAAAAATTATTTCTATAGAAGTCTATTATATTTCTTATGAAAACTGAGTCCCATTTGGGGAAGTAGGAGAAGGGAATGACCAAAAATCTATGAATTATCAAACTAAGACTCTGACATTTTAGCCAGCATTCCCCAGTACCTACATCTACTAAATGTTCTGTACTTCTCTTTATCAATCAAAAGTTCTTTACTCCTCTATCAATCATAGTTTTAAGCAGTTTAGCATTTCATCCACCACAGGAAAAAAGCTATGAAATTTACAGAACCTATGGATTAATGCTATTTCTCTACCAGTAAGTTGCCAGATATATTGCTCACATTTACATTGCATAAAAAAATACATAATATTTGATACACTGCAGATGCAGGATATGCTGTTTCACAACTAGTGATTTTTCTTACTTCTGACTGGAGTCAAGTTCAAACCTGTGATCAAAAGGTTAAAAACCCCATATATATTATACTCACTACTACACATTATACTACTACTAGGAAAAGCAAATTCTCCCTTGCTCTTTTTATTATGCTTTTGTAAGTAAAACTTCTGTCTATCATGAAATAAAGATATTCTACAAAATCACATCTGTTTACAAAAACCTGTGTGACATAAGAACCACCCTGCACTCATCCCTCTGAGATGTCTTCCATATATTAACATTTTTGATGCTTTTGACAGGTCTGAGAAAATTAGTCATTATAAAAAAATTCCTTTTAATTACAAAGATTCTAATTATTCAAATTATAACAAGAAAATAAAAATGTTCTTTCAGTATATATAAGCTAAGTTAGACTATTACATCCTTGCCAATTCCAAAGTAACACACACATAATAAGAAACCATTAGCTAACCTAAACAGATTATCTCAACTTCCAATATCAATACATTTCCTTCACAATGTTAGAGTTGATAATTTGAGTTCTTCAGCCTTCGCCAAGAGCAAGGCTAGATTGCTGCATCAGGACATGCAGGAGAAGCTTTCACTGAACCGCTGCATGCTCACTGTGTGGACTTAGAGAAACTATGGACTCCTAATGTTGCTTATTTTACATTTAGATTTATATTCTAGATCAGTAAAGCAAAAAGAAAAATTAACATATAGATACTGCAAACTTTTTCTTGGTATGGGATGAAAAATCCTCCACTTCACCAGTCTTTCATATTAAAACTATTTTTAAAACTCAGCTACAGGTGATCAGTGTTGACAAAATTTATAAAGATAATGCTCACAGTTCTCCCCACACATTTTGATGTTCAGCTAAATAAAGAGAGACTGTGAGAAAAAACATGGAGATTTTTTCTGTTGCTGCTCTTTAGGATTGACACTTTTTAGGAAGTTAACTTATCCTAAGGCATTTATATACCATTTCAAGGTTTAGATACCATTTCATTTTATTTATATACTATTTCAAGGTTTTAAAGTTTTAGAATGCTTAGTAAAACCAATGCCTGAATAATATCTTTTAAAACTAAGTGCATTCTATGGACATGTTCTTTTTAAACCCTAAGAACACAGTTTTGTAAGGAAGTAGAAAGACCTAACTGATCACACTTAGCAGGAAACTAACTCAACTGTGATCACACAGATATCCAGGAGTCTTACAAAAAAACCCAACAAATGTTTTTGCACAGAACCCACAAAAACTACATCTGCTTTAATTTTTTTCCCTATTCTGTAAGTAAAAAGTTTAATCACAGTTGTGTTTTCACAGAGACAACAATCATATGTTTTATTTGACAAATTAGAACATTTAGAACACCTTCAAAAATTATTTTCCAAAAATTGTTACCTGTTAGGTCTCTAACAGAAAAATCACACCAAAGCATTACCCTTCCTGAGGCACAGTTCTAGGTCTCTTAACATTTCCACTCTACACTATTCTAACACTTAGCTTAGGTGAAAAACACTTACCTCTGCATATTTTGCCATTGAACTGGCTTCAACTGCATAGGCTTTTCTAGCTCCAGCCTGCACTGCAAAAATTGAAAGGATTCCTGATCCACAGCCAACATCTAGGACTACCTTGAAAACAAAAGGCAGACCAAAAGAAACAAAATAATTGAAAAGTCACTTCCCGACACCTCTTTTAAGTAACTACGTTTTCATAGCTGTATGTTGCATTTAGTAATTTTAACCTGGCGTTATGCAAAAATATTACTAATTTCACTTGGAAAAGTGAAAAGGCTTGTTAATGAAGAGTTTTAATATCCTTAATCTTTATTTTAGAGGCAACAACATATTTTTAAAAGACTGTGGATTTTTTTCATGTGTAAATACATGGTTATGATTTGGAGGAAACTTATTTTTGTAACAAAGTTTCTTAAGGAGAAAAATTTGAAAAACAAGATTAGTCTGAAAACACTGATGGAGGGAAGATATGACAATAATTGAAGGAATATAGAATCATGTCTTTCTGTATGAAAAATCACTCCACGATGTGAAAGTATCTTGGATAAAATCAATCTATGCAACTTTGTTCATATATTGATTCTGCTTGCTGATGTTAGTATTAGACCTCTAATTGCACTGCTTGATGTGGTATCTCTCAAAGGTTAAACATAAATCCTAAAGCTTCATATTCTTCATCAGTCAGAGGGTTCATTTTTTGTAAGCCAAAACGTTGACCGAAAGGTTTCAAACAGTCAAAACTTTTGTTTCAATATATAGCATAAGGCAAATCCAGCAACTGCTGCAATGGTTCAGAGAAGCCTCTAGCTTGCAGTTTCATTTTGTTATACAGATTGCTCAACACTGCAGCAGAGGCATAAGTACACTGATAGAGAAGTTAACTGCCAGAGAAATGGTTAAGATGATGTCACTGGTGCGATCATTGGTGCAAAGTCCACTTTTATATTACCTTGCAGAATTAGGTTAGTACCAGTACTTTGCTTCACCAAACTTTCAATACCAGCTTTGAGAAAAATCTCACAGAATAGCTTGCATGTGGGTTCCTCCTGTGAGTTTGTGCTTGATTGAAAACAAGGAGCAACAGTTTTCCTGTCTCTGTGGCTGAAAATCTCATTAAATTTTGTCCAAATTCACAAACCCATTAGGTGATTTAGGCCACCTGGAACTAGAACCTCCTAAGATTTCAAAGCATTTCAACCATGAAACCAAGCTACAGCCCTGATCCAATCTCAAGAGCCAAGAGCAGAGAACTTTAAATATAATACAGATATAGAGCAATGTTGCAGCTTAGTGTGCCACCAGCTATATCTCTTTTATTGCTTCTCTGCCCCAGCTTCCCATATGATACACATTGCTTGCCAGCCTTTAAAAACAAAAAGAGAAAATTTTGTGTATTCAAACAGAATAGTGTTGACAGAAGAATAATCCCTTAGAATGAAGGCACATTCCACTCCTTGAAAGTTACTCTGCAAGACATTTTGGTTTTGTATTAAAGAATGCAGACTGATGCACACGGCCTGAATCTGTTGTAGATAATATGAATCTATGTTATAGAAGTACTCCACTGCAAAATAATATTGCACATAGTCTCAAGTCTGGCGTAGAAGGCAGAACCTTGCCTTTAGTAATTTTCTTTCCTAGTGAAAGATTTTATTAAGCTTATTTTTTTATATCACAGATGACAGGCTATTACAGGTCCAGTTTTCTTTCTGTGCTTTGGCAAGTGTTAGAATATGATTCTATGCCCAGAAGAACAAGCTTTTCAGAAAAAGTGACAGTAGGTATTGGTTAGGTAAGTCAGGAGGGAGACAATGAGAAGTCAAGGCCAATTTCACAGAACCATAGGTCTGACAGAAGGTTTAGTAGGCTATTTCTCAATATCCAATGGGAACCACAAATACAATAATGCTTCCTCTCTGCATATGTGAAAAGTCCAAGGAAGAGTCAACCACTCAAGTTCAACATTAAAAAATCTACTGGTGTACAGCTTTTTTGCACCAGACCTAATTCTGATGCCCTTGCTCACACTATACCTATGTCTACATCAGCAGGTGGTACAGTTGTATCGGAACATGTTTTTCTGCATGACTTACTAAGACTAACTCTATTCTGTTTTTCTTCTAGCTTAGTCCAGTTCAGCTTCATCCAAAATTAATCCAGCTTGTTTACTCTGAGACCACTCTACAATGTGAAGTGCCCTGAGTGACCGTGATAGAATGCACTTCAGAAGCTCACTCCTCACCCACATTGGGACTCTTCTGAAGACACAAATGAGCACAGCAAACTGAAGCAGGTGACAGAGAGGTAGCATTTGTCCAGTAATTAGTGAAGAAAAGGGAGAGTGGGCTCAAAAATCATGTATGACACAGTGTGGGAATTGCTGGAGGCTGCACAAGGCATAGGCATTTCCTGTAAGACTTGCTAGGGCTGTAAGTTCAACAGCCCTTGGCACACCAGAGACCTTGACCCACGACAGAACTTGTAAGGGAGGATGTTGCTGTGTCAGTGCTGGGCTGCATGGAGTGGCTGATGGCTCTCCCTGAGGCTGAAATTGACAGTGACCTGGGTGAGATGGGCTCTGGCTGGGGAGAGCCACTAAGTATGAAGCAATGAGTGAAGAGGATGAGACTGAACAGGAGATATCCAGGATCTTCACAAGACATGTTCTAGAGGCAAAAGCCCTGAGCATCAACATCTGGCTGCGCAAGTGGTATCACAGACAGAAATTCAGCTTTTATGAGTGCAGTACCCTCTTGAGAAATGAAGACTGCTGGATAGACAGAGGAACATCTAAAAAAAGCAGGGCAAGGGTATCTCTGCCATCAGTTTTCCAACCTAACATGAAGAGCTGAAAAACTAGATACACGTTGTTGGAGATCATCATAGCCTGAAGAGAAGTGAAGGCATATGGGGAGGAGTTCAGGAGACAGCACAATGGAGGGTTCTCATTCATCCCGTGTAAAAGTAGCACAACAGGGGAGTCATATGAGCTGTTCTACTGAATCTGCTGCTAATAAACATTCCTAGGCTATAGTGAGGGGATGACTGCTAGAAAACAGCTTTGTAAAGAAAAAGACCTAAGGTTCCTCCTATTGGACAACAAGCTGAAGTTGAGTAAGCCCTTGCAGCCAAGGCCAACTGCATATCAGGCTGTATTAGCAAGAATGCAAACAGCAGAGGTCCAGAAAAGGTCATTTTTAAGACTACATTTGGGGTATCTCCCCAGCACAAGATAGACAATGACATATTGCAGCAAGTCCCATGGATGTCCACCAAGATAATTATAGAATCACAAAATCATAGAATGGTTTGGGTTGGAGAGACCTCAAAGATCATCTAGTTCCAAACCCCCTGCCATGGCAGGGACACCTCCCACTAGACCAGGTTGCTTAAGGCCCTATCCAACCTGGACTTGAACACCTCCAAAGATGGAGCATCCATAATCCCCCTGGGCAACCCTGTTCTAGTGTCTCACCACTCTCTGAATGAAGAATTTCCTCCTGATTTCCAATCTAAAACTACCTTCTTCCAGTTTCAAACCATTACCCCTTGTCTACAGGCCTTTGCAAAAAGTCCCTCCCCAATGAGGGGGCTGGAGGGCATATATGAAGAAAGGCTTGAGAGAAATTGTTTTGCCTAGTTTTAACAAGTGGAGGTAGGCTGATGAGAGAACTACTGCTGTCTTCATCTGCCTAATGGAAGTTCAGAGCAAACTGAGACAGACTCTTCTCGAAGGAGACACACTGTGATAGGACAAGAAGCAATGGACACAAGTTGTTACACAAGAAGTTCCAACAAATATAGTAAAACATTTCCACTGTAAAGGTTGTCAGACACTGGAACAGGCTGCCTACAGAGTCTGTGGCGTCTCCATCCTTGAATCCATTCAAAATGTAACTGGACAGATCTTAAGCAACCTGGTCTAGTTGGCCCTGGTTTCAGTAGAGGTTTGGACTAGAGATGTCCAGAGGTTCTTTCTGAGCTAAATTATGTTAATGCAATGAACTTGCAATAGCACACCTCGCTCCCCAAGTGGTGTTGCTATTATGGCTGGCATCTCCTACAGAAAGCTTTGCTCCCTCTCAATAGGAAGAGCATCCTAACAGAGTTGTAAGAGCAGTCATTAAGACAAAGTGCTGTGAAATAACAGCACATGATATTAGTTTGCTTCTTTCTGAAAAGTAGAATTTAAAAATAAATAATAGACAGGTAGTTGGGTGATGATGATGTCATGAATACTGAGAGGAAAGGTGGTGGATTGTATGTACTTCAGTATTTATTTTGAAATGTGAATGCAGCTACTATAGCAATGAGAGTCAGGAATAACCTATAGCTGCCCTCCTGTCTGCAGTTCAGTACTGCTCCTCCTTTCACCTACACAGATTAATAACTTTCCAAATGTGACTTTAATGGGAATTACTCACATGTGCAAATATGCTTGTATGCTTGAGTACTTGCACAATTAGACTACTGAATAGCACTCTTGAATAAAAGGGCGGGGAGGGGGGCACAGGTCAAACAAGGAAGAGCAACAAATTGGCCTAAACATGAGACTAAAAGCAAAAATTTCATATGACTACAATAAATTTATCTTTCAAAATTAGTACATATTAGCAAGATTAAATACAGATTTTTTTAATTTTTTTTTTTAACCTGTGACTGCATAATATGAATGGTTGATTTGCATGATCCTTCATCCAGGATCATTGGAGGTATTCTAATATTAGTTGCTTTGCCTTATTCATAAATTGACTACAAATAAAAAAATTCAAAATACTCAGAACATAAAATTTATTTTCAAAAGAAGTAGAAGTGTGCCAGGTTTTACTCAGTTTGAAACAGCATTATACACTGCTATTGTAAAATTTAGTTATAAGCCTTGGTTTTAGTATAACCAATGAAAACACTTTGAACTTCCCCTTTTTATTTCTGTAATGATTCAAAATCTAAGGCAGTTTTACTAAAAAAACCCTAGTGAAAACTAATGTGACTCCTTCTAAGAGCAAGCATAAAGAAGCATATGCCAATAAGAATTACCACAGTAATGTGAAGAGTCCAGCCTCAGAATCATTAGATTGTGAATGAGTTCTCCTTATTCTTTTAAGCTTCAATAGACATAAAAGGTCACTCCAAGTACTACTCCATTTGTCCTGAAGTAGCTTACCTCTGACAGTGTTTGAATTTATCACCAAGAGCCCTCCCAAAGGGTCCAGAATTAATTTTGTCCAGCACAACTCAGATAACCTGTTGCACTTTCTCATACAGGTATTTTTTTCAAAAACAAAGCCTAGAATAAGAAAAAAAATCATACTTTATCAGCAGGTACCCCTTTGCTATAGGCAAAAGTGTTTGTGTAATAAATCACTAAAGAATTTAGGGAAGCAGGCAGCAAAGGTAAAGAAATATATTGGGGGTATGCAGGGTAGGGTAGGAAATAATAAGACAAATAGCAACTGAATAAAACTTCTTCCAATAATGGAGATATTAAAATAATTATATTAATTTTGCCTTTTTAATCTCATCACTGCCAGTTTAAATGCTTAGTCTTATAGTTTCTAGATGTAGGATAAATATAGTTGCTATATTTCCAACAGATCAAGTCTTAGCACAACAGTTATCTCAGATTCTCATGGGAAAGTGTTTTGTCATGATGTAGGTAGTTGAATTTTTTTCAGCTACATTTATTCTGAAAATTGCCATTTGTGAACAGAATCAGGAAAAAGAGAGATCACTTTCTAGGTGGGTGCCAACAGCACCCAGCCTGTAATAGTCTTACTATTAGATATGCTGAAGAGAAGCTAAGGCACCTCCAACAGTTGGGAAAATAAATAAACCAAGAGCAAAAGCAAGCAAGCTGTACTACTGCACAGCAGCAAGATTTTCTGCAGAGGCAAAGAGTATGTAAAACCTGAATTCCTTACTGCAGGCAAAAATTGGAATGGATATGTTACCTACAAAATAAATCTGCCATTTGCATGATAACATGGGAGCATCCTAGTTGGCAAGAAGCTGATGACAAATAAAATCCTCTCTCTGCTGCTTTCTTCACCATATATTCGAGTTACATATTCTAGTACACAATTTAATCCATTAATGATACATTAACTCCACTTATCCAGCTGGTATCGTCCAATACCACATGCTTCAGGGATCGATTATTATGCTTATAGCAAACTGGAGCAGCCCTGTGCCCCCCACTAGTTTACTAAACTTATTAAATTAAATAGGAGAGGAAGATTGTTTCAGGCCTGAAAGAAACTACAGAGACTGACACCTATTTGTTTCATTTCTGTGAAAGCAAATAGTTAAGTGTAGTTTTTAAAGAAGCAGTTTACCTAAGTTGCATGGCAAGGAAAAATTATGAGCTGCACTTGAATTTATTACTAAGCTTAATTAATAGTTAAAACATAACAATCTTAAAACAATTCAAATAAATTTCACATCTACAACTCTCCTCATTTTAGCCATAAATATGCTACACATTTAAAAGGAAATGTTTTGTTTGGTACTTGCTTATGTGCTATTAAAGACTATTTTCTGTGATGTAGTAAAGCCATTTGTGCTGATGGGAGTTAAATTAGAGGCTCCTTTTAAAAGAAAGTGAACACAGAAAGGTGAGAGAATGGAAGGGTGTTGTGGTTTAAGGTT
>VYZX01033021.1:3080-14142 GCA_013401335.1 Brachypteracias leptosomus | reverse complement strand
AACCTTAAACCACAACAAAATCTACATTTTTACTTTCCCTAAAAAACACAGCATTTTATTCTCACAGTATTAAATCCTTTTAATATCAGTGATTTTTTGTTTAGTATGCAAGCCTATCCGTTTCCTTTGAAATTTCTTGCCATTATAAGAAAATGCATACAAACAAATTGTTAAGCATTGCAAGGAACTGCAAACCCCAAACAAACTGCATATGATTCTTGTAGGAAAGTTCTCCCAACTTGCCATCTTTTAACTCCTTTCTTGAATGCCTACACCTTTGCTACATCATTACATTTACTCTAAAAATGAGACAGCTATCTGTCATGGATGAAAGGGCTATGTCTATATACTCTTTGACTTGGAAAAGCTCTGAAGATTTTGAGGAAACAAACCGTATAATAATGAAGGGTTTGTATCTTTTATAGCTAAAATGAGAGTCTAAGTAGTTTGCAGGAGATCATTTTTAGACATGAGGAGAGTCAAGTAATAGAAGAAGGACACTTTAAGTTTCTTGGGTATGGATTCCCAACTAGTGGTCAGTCAGTACCTCATAGCACCAGTGTACATTTCTGTTTCTCCTCATTGGGAATTTTAGGGATATAGATGTTTGAATGTGGATTATTATATGATGAACTATTTTAAAGTAGTTGGTGGCAGTTATTTTACTGCTGTCTATATACTTTAAAAGAGAGAAAGAGACACACAGACAGTATGGGCTATATATACAGAAAAGTCTAAGACTGTGTATGTGTTATACCAACAAATATTTCAGTATCTGGATATACACAGGGTATTTTACAGTTGCAGACTGTCTTATAGAATGTTTTGTTTTGTTCTCAGATTAACAAAAAAGCAAAAATGCCTATTTTATATAACCACAAATAGTATTATTTTAGTGATCTTAGCAAAGAAAACAAAGATTGCAAAAGAAAATAACTTCATTATTTCTGTCTGTCAATATTTGGTGGCTGGATTGAAGCCAAAAGTTGCCATTCATCACTTGTATCAAATTGTACATTACAGTATATAGACTTCTAATAAGGACTAAAATATTTTGGGACTCCCCTTCCTACAAAAAAACTCCAAATGAAAACCCAAAACAACCAACCACCCCAAACTCTTAACCCATTAGTATTAGACTGCTGTCTTCACTTGTGGCTCATAGTTTTTTATTTCAGGAGGTGTTCATGCATTATAGAAAGCCTTGTTCTTCACTAAAATGGCAGATCAGACAATTCAAGCATATTGAAGATTTTTGTAGTTTCATGGGAGGTAGTCCTGATGGCATCAGGGTAAAGAATGGTGCAAATACTTTAAGTATTTCCCTGAACAACCCCTGGTACCAGTATAGGCTGGGGACTGAGCTGTTGGAGAGCAGCATAAGAGAAAGGGACCTGGGGGTCCTGGTGGACAGCAGGATGACCATGAGACAGCAATGTGCCCTTGTGGCCAAGAAGGCCAATGGCATCCTGGGGTGTATTAGAAGGGGGGTGGTTAGTAGGTCAAGAGAGGTTCTCCTCCTCTACTCTGCCCTGGTGAGACCACATCTGGAATATTGTGTCCAGTTCTGGGCCCCTCAGTTCAAGAAGGACAGGGAACTGCTTGAGAGAGTCCAGCACAGAGCCACTAAGATGATTAAGAGAGTGGAACATCTCCCTTATGAGGAAAGCCTGAGGGAGCTGGACCTCTTTAGCTTGGAAAAAAGGAGACTGAGGGGTCACCTTATTAATGTTCATAAATATGTTAAGGGACAGTGTCAGGAGGATGGAGCCAGGCTCTTTTTGGTGGTATCTAATGATAGGACAAGGGGCAATGGGTGTAAGCTGGAACATAGGAGGTTCCACCTAAATATGAGAAGAAACTTCTTCACGGTGAGGGTGACAGAGCACTGGAACAGGCTGCCCAGAGAGGTTGTGGAGTCTCCTTCTCTGGAGAAGTTTAAAGCTCACCTGGATGTGTTCCTGTGTGATTTGGTCTAGGTGATCCTGCTCTGGCGGGAGGATTGGACTACATGATCTTTTGAGGTCCCTTCCAATCCCTAACATTCTGTGATTCTGTGAACTACTGAGCAAATCTCCAAGTATGTGTGTGTGTGAGACTTGAGTAAAGCCCCATCCTGATCTATAGGCCTGTGGCCTATGTTGTTCTCGTTTCTGTAATTGTTAGTGATGGTTTTGAGGGTGCCAGTGCTCTTGTGCTGTGTTGAGTTGTGTGCTAGTTATGTTGTGTGTGCATCTACATGCTCCTTGTAACTGGACAGACCCACAAAGGTGAGCAGCAGCAGCCACTTCCATCAAACTGGGACAGGAGGAGCCTGGAGGTCCAGAAGCCCACCAGGTTGGCAAACCGAAGAGCACAATGTGGCAGAGACTTTACCCAGTTCTGCTTATGCTAAAGAACTTCCACTTTTTTTGAAGGCTCTGGTACTGGTAAATGTGCAAGTCAGGCACAGGACCACATGGCTCTCAGGTCTGAGAATACATACCAATTTATTTTTGAAGACTTGCTGTGTGAAAAAAGCTGCTTCTTAACTACCAAAATTTATATGAACAAAGAAAATACATGGTATTGTGTAAGAAATATTCACATTAAACAAGAAATGAAGTTGACTCAATTTTGTTTTTTGCAATAAATAAAAAGAATGTAAGGACAGTTTGTGCACAATATTTGTACCATCCTTACGTATAAACTACCCAGTTCCATTTCACTGTGACAAGCAGTCTGTAAGAAAGAGATTATATTTGCTATGGTAAGTACCATGCATAAGGATCATATCTGATGCAAGTTATTTTTCAAATTTAATGTTATGTAGGTAGCAATTTTCATGGTCATAAAATTGAGTTAACTTAAGAGAGACCTATAAAAATTACACTGTGTATATCAAATACAGTGGTGAAATGTCACACTGAAATCCATTGCAGTATCCTATGTAACTCTGTATATTCAAAGCACTGGCTCAATTCACTTTGGAATAAATTCCAGTAGTGTACAAAGAATTGCAACTTGTATTGAATTTAGTGGTGATTTGACAGGAATAAAAAATGAAAAAAAAAAAGATTTTAAGATTATTTTTTTTTTGGTAATGTATTACATATTAATGCAATACCATGTTCCAGTTGAGCTAAGCACTTGGGAAAATCACCATTTATTTCTATGGTTTTTAAGCAGATACTTAAATGATGCACTGATGGACCACAAAACGACACAGCACTGACAGGACTGTATAAAGAATTCCCTTTAAACACACAGAGGTCTGTTTCCAGAGCAAGATTTCCATATACACGTAACAACAGCTACAAAAGTAGTAGCTGCATCAGAACCAGGGCAGAGTAGAGGGGGAGTTGGCCCTGGTCTAAGGCTTGCCTCCAGATCCCACCCACTAGGGTTGCTGGTCCCCAAATGAACAGGCCCCTGTGGTCTGTAGCCCCTTTTCCAGTTGTTGCCACCCAGGGCTCTCATTCTGCTTACCACCTGGTCTGGCTTGAGATTTGCTGGTAACTGCATCTTTGTAAAAAAATTTCTGTCTTTTCAAACTTTTATCAAATTAGTGTCTTCCTTCATCTTGGTCATTCTTTCAAGGCTTCTCTATGTAGTTTTTGGAAGTAAGTAACCAATTAAAACAGTGGACCTCCTCAGAACAGCAAACAGGAGATTTAGGTAGCATCCACCTTTGTCCCTATTTGTCTTATTTTGACGTTGTCACCCATTCCCTTCAGCTGCGCACAAATTACTTCTTGATCTTGCAAAGCCTGGTAGAAGCTGGAATAATACATAAAGGCTGGGATCTTGTGTGTAATCTATCTCCCAGCACCGTGCCATAGTGCATACAGTGTTCCAGATGGTGTCAAAATCTTGACTTGTACAAAAGAACTTTGAAACTCTGTGCTATTCATCATCTTACTTCTTATGCAGCTTAATGTTTTGTTTGCCTTCTGACTGCAGTCATAAATTAAGCAAATATCTCTCAATTACTGCAATGACTAATGGTTCCTTTTTTTGAGACAGAGGTAAGCAAGAAGCTTAAGATTTTATTCATGTATAAATTGCTTTGTACTTACTTATTCCGCATATCATTTCCTCCTTCACTTCATTTGGTTAGTTCTCTCTAACATTTTACTTAATCCTCTGGTTTGGATAAACTCAAATAACTTTGTAAACTTCAGATTTTGGTGTTACCTTGCTTGTCACTTATTAAATGTAATAAACACTGTGGGATTTAAAATGAAAATTAATGACTTGATGGCAGCCAATACATTAATATTCTGTTTAGCTGTGCATATCAAATTTTAGGGGAAAAGTTTGCCTAATAGTACACATTTGTAGCTGCATGAAATATGTGCAAAAGAATTGCAAAGCCTTATTATTCTCATTGTAATGTCATTTGAATTCCTGAGTTGTCCAGTATAGAAGTAAACAGTTTTTCAAGGTTTTCAAAGTTATTAAATTTTGGTGAACTGCTTTAGGTAAATGACGTCACTTGATTTTGTTTAAAAGAAATCTGGAGCCATCTGCACCTTAATAATCCCTTATTTAGCATAGGTCATCTGTCCTCATTCTTCTAATTATTCTTCTATCCTTTTCCTGTACTAAATTTTCCATGGTTATGGGACAGACTTTGGTAAAATAACTTTGGAAGCTGCTCTTGATATGAGAAATCTTGACACTGAACTTCTAGAGAATTACTATCAATAGTCGAAGATACATAAATCAAATCCATACTTTCAGTTGAGTTCATTAGTGACAAGACTTGGCTTCCCACATTGGAAATAATCAGTGCTAACTAACATCCTTCTACAAGCAAATTCCATCCTGCAGATGATATTCAATACAGATTTCTGACACATATTCTGAATGTATTTGTTCTTCTCCTTTAACCAGAGAGAGCTAGAGAGCGCAAGTCTCTTGCTTAAACTAACTTTGGCAGTAGATGAGATGAATCCTACTTTTTACTACCCACATAGAGAGAGAGGGGAAGAAGTCAACATTATCTAATGATTGAATATAGTATTAAAACATCTGATTTTAATTTAGAAAACTGCTCACATTATTTTTGCAGCAAAACATAAACAAACATGTTTGTGAAAGAAGTATGAACATTATTAAAATTAAAAGCAGCTTAGCACTAAGTGACTGGATTTTTCTGTTCATACTAAAGAGCAGTGACAGATGCTCTGCTCTATATTCAATCTGTTTCAGTAAACTCTATCACATATGAATTTTGGTTTTGTTTCAAACTAAAATATAGTGATAAAAATACCTTTTTCTCAGGCCTAAAATCCTTCAAGCCACATTTTCACTTAAAAACTTGTTTTTTCTTCTAATACCTTGTTTTAATTCTGAACTGTTCTATCATAGTGAGTCTGCTACAGCACAAGATATCCGTCTGCACAAATTTTGAAAAGCAGCATGTTTTAATCAGCACCAAAGGAAAGAACTCTAATACTTTCTTGAGAAACAGCATATAAACATTGTGTAAAATAGATTTTTGCTTCCCATCTTCTACTGGTACAGCTAATAATCAAGTCTATCAAGAAAAATTCAAGGGGACAGTGCTGCACAAAGTACTGACTGACATTCAGAGACTACCTAGCAGAGCTGTCAAGTAAAGTACAAGGAGGGTAATGCACAGCTGTAACTAAAACTGTCATCACTGCCCTTTTCTTTTCTCGTAATGGCAATAAATTGGTAAATTTACCAGTAAATCTCTTCAACCAAGAATCAGAGAACAAAGTAAGAGTCTTGAAAATATCTTTAATTCAGTCTGGTATTATTAATAATATTAAAAATATTATTTAACACAATATTTAAAAATGTTGATGGTATTTTCTTATTCTAAAATACTTTCTTAAATTTCAGGGGACAGTACACTACACAGAGAATACGAAAATAGCAAAATACTCTCAGGCTGTTCATAGAATTAGGTCTGTTGTGGGCCAGCTTTCTTGTTCTTTCTCTTCCTGGTATGTAACATAAGGAAAAGGCAGCTGAGTGTCCTCTACTATTTTTCTCATCCCACAGATCTATGTCTTTGGCCTGACTGTTGGGTTTTATGTTTGGACTACAGGGTAGATCAGCCCCTCTCTGAAGCACTAGTCATTTCACACATCCAGAGAATGAATACTTGATTTGATATATAACTTAATTTGATATTCTAAAGTTTATCAGCTTGATTTTTATACAATTTTATAACAGGATAGTGTTGCACATTTTATTTGGTCTACCTTTGACATACAGCAGCGGAAATGAGTTTTGAAATCATATTAATTGGCCATATTGAGTAGAGTGTGTATAGGGAAATCATGAACAGTTCTTTTTCTGAGGGAAAAATGGATTTAAATTTGAGGGAAACATCATTTTGGTGTGAGAGATTTTGTACATCTGGCTAACATATGGAAATGTAAAAATATTCCTTTCACTATCATGAAATTTCCTATATTTGTTGGAGTTTTTCAGAAAAGCAGCTTAGTAAAAACTGTGAAAATACAATTAAATATTAAATATAAGACTATGCTGTACAGGAAAAAAATATCAGTATGTAAATGCATTCAGTTGGACAAATAAAATTATTGTTAGGGAATGAACGTTATATAAGCATACATACTCAGATATGCTTATCTACTGATATGTAGTGTACCCAGAATAAGATTTCAGTGCTTTTCACTGTCAGGGTAATAATGCAGATTTCAAATGAAGTAAATTCTGTGAAAAAAATAATAAAATAAACAATAATGATCTTTCCTAAGTTGCCTTCAGCTCACTAGTGTGATTGAATTTGCCATACAATTTCATGACCTAAAGTGAATATAATGAACATATTTAGAGAATGAAGAGTTTCAAAGTTATTCTTTCATATATACTTAATGAGATGCTCATTAATCAGTGTGTTGCTTGCTCTGTTTAGATACATGTCTTCTTTTAAACATTCTATGTTCTACATTTCTATTAAGGTGAACCAAGAGAAAGACACCAGAAGGAAGAAATCAAAGCAACCAACCACCTCATCTCTGTAGAAGCTAATAACTCCAGATTTCTCTGCAGTCAGCACTTAATATGATTTCTAATCTTTTGATGAGGTGCATTTTTTTTAAAAAAAAGAGCATATGATTATTTTGTATCTATTATTTCTTTTATAGTTCATGCATACAGAAAAAAAAAAAAAATCAGCACCAGCACACTTTTCCTTGATACTATGTTTGTTTAGAGAAGCAGTGGCAACAGAGCAGAGAGATTTCATGTTTTACTGTCTGAGCAAAACTGTGACTTTTTAGACAAATTAGGAACGTGAGGACACTGGCTACATCACAAAAAATTGGGTCAGATTCTGATTGATAGAAGTTGATATAGGTTTGTTGAAGAAAAGAATATAGATTGTCTACCTTTGCTGAATATCTGGTCTACGCCTTCAAAAGAAACTAGATCATTAGTCAGTTACTGTATGTCACAGATTGAGCCTGTGAAAAGACACTATTGTATTATTGTCCTTTTCACTGCTGGCAGTAGACTTCACAGAGGAGCCTATTCCATTCTTAATTAGGATATTCCACTTTTTTAATCAGCTAACTAGAGAGCTGCTGAATTTTGCTGACTTGTCTGTAGACCTGTTATCATACACTTGAGAGATGGAGAAAAAATCCACACTGTTTTCTGTGGGATTTTAATTTGAGTAAACACTGCATGATTCGACCTCAGAATGCGGTAAAGATGAGTAAACTCTGGTTTTCTTTGGCTACTGTAAAAGCAGGAAGACAGTATCAAAAAGCAACTTATTTGCTTTTGGAGATATGATTCAGGACTTACTGAGGCCAAATGAGAGATTCTGAATGATTTTAATATGTTTTGGATGAAGCCTTACATCTGAGAATAGAGTAAACATACAATACTGAGATTGAAATGCCACATATCTGGTGATTTTTAATCCCACATTTTATAACTGGTGATATGGTGCAGCAATTTGTCAGCTGTGACAGGGTTCCCTAGGATGGGGGCCACCTTAGTCTATGTCTACGGGGGAAATGGAAGAATGGGTGCATTAATTATTTGTATTTGAAAATAAAACTGCTTTTAACATAGTCATTGACTATCAGACTGCACCTTCTTTAAGGGTGCCTTCAAATAGCCATGTTTATGAAAGAAAGAAGTCAGCTTTCAAGTTATATTTCCTGTTTCTTGTAAAGAGATTTACATTGTGAAGCATTTTTTCACTGCTCTGCCTTCTGAGATGTGAGGTGTCACCCAGGCATTTGTATGACCTCCAGCACTGTGTGAATGAAAGGTGCATATCTGTGCGATGCCACACTACACACGACTAAGGTGATCCAGTTCAGAACAGGCCATTCTGATGTGGTGTAATTGTTTGTGAACTTAAAAAGAGCTTAGACGTTTGCTAGAAATTTTGTTAGTACAGGTATAAGAATTATTGCATGACAGGAAATAGTTCTCAAAACCTCTCTTAGGGAGAAATGTTCTTCCTGCACAGGGCAAAGGTAATTTCAGACCTCGGCTGAATGGTACAGACTGCACATGGATTAACTACACTTTTCAGGAATTTTTGTATTTTATATTATCTGAATAAACAAAAATTACACTTTCAAAATTTGGCTTTCATGCAAACTGCTCAGATGATACAAGGCAGTTGTGTTACCCTTTTAATAAACATGTTAGGTCTGAATTCCTGCTGTGGATTTTGCAGACCTTGAACAAGAAGCACAAATGTGTGATTTTGAATTTGTATAAATGAGTGAGAATGTTTCCTGGAAACATTTCCACTTTCCTCTCACTAATGTGATTATGTTAGTATAAATACATCCTTTTCATCACTCTATTGCTTAGCAGTAATGACATAAGAAGTTTCAATAGCCAGCCTTTCTGACTGTCATAATTTGTTGGTTACATGCTGTGTGCTTTATTGCAGTGTCTATTTATAAAAATATCCCTTCATATTTTTTCTGAGGGGCAAGATTTTAAATTGTTTTGACAAATATTTTCCTTTCAGTTTCATTGTGGAATTCATTTTAAGGTTTGGTATGGATTCACAGCATTTGTTTTACTAGAAATGTCTCAAATACTAAGTCTGATGAACACTGTTTTGTGCACAGACTAAGACTAAATAACATATTCCTTGCACAAAAGGTTTTTTTTACTTTGTTTGGAATTAGCTGGCATTAATATGAGCTATTTAAAAGGCAGAAATGTAGTTTCACAGGGCTGTGCAGGCTCCCTTTATATACAGTTGGAAAGAAAGACAAACTTCATCTGGGTCATTCACCCCACTATAATAATACAGGATGATCAGCTCTCTGAGTAACCCACCTTTTCAGTGAGCAGTAGCAGGAGCCCTGATAATTAGCTTAGTAGAGCAGCCTAGATTTTAGATGACTAAGTTAACCGAGATGAATCCCACCATTAAGATGTCATATTTTCATTCTTCCTTTTGATCTCTTGCTTTTTAAGGACTGGGAATTCATAGCCCTGGTGACATACTATTCTTTATAGAGAGAGTTTTTCATTCTCTGCTTCTCCTGCTGCTTCCTATATTAATCAGTGATTTGAAAATCTCCCATCATCTTCCAAACTCCTGTATTAATTTCTAGTTTGTGACTTTAATTATAGTTCAAATCACTCCCTAGATATAAGACTATGTCTTTTGCCTACCTCCTCATTTTCCACTGTAACTCAATTTTTGCTGATATTTTAGTTAACATAGTACATGTCATTGCTCTAATTCTGTTTATGTTAATAGATGAAATCTACTCTCTTAACCTGTTATTTAGAATAGAATACAGTATAGTTAATTATATTCTGTGTATAATGTAATTCCAAACTCCATCGGATGGAAACAGCATTTGAATTTTTCATATCTTTGTTATCTTATTATTTCTGAGGTTTAAAAATACTTGGTTCAGGTGACCTAATGTGCAGAGATTTTATAAGTGAACTGTAGACATCATTTTCATATGGGTTTAGTTATGATTAAGTTTTCAGTCACAAAATGGCACTGAAATCTTACGTCACTAGAGGTGTAAAAAACCATAAAATCACAATCCTTTCAAAAATCCAGAAATATCTGAGACCCAATTTTCTACCACTACAGTCATATAGTAGCTTTAAATTTGCTTTTTTCATTTACTTATTTTCTTTAATCAAGCAAGCATATTATCAAATCTAAGGAAATATACAGACTCAATGTTACTTTTTTACTGCTGCTGGTTTTGATATGTTGTATTTTAGGAAACTAATGGCAGAGACTCCCATAATTTTTAATTATAGGTTCAATTGCATTACTCTAAGTAGTGCCTTATGACCTAGGCAAGATTATTCCAGGTCAAGGTTTTAGACATTGCTACAGCATTTTTAAAGAAAATATTCAAACTACATTTTTTGTTTCTTCTGCCATCTTTAAAATATAATTGTGATTATCAAAACTATTGGAAGACAGACTATCCCAAGGACCTATAGTTTTTTCTAGATATAATAGCAACTTTTTTCTAAAATCATACACCACAATTTGACCACAGAAGAACACAAGAAAAGTGTTTAATCTTTTCACAGACACAGATGTTCTTTTAGTTTTATTGTGTTCTAGGGCTATAGGCTATATAGCCTTCTGCAGTGTAGCAGTGCAATAAGAATGTTGGATCACACTGTCCTTGTTACAATTTTTAAATGTTTCTGAAAACGATGTTAAAACATTTGGAAGAAGAAAGAATAAAGGAACAGGGTTTCACTACAGTAAGCACAATAATAAAAACAAAACTGAGCATTTTTGTCCCCCTAATATGGAACAGGATAGGTAAAGGTAAGTGAGATAGAATTCTGTTAAATAAACCTTACTTGGGGTTATTGAAAATGTGATTTTCCTTACTGTCATGTTCTGTGTCTTTTCTTGCGATAAAATAAGAACTTTGATAGACTATATTGTTTTCTTCTCTAAGAAATGCAATAGGTTTGTGTATCTCTGGCTGTCCCATAGAGCTAGAAATTGCTTTCATTAGTTTCTCTGCTTTTTACTTTTGTTGTCTTGGCAACAAAACATAATTTGTTCTTACATGTGTATTATAGTCAA
>VYZX01033017.1:16245-34938 GCA_013401335.1 Brachypteracias leptosomus | reverse complement strand
TTCTGTGATTCTGTGATTATTATCAGGTAGCTGATTGAATGAAAAGCACCACAGAAGCACATTTGTTTGCAAAAGCTTGGATTCATATGATTTCTGGCAGTTATTTAGAGATTTTAAAAAAGAGGGGAGAGACGGGATTTGTATCTTGTGGGGCTTTTTGTCCCCTCTTTGTATCTGTAGAAGTGAAAAAGTGGCCGTGGCACAAAGGTTTGTTTCCTTATCCTTCAAGACAATAAAAGATAGTAATGTGCAGTAATTAACTTGAGAGCGGGATTTAAAAAAAAAAAAATTCTTTAAACATAGTTGACTTGATTAGCTTGTGTATTTACCTTGATTGTGTGCTTGACTTGGATATTTGCAAATAATGCCTTATTTTGTGGACAGCCTATGCAAATTAGACCTGCAGCAATGGGAAACCACATTTTATGTGCACACATCTAAGTAGGTGCATATTTGAAAATAAGGTTTCAAAGGCTACTACTGAAGTGCAAGCTTTATAACTTGGCTCCAGGGTTCTGCACTTAAGCACAGTTTCAGCAACAGTGTTACTGGGGATAAACTAATTGATAGATGCATTCCAGGTCTTCTTCAGGGATGTAAGATGTGGGTCAATGTAAATAAATAGGATAGATGCCAGCATTCTGAAATTACAGGGTGTGATAATGACTTCAGATGCTTAGGCTCTGAAATGGGAGAGGCCAGACTTTAAAAACTGCACAGACACAGCTCCAGTTTGGTTTCATTGTGCAGAATCCTGCACCTGGGAAGGAGTAATAAAATGCACCAGTACAGGTTAGGAGGCGATCTGCTAGAGAGCAGCTCCATGGAGAAGGACCTTGGAGTCCTGGTGGACAACAAGTTATCCATGGGGCAGCAATGTGCTCTTGTGGCCAAGAAAGCCAATAGTATCCTGGGGTGCATTAAGAATAGTGTCTCCAGCAGATCAAGGGAACTTCTCCTTCCCCTCTACTCTGCCCTAGTGAGACCTCATCTGGAATATTGCATCCAGTTCTGGGCTCCCCAGTTCAAGAGGGCAGAGATCTACTTGAGAGAGTCCAATGGAGGGCTACAAGGACGATTAAGGGACTGGAACACCTGTCTTATGAGGAAAAGCTGAGAGACCTGGGGCTTTTTAGTCTGGAGAAGAGAAGACTGAGGGGGGATCTAATTAATATGTATAAATATATGAGGGCTGGGTGTCAAAAAGAAAGGAACAACCTCTTTTCACTTGTGCCCTGCAGTAGGACAAGAGGCAATGGACGCAAGCTAGAGCACAGGAAGTTCCACCTTAAAATGCGGAAGGACTACTTTACTGTGAGGGTTGCAGAGCACTGAAACAGACTCCACAGAGAGGTTGTGGGGTCTCCTTCTCTGGAGACTTTCAAGACCCGTCTGGATGTGTTCCTGTGTGACCTGCCCTAGATTCTATGGTCCTGCTGTGACAGGGGGATTGGACTTGATGATCTCCAGAGGTCCCTTCCAACCCCTAACATTCTGTGATTCACTGGGATTTGTGCATATTGAGTGCTTTTAGAAAGCACTTCACACTTGGGGACTGCTGCAAAAAAGTGTCACTGTTTTATTTTTAGGTAGCTAATTGTGGCATTAGGTGAATTTCAAGAGGTTCTTTTGGACAGAATTGTCTTGTTAAATATGCTTTTGCTTTCAGGCATTTGTATATACAGAGGAGAGGCTGAAAGGGCTCTTTGCTCATCCACTAAGAGAAAAGTGCTACTCATAAATTGCACTTTTTGCCTAAGTATACCTGTAGAGCAAAGGGGCAGTAATGCCCCTTTTCAGGGCAGATAAAGTCAGCTAGCAGTGTTTTACAGAGGAGAAATAAGGTGGGGGTTTTTAACATAGAAAATACTTCGGATGTATATAGAGCCTTCTTGCAATCTCTTTTTCCTGTCTTAAGTTTTGTCAAAGGATAAAAATGTATACTGGAGGATTTTATGTGATTATCTATAAACCTTTATGTATTTTAGATTTTTTTCACTGCTTCTAGCACATCTAAATAAACCTTACAGAGCATGTGAGTAGAGCAACTGCTCTCCTTGTTTCTAGGCAGTGTATACTGATGAGATACCAAGTAAGTATGAAGTACTGTAGGCACCTTAGCTGATGTTGTTAAAGCACAGCTTTTAACTTAAGGTTTTGGTTTTGAAGTTACAACATGGTGGAAAATGCTGATGCAGAAGGTAAGGAAAAAAGCAAGGGATATGTGTTACTGAAACCAAAACACAAAGTTGTTAAGCAACAGCTAAGTTGAAGCAGTTTAGCATTTTGATTTTTCAGTCTGTTTTTAGGAACTGATACAATAGTCTTTATTAAACAGTTATAGCAGTAGCTTCTTAATTTTTCAACCAGCAAGAGTTCAGTAAAATCTGGAAAGAACAGGCCGTTAAACTTTACCTAATTCTCAGTTGCAGTTGGAGAACTTCAGTTTCAAATTTAAAATGCATAAGGAAAGAAGTTGATGGCTGGGAGAAATGAGAATTTTGAGCATTTAACTTCTATGATGCATACATAAATAATTAAAAAGCGAGGTGTTTTGAAAACCTTGCAAGCTGTAGGGAAAAAAAAAAGAAAAAGATATATGCTTTCCAAAAAGTCGTTTTGACAGTATTACTCGGTGTGAGGGACTGCTCTTGTTGTGCTTTCCTTGGACTGAGAAAGTGTCAGGCTGCCTCGTGTGCCATGGTGGCACTGCCTGGATAGGTGTTGTGCTTTTAACTCTGGTTGCTGGGACTGTAGGTTGTAGGGGCAAGGAGGCTACTGAGCTTGCTTTACAGAGAATAGACAGAGCTACCCATCCCACTCGTCAGGGAGTGTATAAGCTGTCTGCTTTAGAGGGAGGAGCTGGCAGTTGGTCCTCATGAGTTTTTAAACAGGCTTTATAAAGGAAGTGTTTGAGATATGGGAGAGGCCTTTGGCTTAAGCAGCATTCTTTCTTGGAACTGTGCTGCCTGTATGGCTTAGGGCTGAATGATGTGGAGGGTGAGAAATTGCACTCTGGGCTTGTTGATACAAATGATTTACACCTGAATTTACTCTCTTGTCCTGGAGCAAAAGAGAGCTGCCTCCACATGATGCAACTCCTGTACTCTTATATGATCTAGGAGGAAATTTTGTCCCAGAGCAAGCAACCTGAAAATAATGTTCATGTCTGTGCTTCTCCAGTGTTAACTATTTTAATTTGTCCACCATCTTCCTACATTGTATTGTGTTCTCTGCTGTGTAAATTTCCCTTTTTGGATGTTCTTTGGCTATAATCTTGTGTGGGTTTTGGGTGTATGGGGAAAACATGCCTTCACAGTTCATACTGAGTTCATACCACCCAGCCCTTTTACTTGCCTCCTGAAGAAACTGTGAGTGCTTAGCTTTGTAAGCCACCCAATCCCATCTCCAGCTAAGTGTTGGTGTGGCTTCATATTAAGATGTATATGCTGTCCAAAGGAAAAAGGAAGTGAACTCAACCTGTAGAAGGGCACTTCTTAGTGTTCTTTAATCTGTCCAATTTTATTACAAGGAGTGAAAGGAGCAGGGCACATGATGCCAGCACAACAGATCTTGCTTGCTTTAAACGTAGAGGAGACAGAGAGAGGACTCATTGCAAGAAAATGGTCTGACAGTAACCTAAGAGGCCATTGAGAACCCTGCCAGTGCATCTAGATTTCTCTGCCAGTCAACTTGATACCCTGAAAAACACTGCCAGGAGCATCTTTGGAAGTTTGAAGCAGACTAGTTTGTACTAGTCGTATTAGTACAAGTTCATATTAGTACAAGAGAAAAGTCTTCATTTTACTTGCAGTTTTGCATTCTGTCATTTTAGGCCAGTACTATTCAGCTTTCCTCAGATCCACTCACCCTCTCTCCTTGGATTAGCCCCTCTTTGCTCAATTGAAATCAGCTAAAGGTTTACCCTTAATGGAGGTTACTCATGCTTATTCTGTCTTCTTTCCTGCATATTGAGAGGTTGCTGTTGCTTCTTTTCACTGAGTTCTTAACCATAGGAGTTCAAATACACATTTTAAATGGCCATTCATTTTAATTGGAAAATGAACGTTATACAGCTGTATAGCCACACAACTACAATTAGAGTGCTAAGATGTGAAGTTAGGCAGTCCATATAGTTTACATATGGTATTCTACAAAAGCTTTATTATTTTTCTCTTGCATAAATTACTTGATACTGTCATCATGTTGCGATTTACCCAAATGTTCAGACATTACACAACACCAAAACCTTTTGTATGTATTGAGTGCTTCTCACTTCAGGTTCTGTATTCACAAAGGACCAGACACAGGGGGAGGCTCTCAGAATCCAAGGAGACAGCAAATTCAGAAGAATTGTGCATTGCAAGCATTCTCATTCCTATAAATTTCTCCTTGTGAAAAATCTGTCACAGACAAAGTGGTGGAGAAGGAGTATGTTTTGAGCCAGATGCTTTCACTGTCAGCTTCATCATATTAAATTAATTATGCCTGGCTGCTAACAGGTGGACTGTACAAATGGAGAACTCTGGCCATGCATTTGCCCACAAATACTTTATTCCAACTTGCTTTGGTCAGCTCCTTGATGACAAAGAACTATTTGTGGAAGCTTTAATCTTCATAACCAATGTGTTGGCCTGATCTTTGCTGTGACGGAGAGTCCCGCTCAAATCCCAACTTGTGCCATTTTGCATGTAGCTGTGTTTGTAATGACTGATCTTTTGTTGTATTCTGCTTGGGCTTTCAAAACTGATTTGAAATGTTTTGTGTTTGCGGTGTTGCGATGTTTGTTTATATTTGTCATGCTACTGCTGTCTGTAATATAAAAGCAGCACTGCTACAGCTGAGGCCTGTGTGGCTGGGTGGATAGTCATACACTTCTTACTGTGATCAAGAAGTTTTCTGTAGGATTCTTTTACTGTCGATAAAACATGTTTGGGAGTTTGAGCAGACATGCTTATGGTCTCTGCAGTGATGTTAAATGGGGAAATGGCTTATATCTGCTACAGAACAGGTAGTCTATGCTATTATTTCTTTGCATCTGAAATGAATTAGTGTTTTGCAGGATGGGGAAGTGGGGAGTAGCAGGGGAGAAGGATTTTGGGGGAGATTCTTGGTGGTGGTGTTATGCTCAGCATATCTCCTTTAGAATATTTATCACAGAGAGTTTTCATTTGCAGATCATAATTTTTTTGGTCCCTAGAAGATGAGATCTTTTAATCTGAACAATCCAGTTTGATTCTAGATGCACATACTGAAATTTGAGTCCGTGCCATGAAACCACAAAATTTCCTGGTATAGATGATAGGCCAGACACTGTGCCAGGTGTATGTGAATCTCATACTGACTAGAAACATGTTTATCTCTGCCTTTCCATGTATTTATTGCAAGTCTGTATTGGTCCCTAGCTTTCCATTTTGAATGATGTATTTATTTTTCTCTTCAGGGATTCAGATTTCTTATTTCTTTTAAACGTGGTCTGGATCTGTTTTCTTTTCCATTATCTTTTGATAATGACTTTTGAACATTAATTGTTGAAAATATACATGGCTTAGTAAACATGCAGAATAACTGAATACTACAAGCTGTCAAGCAAGCACAAAAGCTGTCTGTGATGAAATTCAGGCAACAGTATGTAACTTATCAATAGCATAGTGTAGAATTCTAGATGAAAAGACTCTGGGTAGTAAATCAGCAAGTATCTTCAGAGCCCTTGTTTTCAGTTAGACACTGCAGGATATTCCACCTTTCATATTGCCATTATATGGGTATGAGCCTGATTATCTGGAGGTAAAAAAAAACATGGAAGATATGAAACTGCCTAGACAGTTGGGAAACCAACTCAACCTATCATCCTTTTAAATTGTTAGATTAACATCCATGAGTGTACATCTGAGCCAGGATTGTATGCTGATGGGGAGGCTCCAGCTAGTTGATTGGAAGGAGTGGGAGGAACCTCCAGCAGTACTGTTTGGTCATCTAAAGCTGTTAAATATCAGCTTTAACTGTTTAATAAACAAATGTAAATTTAAATAAATTTAATAAACTAAAATTAACTGCTTAATATCAGTTACTGATCTTGGGACAATATGCATTACTTGTTGGACTGTCTTTTCAATTTCCAGCAGCAGCAGCTTCAGAGAGCCTTTGAGATCTAACAAACTTATCCCTGATGACTGACAATTTACCTTAGGGTCTTACTGCAGCTCACTGCCTCAAAGTTTTATCATTTAGGCTTTGAAGAGGAACAGAGAGAAAAGCAACTGCAGCTGCATCTCAGTTGGAAATACAAATTGGCAGGAGTGATCAAACTGAGTTCATGTAGTGTCCATAGAATGCTGAAGTAGTTAAGCAGTCACACAATTTATTTGCTTATGAGCTTACTACAATGATGAACCTTTGACTTTGTTGGAATATTTAGGGGCAAGGTATCAGTTTTCAAAATGGTTTTGGTTTTGGACAACTGAATATCATACTGTGGTATGGCGAAAATGACTTAACCCTCTGAAAAAATATTAAGGCCCTGACCTCTTTGAGCTGGGGAAGTCTTTGTTTTCTGGGGATGTAGTACTTAGAGCACTGCTAATGGTTTTATGTTGTTTTCTTAAATGTGTGAAGAAACTGAACAAGGGACATAACTGTCAGTTCCACAGCTCCCATGCTTGTTTGCATGTTTGCATGTTTGCAGGCAGTGCTGCTTATTATTTGGTCATGAGATAATATAAACAACCTTGTGAAAATATATTGGAAGAAGAGCTGCCTTTCCTAATAGCAGCTTGACTGACTTACACTTGTGAAAATAATGTAAATAGGAGATTTATGTTAATAAACCTGTAACTACTAATCAGTCTGTCATTTTTTTTAAACAGAACAAACTTTCGCCCATAGCATATGGACTAATGCCAGCTTGTTGAGTTTCTTGATTTAGTAGTCTACAGTATTAATATGGATCATTGTTGTCTTAACCCAAGTTTTTCTTCTTCATAATAGCAGGTGCTCAAAGTTCTTTAATGTCATGGTAGATGATGGGCTTTACTGATGTTAGAGAATTTTTGTGACTGAGAGTTGAACGTGGGTTGAGTGTTTACATGCAAGGAGAAAACTCTTATGTATTCTTAAATCTATCTGTTTCATTTCCCAGGTAATATGCATGTGTCACTGGCAGAGGCTCTGGAGGTTCGGGGAGGGCCATTGCAAGAAGAGGAAATATGGGCTATTTTGAATCAAAGTGCAGAGAGCCTTCAAGAACTCTTCAGAAAAGGTAAGCATTTTTAAAGACTGATATATACAGAACTGGGAATATCTTGATTATATTTGCATGTCATATAAGTAAACTCCCTTGTTCTTCCCAGGCTCTAAACCCAAATAACATCTTGTTCCTAGTTTATCTTTGGATAAAGGGCCTAGCTGCACTCCAGTCCAAAGGATGCTTTCAGCCATCAAGTTCTGTCAGGACCCATGGCATGTTCAATTTAATGTGGTGACACCTTCCCATTGGTAGGAAGCTACTACAGAGTCTTTGCGTTATTTTAGACTCACTGAAATGAGATAGGAACATAGAAAAAATGAGAAATAAGTCTGAGACCATTGGAGCACTTTGGTTCTGAAGGGGGCATAGAAATGGGTGTACTGTGCAGTGTTGCGCAGTCATGACCAGTATCCTCTGGAGAGATTTAGCCTCAAGTGAGGCAAAAGTGAGCCACTGAAAACTTGACCAGAGGGCTAGGCATCATTCCCCAGAATGCAATTAGCAAGACATACATAGCTACTGAGAGGAATGTGGTGACTTTTACTGTAAAGCAGTAGAACTAAGTATCTCTCCCCAGTCCCCCCAACTTGGTAGACTCTGAGTTGATCATTTGCAATACTGCTAATGATTATATGTTCTAGCACTAGGTCTAAGCATGGTATCCTTCCTCTTTCTTATGTTTTCCTTTCTTTTCTTTAAAATATGCAAATACTTAAGCCCCTTCCCCCTTTTTTGCTTTTTATAGCAATAAAAGCTTAACTCAAATATTGAATTTTGGTATCATCTTTAACCTGGCCTCAGATAGAGTCTATGTTCCCATGAATGCATCTTAATATTTCAGCAAATTTATGAGGGTCATCTCCTTATATCTTATCATGCATATGTAATCTTACTCTGTTTTATTCCCATAAAATCAGAAGCTCATACTTTGAAAATAGCTATTGGTTTGCCACATTACTATGCACAGAACTCAAGGACTCATCTTCATTACTGAGGGCAAAATCTATTGTATTTTTGCATGTATTTGGCTCACAATTTCATCAATATTCAACATTTATGTTGTTTCAAGGTGTTGTTATTTTTTTTTAAATTTAGTTTAAACAATCTGCAAGTCAGACACTAGTTCTGTCTTGTATGTTGCACGAACTCTTGAAAATGTTCTCTGCTGTATTCTCACAAGGACTTCAAGGACTCCAAAGAAGGCAGATGTGGGCAGGAACTTCCAGACAGTGTTTCGTTTCTGATCAAACTTGACTTAGCATGACAAATATGAAATTTTGTCAGCTTTTCCAAAATATTTTAGTAGGCAAATTATCGGTAGTTTTGATTTGTATGGGACATACAAATTTCCCTTTTTCCCTTTACCAGTGAGCTTGCAGTCCATGTGTGGTAAGAAGTGTTCCCTGTTAGTAATGCCAAGTTTACTATTGCAATTTGACTGGTGTCCCTCTGCTTCTGGTATTGCAAGAAAGGGAAAGCCAGCATCTTCTTTCATCACTCTTTCTCTCTTTGTTGTCTCTTGGGGAGAATGCTTTTTTAAATTTTTTTAAGAGGACTGGTTGTTGAGACCAAATGAGACCTTGACTAAAGAAAGATCTTCAGTGATTACTCTTGTACGCTTTACAGGAATCAATACATTGAGCTCCTTCTTGAAATACCACCAGAAAAATCACAGTAGCTTGAATATAAAGTAGTAAAACCCCCTAAGATAGTATCCTAGGTATGAATTCCACTGAAAATAAGAGCTCATTCTTTCTTGGCCTGAGAGTAATGCAGAAAAGAGTTATTGTAATTACTATGCATGGAAGCATTGAGAATAAGAACACAGTCAGCTCCTCTTCAGAAGGACAAGTACTGAAAGGTGAGATTACAAAATGGAAATCTGCCCCTGGACTTCATGTATGTGCTTTTAAGGCAGGGGAACGTTTGCCAGCCAAGGCTGGCTAAGGTGGCAGAAGCTTCTGGTCTTATTTCCTATCAGTGACCAAAACATGAATTCAGATAAAATCAATGACAGAAGAATCTGTCTGTTCTTGGAAATGAAGTTGTTTTATTGAGTTGTTTTTCTGCTAGATCAGCAACTATTTTCAGTAGCATGCTATTAATTAAACTCGTATAGTGCTGTGATAAAATGCACTTCAAGAAACACCCAGATGAAAGAGCTTTACTATATAGCTAAGGTTGACAGAACTCCCAGCAAGATTAGGGTAACTAGATGGTCTTTAATGAAAGTTTTGGCTCCGCTAAGGAAACAATGTAGAAACCCTTTTTGATCACCTTAAATATCAGTTTCTGTGCTGACTTGTAAAGATGTGTTGCAGAGATGCAAGAACAGAGAATGAAGAGGTTCCTGTCAACTTGTCCGACTCAATTTTATTACTATTATTTATGGAGGACTTGTAGCAAATGGGGAATCCTAGAGAAATCCTGTTTTCCTTAATCAAGTTTCAGACCTAGTGTGCAGCATGGGAGAGCTGTTCTGTGGTAGAGGGGGAGTTTCCAAAATTTTTCCTGGGCAGAGGGCAATGAGGCAAGTTTTTTAGCTTCTGTGAGTTCACAGCATGCTCAACTCTGACTGGTCTCAGAGGTGCTCTTTTCTTCCTCCTTGTATAGCTCTGGAGTCCCTGAACATGTTGTTCTGTAACAAAATCTAAGCTTTGATGAGCGTCTTCTATATTAAGTTTTTGTAAAACAATAAAATAAGGCATATTGCTCAACAGTCTATGGTCCAACTGTTTTGAAATGAGAGGGATAAAAAGGCCATGGGAATTGTCAGCTCTTAAACTGACATCTGTTGGCAACCTCCAGCACACCAGCCCAGTAACCACACACAAAGCATTTACCAGCCCAAGTAACCATTTATTTGTCCATGTAATCCTGGTAGAGTCTTGGTAGTATATTTCAAGTTGAGAATCCTTGCTATTATTTGATGAGTTGATGAGCTTGATGAGCTGAGAACGTGTTCTTCAATTAATTTATGTAAACTAGTTTCAGGAAATTATGGAAAAATGCTCAAAACAAGCTTATGCTAGAGATTGGATGACTTCTTGATTTATAAAAGTTCTGTATGTCTTTTATTGAGTCTATCTTCTCCATCAAAGCTCTGAATAAAAAAGGTACAGAATGAACATCCGTATCTTACATGGTTAATCATATATCATACCATGTCTGATTAAGTGACTGATACACAAGTGTGCATATTTTTATGCCTATTTGTATTTACAATTCTAACAGGTGTTGAACTCTTTAAAAATACAAATTTATTTCAATGATTATAAGCAGTGAAAGATTAGATTGAAATGCCCAGTTGCTGATCACTGATTTAGAACAACTCTGGTAGCTGTCTTGTCAGCATATTATAAGCTGTTAAATGGAGGAGAAGGACAATGTAGAACTTGGTCACAAATCTGACATCAGTTGTACCAGTGACATTGAGATTAATCTGGAGATTTGAGAAGGCCGATACCAGACCTGCCCTTCTCTTACATCTGTTTAATTGTCTGCAACAACTATTTTGTTGTTCAGAGGGTGTATCAGCTGTTTCAGGCATGCTGTATCTTGTACTCAGTACTCCGTGAGGTCAAAGAAACAGGTCTTTGAAGTGAAGTATCTCAAATGTAAGGGTGTAAGGAGCATGCTGGCTCTCTGCTGCTGAGAATTGTAAACCAGGTGTCCCCCTAATTTGGTTGGTTTCACAGGAAAAAATTTATCAAAACTTGAAAGTAGGAAAGACTTCATATGTCACTTAGGCTTATCCTGTGCTAAGTTGTGTATTCTGAAAATAATTGGACTTGTATGTTTCAAGACAAATTTAAAGGGAAGGGAAAAAGGGAAAAAATGAATCTGATAACAGAAAGGCAGGTTGAGCGAAGAAAGAGAGACATAACAAATTGACTATCTTGCAAATTTGGAGGTGGGAAATTATTTATGTAAAGAAAAGTGATATCACATGAAAGTGGATGTGAAGGAGGACAATTGTGGGTTTTGGGGACCTGTAAAACTTGTTGACAGTCATACTGTTGCATCTGCCTAGCTTTGGTAAATATAATGAAAAGAAGGAGGACGAAGTGTGGAATGTGTTGACAGGAGCTAGTGGAGGGTCCCAAGTAGTCATAGACCTGGTTGAGATGAAGGGGGAAATGAATTATTTTGGTTGACAAGAGGGAAAATGCAAGGAGGGGAGGGAGGATTAAATCCTCATTTTCCAGTCACTCCTTGCTGGTAGGTGTTAAATGATGTTTTTTTCCCTTTACCAGTTGAGGAACAATTTTTTTTTTCACCTTCTGGTAACATTTCATCTTTGGGTTGCTTATAAGGAAAGAGATCAGGCTTTTGTGGGTTTTGATGTTTAAACTCCTCCCACCCTATGAGGCTTGTTTACTGTTTGCACTCTTTCCAGAACTCCCTGCTGGATGTGGTCACAGTAACAATAAAGTATGGTGTGGTGTTATGTTTGACCAGGGGTACATTACAAGAACAACATGGGTGATCTCAGAAACAAATTGTTCACTGTGTTTCTTGCTTCAGTATTCTCAGGAAAGAGTAAATTTAAGTTCACCTCTCAGTGTTTCTAATTGTGCTGCTGGTTTTCAAGTGGCTCAATATCTCATCAGAACTCTTTGCTCAGTCCCATCGCTTTATGTCCAAGGGAGAGGGAGCAGAAGCGCTGCAACACTGCTTCCCCTGCACACCAGGCATGCAGGGTTATGCTGCTCCAGCTCAAAGGAGTAGAGGACTTGCAGCCTAAGTATGAGCAGTCCTTTGTGCTAGCATAATCCTGTCCCACCTAGAGACCTGTTGGTGATCTGCCTGCATTCAGCCTTGCCTGAGCATAAAAATCTCCTATTTGTTAGGCTAGGAGAAATCTTACTTGTCTGTGTGAGGGCTATAGAGTGAAGCAAAGAGAAAGATGAGATGAGTCTTGAAAACCTTTTGTATGTTCTTGGACTGTTCTGTGCTTTTTTAAGATATTCCTTTTTGTGTCCTGAAAGAGCTGAAATGTCTATCATTTGTGACTATTTTTGCTAATGGCTGCAGCCTAAGAGAGAAGTAGGAAATAACAAAGCAGAAGGAGCTTGAATTATATATGTAGTTTGGGAATACAAAATTACCAGCCATCAATAGTGTAAAATGGATCCATTTTAAATTGCTACCTGAACTTACTGCTTCTTATAATGTCGTGGGGTTTTTGAATCTTTGGCTACTTGTATCCTGTTAAGCAATGCAAAGGACTGTTTTAAAAGTCTTTCATTTTTTTGGCAGATACTTTGTAGCTGAAGATTATCTCAGTTTTTATTGCATTTAAAGCCAGTTCACTCTCACTTTAAGACCACACTGTTTATCTGTGTTTTGGCACTGCTTGATAAACTGTACTCTCACAAGTGTTTTGTTACCAAGTTGCATAGTTCTGGAGTTAACTCAGAAGGTTGGCAGCTCTAGCACAGTTGAAAGACTACTGGATAGAAAATTGACCAGAAGCCATATCCTGAATTCCAGTGCTTTTAGAAAGAGGGGGGGTTGGTTTTTTTTTTTGTCATTTTCCTATGTATTTTGGGGAGTATGTTTCCCTTACTGCTCTTGTAAATTCTTCTGAAAGCCTAAATGGAAGATAGCATGAATATTATGACTGGAAAGTAGTTTCTATTGATTTCCTGTGATCCCCAGCTGTTTCATGCATTGCATCTTTTTCCCATGGTACAAACATGCAAAAGGGTAAGAGTAGAGTTACTTAAAATTATTTTTCTTAGATTAAATCTGCATAGTAGGAGCTTTCATATGGTTATTTTGGTTTGTGATGGATGCCTTACAGAAGAAAATGGAGGATTAGTTATTTTATTCTCATCCTTTGTAATGGTAGATTAGATTCCCAAAGTTGTGATGTAGGCAGTATGATCTGATATGCTAGTTAAAAGTTACTTAAAGAGGAAGCTAAGAAAATGTCAACAAAATGAGCTTGGCAAAATCAGCCCTTTTCTAAACTTACAATTGATCACATCCATTGTACATTGCTTTAGATCATGAAGACTGTTGAGTGTGGATGGCAGTATTTTGCGCGAATCAATAAATTCAGCCTCTACATCTGTAGGGGACAAATGCATGCTCCAAAGTTTGTTAAAATTAATATTGGGAAGGCTTCAGGCTAAATGTGGGATTTTTAAATTTTATTATTCTTAAAACTAAGAGTCTAGTAGTTACTTGCAGGTTATTTTTCGAAGTTGATTGCAAGCTAAGGTCTTATTTCTAAAAATGCTTTACTATATAATGTTTTCTTACGTACGTATCATAGAAAGGGCCTTTCCGTTTTTACATTTCTTTTGTTTAGTATCTGAACTTACTGCTGTAACAGTGAATGATAGTGGATAGTATAGTGCAAAATGACATTTGTTGGGGCTGGGAGGAAGAGATAATGTTTATTTTCATTCTTAACTAAATTTTATTTAATTCAGTTGATTGAATTAAATTTCCACTACTCTTGCCATACGTGATGTTTAAAGTTTTTGCTGGGGGAGTTTTCTTCAGCTTGTCTTACTTTTAAATTTACATATTTGATGACTTTTTAACATTATGAGATATTTCTAGACTCCGGCTTTGAAGTTGGCCATACTCAGAGAAGGTAGAGGTAATGTTGTTCGCTTTGTGCCAGGTGTCTTGCTGCACACTGAGGTGAAACCATGATCTTGGATATAATTATTTTTACTTTGATTATTTTATCAAGCAGATATTTTGTAATGGCCATTAAGCAGTGGTTCCAGGATTAAATCTTTTTGTAGCTGGGGATCGATTGGACTGCTGTGGGGATGAGGGAGAATGTGTACTGCAGGTTAAGGATTGATTATTAATGTCTGCATGGAATTTAGAATTTCTTCTCTTGACCAGATTTATATGATGTTGTTCAGATCAGCAAACACAATTCTTTGGCTGTTGGATGGATTTTATTTTTTTATAAATTCAGTATTTGAAAGTANCTGAGGCAAGAAGACTGAGCCTTTCTTGTATGTCATAAAAAGTAGATTGGGGGAAGCCAGTTCTGCACTGTGAAGCCTAAGCTTTCAGTGGAACACACTGACGTCTTAAAGTCCATTAGAAAAACTATAACAAACTCCTTTGGTTCTCAGATGATTAAACAACTTGAAAATAACTACTTGAAGTCGATTCTGTAGGATTTTTCAATGTCCAGAATGTTCGTTGGTTTTTTGCCCTCAGTGGTCTCTCTTTCTTTTTAAAGCAAAATTCTGCGTAGTGATTTAAGGCATCTTCAGGAAAATATTTAAGTTAGTCTTGGGACGAAAAATGAATTCTTGGGTTCTCTACTGAATGATATCTCTTGCACATATTGGTAGGAAGGAAAATTTTCTGAGCTTCAGGATCTGAAAGTTGGGACTCTTTTCTGGATAATTGTACTATCAGATTCTTAATATAGTTTTACTTTGGTTTCACAGAATATAGAAAGCCTTAAAGCAATTTCTTAGCTTGTTTTGAAGGAAGGGTGGTTGGAAGAAATTGAAGGGCTTGATAGATCCTTTTACATCTGATACCTGCAAGCAGTAATTTAATACATTTCCTAGGAGATTAGAAATATTCTAGATTACAAGATAATTGAACAGGCTAGGAACCAGCACTGTGAGCTGGGAGGAGAGTGGAAAATGCTATTAGTGGTGGAACGAAAGGAGGAAATTCTTATTCTGCTGTTGTTTCTTACTTTGTGGAGGGAAAAGACTGACTCATCCTTCAAGTGCATTTCCTCAGGTCTTTCATA
Source organism: Brachypteracias leptosomus (assembly GCA_013401335.1). NCBI lineage: Eukaryota > Metazoa > Chordata > Aves > Coraciiformes > Brachypteraciidae > Brachypteracias > Brachypteracias leptosomus. Next base: position 19,936 of record VYZX01033017.1, on the reverse strand, counting down.
TATCATGTAGCAGAAAACAAAGCAACTGCCTCTTTGCCTATGGAAAAATAGCAGTTAATTTTTATTTTTACTTAAATAAAAGCTTATGTGGCCTTCAGTGAAACTGAGCTGATTCACTGTTTGAGGTGTAGAAAAAAAAATTTTTACTCAAGGAAATGCTCTCTCTTTTTCCTATCTAGTTTTACTTTCAAGGTAGATTTTGGGGTTCAAAAACCTAGCAGGCAAATTGTATATTCATGTTGTAGGAAGTTTTCTGATTTCAGTGCTTCTTTTGCCATTTTAAGGTATTAATCACAGGGTTTGAATAGGTGATTTACTAAGGTTTATTCTTTGCTGGCTTCCACTGCTCCATAGAATTATTCTTTTCTTTTTCACTTTTGAAATATTTCTTTTTCTTTAAGCTAAAAAAGAACATCTGTGCCCCAAAACTTTTCCATTTTATCCAGTTCTATCAGCTAATCTAGTATGGAGTATTTCCTCTCTCTACTAACTTTGTCTTCTCTCTTTAGATCATTGCTGTTGCAGCAGCACTATATTAGTATAGCAGTTAACTCTATTCTTATTGTAGGGATTAGCCTTCCTGACATGTACATTACAAAATGTGATCATTTTCTATGTCAACTGTAACATACATGAAATCACCTGAGGACAGGAGAGCTTGTGAGTCGTTTTTCCTGATATGGGTGATAGCAAGGAATAGTAAAAAAAGATAGGTATTACTCCTCAGTGTAATTAAAATGGAGGTTATTGTGATGGTTGTGAAGTGCCACAGATGGAAAAGGAAGCATGAATCAATTCCATTAATAATATGTAGGCTCATATTAAACATGTCTTTGAGAAAATAAAATAACATCAAACAAGGGCATTAGACAACATTGCTTTTATTTCAGGGTTGGTTTTTTCCTTTCAATTACAGCTGATCCTGCTGCTCTGGGATTCATCATTTCTCCATGGTCTCTTCTGTTGCTTCCATCTGGCAGTGTATCGTTTACTGATGAAAATGTCTCACAACAAGACCTACGAGCATTCACAGCACCGGAGATTCTGCAGAACCATTCTCTATCGTCTTTGTCGGATGTTGAAAAGGTACAGTACCTCTTCCTTGGCATACAGCTCTTGTATTATGCTGTTTAATCCCTTCACAAAATAGCTTTAAAGTGTCCTTTTTGTCTCCCTGTTGTTCTTGAAGTCTATATGTAATTGTTGATTTCTTTTGTGGGGGCCAGGTGAGGATCCTTCTACTTTGTTTTTGTCCGTAAAAGTGCAATAGTGATTATGATTGTATGCATTTATGAAAAAGTGTCTGTGTGCAGGTCCTTGTTGCTTCTGACAGCCATACTTGATCAATGGCTGCACAGAGTAACTGATCATCAAACCAGTAAGCAACACTTTGGCTTCTTTTTCCAAAAGATTTCAATGACATCAATAATTTCAGTTTTTAATATTTTTTTTTGGCAAAATGCATATGAGAGGTAAGCAAATGAATTACTCAAGCAGTTCAGGACTTCAAAAAACAGGATATTCCTACACTCATCTTGGAAGAAAAAGTTTGATTTAATTAACATGAGTATTCCTCAGTTGTGTGCAGAATTGTTCCTTTTTAACTTCTTTTTTTAGCTCTTCCCCAAGGTAGATGTTCAGGCAGGCGTAAGGTTTGTATATGTGATCACCTCCGGGTCATTGATGTGCACAGTCAAAAATGACTGTGCTTCTCAAATGTTTTCTTAAAAATAATTTCTTGCAAATGGTAATGCTTTTCCCAGAAAACCATTCCCATGGCCTGGTCAAAGGTATTTAGAAATGAGAGTAAGAAGAAAGCTGAGCTGTATTTCCATGTCTTTGGCTTCTCTGGATCAGTAATCCTTAGAGAGGAAAGCTATCTGCAACCAGTGTTGTAACCTGGGAACAATTACAACTTTTGGCAATATTTCTCCAGGAAGAACAGCAACATGCTTTTACTCCACAGGAAACCAGTATTGTCATCAATTGCTGTTGTGTGCATAAGGACTATTAAAACATGTTTTATTGTGTTGAATATTTTGTGTTTGCAGCTTTTTTCATCTAAACCTTGTATATAGTCAGTTTTCTTTAGAACTGTATCACTGAGTACCTACCAAAAATCAGTTTCTTCAGTTACTTGCAGGCCCTTTAGATGCCCTTCTTGCCTTGCAGTGTACTCAAAATTAATAATATAATAAAACATGTATATAATCTATGACAAAACTATAAGCATTTAGCAACCTAGGTTGAAAGTTTTAATAGAGAAGTAAAAATAACACTGACATCAATGCAGATTTGGGATCAGTTATGTAGGATGCAGCTGCCAAACTGTAGTCATACTGTTGGAATTGTTTATCTTCTTTCAAGAGAGACAACCCTGTGAAGACAGTAATGTTACCTCTAATGCCAACTCTGAAGCTAATCTACAAAACAGGCCTTTAAAAATGCCAGAAAAAGTACTGAAATTACATGTTTGTGACCATTGTCAGAGCTAATTGCATTCTTTGTTCTGTGCCAGTACTCATTCAGTATGTTACTTTTTTCCTTTTGAAATAAATAGAGAACTGTTACTATTAAAAACCATGCTATGATGTTTCTCTGTCTTTAGGAAGGAAATACTCAGAGGGACCATTGTGGCCTGGAAGGTGCAGCACACAGCATATCTATAGGCGATGACTAAATATTGGCAGTGCTGATTAATCCTCTCTGACTATGGATGTATGAATTTATTTCATGATATATCAGTATAACTTTGTTTGCTGGAAGGTGATGACAAAGTTCATACTCTAAGCTGCAGCAACTGGGTTGCTGTTTTCATTGGGAAGCAGTTGGATGTGAAAATCGACAATCTTTGGCATTATATAAGTAAATTACTCATGAAGTCATGTATAAACTGAATAAAACCCTTTAGCTTGTGATATTCAGCCTTATCATTAGGTGGAAGCTTCAGGCTTTGCACTTGAGATTAGTGTTTTGTGTTTGAACTCTACTTGATTTTTGTGTGTGTTTTCAACACACTGCGTGGGGAAAAATAACTGTTCTGGTAGCCTGGGATGGTACAAAAACATTTGAAGAAAACTTGCTGCTATCATTCTTGTGCTGTTTAAAACCTTGTGGATTAACCACACAGCTGTTTTCCAGTGTGGTAGTCATGTCTGTGTGCAGTGAGGGACAGCCATAATCTGAAGGTGGGATGGGTGGGTTGCTCATCCTGCATTCACTCATGGGAGACTCTGCAGTTGAATTCTTACAAGTATACCGTTGTGTACAAAGAAGTGAAGTCTTTTCATAATGCAGTGTTGTATACTAGTATATGTAAAAATAATATTTGATAATCTGTTCATAAGGGTTTGTAGCGACAGGATGAGGGGTAATAGTTTTAACCTGGAAAAGGGACGCCTCCCTCAGGTTCCTCAGAGCCCCATCCAGCCTGGCCTTAAAAATTTCCAGGGATGGGGCTTCCACCACCTCTCTGGGCAATCTGTTCCAGTGTCTCACCACCCTCATGGTGAAGAACTTCTTCCTAACATCTAATCCAAATCTACCCACCTCTAGTTTTGACCCATTCCCCCTAGTCCTACCACTACCCAACATCCTAAAAAGTCCCTCACCAGCTTTCTTCTAGGCCCCCTTAAGATACTGGAAGGCCACAATAAGGTCCCCTTGGAGCCTTCTCTTCTCCAGACTGAAT
>VYZX01033017.1:2375-16195 GCA_013401335.1 Brachypteracias leptosomus | reverse complement strand
CAAAGGCTTTGCTCAGGTCCAGGTAAATGACGTCAGTTCCAGGTAAATAGTCACTGAATACTCTTTTTATTCCAGGACACCCAGTTAATTTGAATGCAAAACAAGTCTGAGGTAACTGCAAGCTTATTGGAAATAGAATAAGCAAACAATTTAAAATTATAATGGAAGATGAGTTTGGGCAATTAATTTGGTGCTGATTTACATATTGTGGAAAATACTAGAAGTGTAATAATACAAAAATGAGCTAGAATTTTTGAATAAAGGCTTTCAGTTTTGAAAGATGCATGTTATGTGTTTCTTAATCAAAAGTTACCTCATCTGGAGAGGGAGAAGGGTATTTTAAATATGAATGCTTATTAGGTAATACTGTACCAAAATGCAAGTTACTGATCATTTGCATTTAACAAATTCTTGGAGTTTTAGAACACAATTTTTCAATAGATGGGTTTTGCCCAATTTTCATGCCAGAATTAACTCTTATGTAAGGAACTTGACATAATGCTGCACAAACCTCAAGCAGTGATGATCAACAGACTGCTATAGGATTTCTTTCCTTTTTTTTTTCTTTTTTCCTCCCTCTCCTGACTATCTGATGCAACCTAAGGCTGTCAAACTATAATAGGCAGTTAGAAATTCATAAGGAGAACTGTCAAACAGCAGTCAAGCAGCAATATAACTATTTATCTGTTTTTTGAAGTTAGGGTGTATGAAGTAAGAGAAAATTGCATGATATGTGTGCAGGCATTATGTTAAAATCAAAAAATTTAGTTTAACTGATATGTAGTAGATATATTTTTGTTTTCTATGTAGTGTGTAAGAGAAAATTGCATGATATGTGTGCAGGCATTATGTTAAAATCAAAAAATTTAGTTTAACTGATATGTAGTAGATATATTTTTGTTTTCTATGTAGTGTGTAAGTATTGTAAGTAACTTGGAAAACCTTCTTAAGTTAATGTAAAGCTTGAAATACCATTGATGGAGTTGATAGAGTACTGTGTCACAAACTGTTTCAGTTCACTTTTATTTAGTAGGGTGGCATGTTTTAGTTTAGAGATCTGATTGCATGGTTGCTGAGCATGATGCACTTCTTGGTTTTGGAAATACCTTCCTTTATGTTGAAGCTTGGAATCATAGAATGATAGAAATCCCGAGTTGGGAGGGACCCACGAAGATCATTGAGTCCAACTCCAGACTCAACAGAGGGAAACCCCAAAATTAAATAATATCTCAAGAGTGATGTCCAAATGCCTCTTGACCACCATGGACTTACAACCATGACCTCTGATTAGAATTAACAGTTTTGGTAATAAATTTTTAAAGTGCTGTTCCTGCATTTTTTTCTTAATGTTTTGTTTGGGTTTGTGTGTGTATTTCTCTCTGTGGTTTTGTTTTGGTTTTTTGTTTGTTTGTGTTTCTGAAAAGATTGTGGGTTTTTTTGCATGCATTGTTATCATGAAATTATATTAATCTTTTTCTGTATAGCTGAAGTAAGGAAGTCTTTCTAAAATTTCAGTTGAAAGTGTAATAGGCAATAAAATCAGATATGGAATAATTTTCTCAGTCTTTGAAAGATAATATTTCTGGTTGAATGGGACAGTGCTATCAACTGAGAACCCTTAATGCTGCTCTGTGACTTCTGTCCTAGTCTGTTCTTTGCGTGGAACAGAGAGACCTTACTTTGGTGGCCAGTGCTCGCTTTCTGGGAGAGGAGGCTGATGGATGGTACCTTGTTAGGTACACAGTGCTGGTTACATATTTGCATCTAGGATGAAGCTGTGTTTTTTCTGCACCTCTGTACAACACTGCTTCCATCCCACCAGAACAGGCCACTGGCAACATTTGCCCCCCTGTGTTCCCTTCTGAGCACAGTTGCAAAGAAATTCTCCACAGTGTTGCTTCAGCTTTATCACAAAGAAAAACATTGTTTCTTTACCTGAATGTCCTTCTCACCCAGCTGTGTCTGAATGCACACCAGCTGACCCCATTTCTATGTCTTTAGTGTTTGTCCATCAACTGGACTGAACTGTAGCAGTATTGCTCCCTTATACTGATGGAAACCTTTCTGTCCTGTGCTGACTCATATGCTGTTCTAGACAAGAGACCATCCTACAAGGTTTAAGTGACAGAAGTTTAGGACTGGAGTTCTTCGAGTATCTTGAGTTCCAATTTTATATGGATAAAGCATCTTGAATTTAAAAGAACAATTTTAAAAACATGTTGCTTCTAAATATATTTAGTAATTACTTTCTTAACCTGTCACAGAGCTGTCTATTGCTCTTCTGAATACATAAAAAGGAAACTTTTTTCTGTTTTACAATAGAAATCTAAAAATACATCATACTTGGGTTGAGGTTAATTCCTGGCACAGTGCAGTAATGGTATAATGTCTTTCAAGCAATCTGGTGTAAAAATAAAAACATTTCTGCATCATCCTTTTTCTGAGTCTTGAAGACTCAGAAAAATATTTTGCTGTCTCACAAAAGGCAACAAAAGGCTTAGAAAAGACTCAAAAAGATTTTGTTGTCTTGAGAGACTCCTCAGTAGAGAGGTTAATTCTCTTGTATGACCTTAAGCTAGTTCTAGATGTGTGAGTTTTAACTACTCTATGTATTTAATATGAGAAGAAAATGATTTTTTTAATCATTTCATAGGTTGAGTCTATCCATTACTTTTGCACACTCAATTTACACCTAAGTTTTAAAACTATCATATATGAAGTACCTGAGTCTGGACAGATCTTGTCAATGTATATACCTAGGACTTGAGTAGGATGTTTTGCTTTTAGTTAATGATGAGTCTGACTTAAGCAAATTGCTTCCAATTTATTGTTGTCTTTGTAAAAATTTAAGTAGCACAAATATTACTAATAACTTGATAGAAAGAGGTATCACTAGTGTACGTTATGTATACAGTCCAGAAAAAAAATGTTTTTCTTTCAGCACGTACTTACCTGTTCACCTACAGAGGCAATGTGTTTGTGCTCTTAATTCTGCAGTATTTCAAGGTTTTATTCCCTGTCCTGATGGGCGTAATATGTTAAAGATATATTAATATAATTAACGTTGATATTAATAGTAAATGATATGTGTAATGATTAATGTATTTGTGTCTTAAAATATTAATAATAGATGAAGATGACTGCTTTATACATCTGGACTCTTATGTTCATTCCTTTCTCCTTTGATCCCAATCTTAGGGATCTCTTGACAGTAAGAGCCCACTGTTTGTGTCCTGATAAGGTCTGCCTTGCATTCAGACTAAAGTTTTGAGGATCCTTGGACACAACCATGCAGTCTACACAACATACCAGGTTGATCATATGGTTTACATGTGCTTTCTGACTTCAATGTGAGATGAAAGCTTGAAATTAAACAGAGAAGACAGAGGCACTGTTTAGATGCAGTACATTTTGAATCTGCAAGTGCTCTCTGACTCTTATGGCAAAGGAGAACAATTTGAAAGGCAACTGGGCTTAAATACTAGGAGTATATATAGGCAAATTGAGATTAAGATAATTGCTCTACTTTAAAGTTCCACTTTGCATTTCCAGTCCTATTCAGTGAGTTGACAAATGTCTTCTGTCTTGTGACAGGTCCATATTTATTCCCTTGGTATGGCACTCTTTTGGGGAGCTGACCATGAAGTTCCTCAAAGTCAGGTAAGTTTAGATTAATGTTGCAAATTCAGACCTGATAGTTTGAGTGAATGTGCATTTGAGTTAACATGGCAGGTTGTCGTAATGAGGTACTGAAGAGTAAGATTTCTTTCTGTACTTATAACTTTTTCCTGTAGAGTATGTGAGGGTGGTGGTGGTGTCTTGCAGAAAGAAGATGCTGATACTACATTTGTTAGTTTCCATGAAAATATATATGAGCTACTCTATACTATAGTGTCACAGGCTGAAAGACAACAGTTGAAGCTGCTGACAAAGGAGAAATGTTTTGTTTTGGTTTAAGCTTATATATAAAAAAATAATTTAAATAATACTTTACTCATAATAAAGCAAGTTGTTCTCTGTGTTGCTGTAACTTCTTTGAGTCTGGGCTTGGCACATACAGATACTTACATTATACAGTGGTGAGGAAAGGGTATGAATTGTCTGGAACAGGGAGCAGACTCTTGCTATTGGCCTGTCAGTCAGTGCAGACACAGTTGCAGACTGCTTAGAGCCACATGTTACTGCTCAATGGGGTTATTTCTCACACTCAGCAGAACTCCTAGACTGTCTTTCCAAAACTGACTGAAGATGATATGATTCATCATTTTCCTGGGTACTCCTTCCCTCTTTCCAATTAAACTTATAGAAGTGAATATCTAAAAGATGAAAATAAGATGAAATGCATCCAAAAAAAAGCATTTAATGGTGGACTTGCAGTTGTGGGATTTTAGCATTGTGCAGCTCAAGGAGATAAGCTATTTCTATTTCATATTTAGGTTCAGTCCTACTAGTTGGTGTTATGTGTAAGGGTAAGGAAGGAAATTTTGAAAGGCTCTTTGGCAACTTAAATGTTCAGTTCCTAATATTTTCTTTAACAGAGTGGTAGTTGGGTTCTCAGGTGTACTGATTTAGAAGTAACTGATTGAATGCAAAAGTCAGAAAATGGGAACCTAAGTTTTGAGTACTCTTCTTTATAATGTCTACTATGCCTGTCCCAAAAGCCCCAGTATTTCCTTAGACAGCTATCCCCTTTCTTTGCTCTTCTGTTTTGTAGGACATGAAAGGTACAGTATTCAACAGTAATGGGAGAGTGACTTAAGGTAGGTAGAGGTAGGTGTTGAGCAGAAAATAGGCATAAATTTTAGTCCCTTTTGTTCTTTATTTCTTCCTTTAGTATTAGATTGAAGCAGCAGTTTCATTGCTGCATAGTACTGCAGTGGGAAGGAGTGCTTACCCTTTTGATATGACAGTATTTTTCCAAAGGCAATGTGGCGAGGTATGCCTGGAGAGAAAGGGGGAGAAGAAATCCAGAATTTGCCTTGGGGATGTTCTCATGTGGTACCTCTACCCTGTGGAGTTGATGGAGGCAAAAAGACAGTCTGTGNGGCACCCAGCCAGGGTAAACCCACCACAATGGCATTACTTTTAAGTGTTAATTTGCATGTGCAGATTTTCCCATTTTAAACTTTTTTTCCCCATATTTGCCTGCCTGTGTTGGTTAATGAGCTGCTTCTCTGCTGAGAGTGTGATTGAATACAAGAGTGATGATTACAATTAGTAAGAAGTGCTAAACAGCTGGGAAAAGCCTATTAATGTTAATTAGACCAGGGTGGTCCAGAATACTTTTTTTTTTCATAATACAGTTTAAGAGTACTAATGCAGGGAAGATTGGAAGATTGTAATGGTTTGAAGCAGTCAAGCACAAAAATGCTTGTATTTTGGGTAACCACCCACCTTGGGAGAGTTGCAGATAAGAAAGCTCAAGTCCCAAGTGCCTGCAGCATCTGAGAACAAGTGTTATCACTGACTATTGTATACTATGAGGAGTGATATTTCACGTACAGTGTGCTGGATTAACTGAATGGATAGAAGAGAATTAAACCTAGATTGTTCTTAACTGTATAGGTGTTGTCCTCTAACTATGAAGCTCTGCTTCCTTAGCCAGTGGCTTTGCTGTTTTATTCCTTACTTTTTTGTTGATATTGTTTGATGTTGTTGTTAGACTTTGGAAATGCTAACACAACAGCTGCAAAATTCTGGTGAGGTGAGGAACTGTAGAAAATCAGCATGGCAGACAGAGGGTTACAAAATGATTGTAATGAGGATTGGATTTTGTGCTTGTGACTGTCAGAATGTTCAAAAACAACAAAGAAAATTTTCTCTGAACCTTTTCACTAGTCATTAAGCCCTTCAGAAAAGAAAGTGTTGATGCCTTGACCTTACAGATCAGGGAGCTTGTTTGGACCAGATTGTTGTAGAGTGGGAATCAAATCTAGATGCTGAGTGTCTGTCCCCTGATCTACAGCCACTATTTTTTCACCACCTAGATGGTAACTTTCAAATTGGCACTCAGATAATGTAGGCAGTAAGTCTTGTGGCGGTTATTTTGCTATGTTAAATGTCTTTTGTTTCTGTGTGTACCACAAGTCACTATTAAAACTACCCCTCTTGTTCTTGTTTGTCACTAGCCTATCAAACTTGGAGATCATCTCAACAGCATACTACTCGGCATGTGTGAAGATGTCATTTATGCCCGTGTGTCTGTACGGACTGTTCTGGATGCTTGCAGTGCCCACATAAGGAACAGTAACTGTGCCCCTTCTTTTTCATACGTGAAACAGTTGGTCAGACTGGTTCTGGGAAGCCTGTCTGGGGTAAGTCTGTGTCAGAATGTGGTGAATAGGAGATGAAAAGGAAAAGAGCAAAGGTGTGAATTTAGAGTCACTCTGCAGTCGTTCTTCCTCTTGTTTTACTATGTTGCAATTTTGATAAGGGTGAATGTTGAGAGAATTGCTTCTCACCCCTTGTAACAGTTTGTGCCTCCAACAATTCCTCCTGGAATATGCATTCACAGCTGCTGTTTCTGAGGAAGGTACTTTTTGTGAACTGTTTGTCCTCGTTGAAAGAAAAGTTGGGAAAAAAGTGAGAAGAAAAAACTTATGAACTCTGGGGCAAGCCTTAGATTTGTTGCTACTTGAAATGCTTAAAAAATTACTTCTCTGGATTCTCTTTTCTGATGTTATGCTTGACTCTTGCAGAGTCGCCTATTAACAGGAAGAGGGACGTTTTCGGCAGTGTGCCAGTTCTCTTGCACTTGTGCTCGTCTTTTAGATATGATAATTGTGGAGGAAATTGTTGTCTAATGATGACAAATGCATTAAATTGTTTTCAGAAGTGAAAGAAACTACATGAACTCATCTTGCAAAGTTACTATTCCTGACAGGCAACCTCTCCCTTCACCTAAACCATTACAGCGTAACTTCAGAATAGTTAAATAATTTCAAGGTTCTGAGTAGAAAGGAAGGCCATAAATTGCCAATATTATTGGATCGTGTCTGGCCAATACTTGCTTTCCTTGGGTTCTGTTTATAATTATAACAAAGGCCAAGTGGTTTATTATTGCTGGAATGATATCCCATGATGGTCCTGAATTTTATCTGGTTTTGTATCATTGAAACTTTTTTTTTAATCTGATAGAGGTTATGCCAATGTAAAAAAAAGTGTCTAGAGAGACAGCAGTGTAATTGTAAGAAAATTTATTTACTTGATAATGCTTCCTCTTTAAAAAAAAAATCATCTAATTGTTAGATTTTTCTTTTCTTCATAAATCTGGCTTGGAAATGCTTGCTTGAGGCAAGAGGTCTTTGCATTTGTCTAATGTTTGGCAGCAGCTGATTATAACAGGCCTGAAGAAATAGTGATGAGCCTGAGCTCCACAAAGTATTGTCTAGTCTGTGAGGTTATGTCTGTCAGTCCAGTGCTCTTCACTGTAACGTCTGATGTCCTGTGTAGTTGCCAAGTGGAGCTAGTCTGTGATTCAATGAAATAAAGACCTACAAGGGCATTAATCAGTGAAGCTATTAAAATAAAGATACAAACCCTAAACTGGGCCACGAGCTATAGACACAGCCACGGTGGAGAGTGAGTCATTAGTCTCCAAGTTCTTAATGGCACCTTCTGCTTAGCAGATTTTCTGCTTTTCCTTGTCTTGTTCTTGTCAACAGGCTTTCAGAGGGAGTCTGAGGTTAGTGTGACAGCCTCACTAGCCCAGCCTGCCAAAGACAGCAGCAGTGGTCCCAAATGCACGTACTAAAATCCAGTGGAGACCTGAATCCAGTCTTCCTGTCTCCTATACCATGTTGATAATGAAGGACTAGGACTACTGGCTGTTATCCAGTGCTGAAGTTTTGCTAATCTTCTAGATTTCCTCTGCCAGGAACCTTTTTAACCTATTTCATAACATTTCACTGCATTCGCTTTGAAAGAAGACAGGAACAAAATAGCCAAATAAACTGGGTGTTGACAGAACAACAACATAGCAGTGCTGCTGTGTTTTTATCCACCTTAGCTAGTCATCCCTGCTGGTTTTAACGTTTAGTGTTCTTGTATGAGTGCTGGAATTTTTAAGTTAAGAAAAGCATTTTTTTTTTTTTTTTCAAAACTATAGTACAGCTTACTATTCCAAAATCAGCCTGCCTCCAGTCTTGAGTGGCCTTATCAAAGGCTAGAGAGGTCTTAGCTCTATAACTGATCACCTCGTGGTCTATGAAGCACAGCTGAGAGGTACTGTTTGAATGTTTTCACTTTCCATATTAATATGTTTGTAAAGGCCAATACGGCACAAGATTTATTCAGTCTGTTTAATGTTGAGTTGCACTGTAACTGTCATGGATAGAAGGCTGTGTGATTTCTCCTTCCCACCTCCCAGCTAAACCACTATTCAAGTTATGCTGAGTCCCACCTTATCAAGGTGACCTGCTTAGTGGATGAGGGAAAGGCTGTGGATGTTGTCTACCTGGACTTTGGTAAAGTTTTTGACATCATTTCCCACAGTATTATCCTGGAGAAACTGGCTGCTTGTGGCTTGGATGCATACACTTTGCTGGATTAAAAAATGGGCTGGATGGCTGGGCCCAGAGAGTGGTGGTGAGTGAAGTTAAACCCAGCTGGTCAAAAGCGGTGTTCCCCAGGGTTCAGTATTGAGTCCATTCCTGTTTAATATTTTTATCAATGATCTGGATAGAGGAGGATTGAGGGCATCCTCAGTAAGTTTGCAGATGACACCAGGATAGGCAGGATAGGTGGGTATGTCGATCTGCTTGAAGGTAGGGATGTTCTACAGAGGGTTCTGGACAGACTGGATCAAAGGGCTGAGGCCGGTAGTATGAGGTTCACCAAGGCCAAGTGCTGGGTCCTGCACTTGGGTCACAACAACCCCATGCACGGCTACAGGCTTGGGGAAGAGTGGCTGGAAAACTGCACAGTGGAAAAGGTGTATTGGTCAAAAGCTGACTGAATATGAGCTGGCAGTGTGCCCAGGTGGCCAAGAAGACCAACACCATCCTGGCTTGGCCAGCAGGACCAGGGAGGTGATTTTTTTCCCCCTCTACTCTCAGAGCTGGTGAGGCCACACCTTGAATACTGTGTCTGGTTTTGGGCCCCTCAGTATAAGGACATTGAGGTACTGGAGCGAGTCCAGAGAAGAGTAATGAAGGTGGTGAAGGGCCTGGAGAAGAAGTCTTATGAGGAATGGCTGAGGGAACTGCGGTTGTTTTGCCTGAAGAAAAGGAGGCTGAGGGGAAGACATCATCACTCTCTACAACTACCTGAAAGCAGGTTGTAGCGACATGGAGGTTGGTCTGTTCTCCCAAGTAACAAGTGATAGGATGGGGAGAAACAGCCTCAAGTTGTGCCAGGGGAGGTACAGATTGGATATTAAGGAAAATTTCTTTACAGAAGGGGTTGTCAAGCACTGTATCAGACTGCCCAGGGAAGTGGTTGAGTCACCATCCCTGGAGGTATTCAGAAGATGTGTAGGACATGATTTAGTGGTGACCTGACAGTGCTGGATTAACAGTTGGACTGGATGATCCTGAAGGTCTCTTCCAACCAAAATGATCCTATGATTCTACCAAAGAGCTCACTAAAGATTCTTCGTTGTAGCAAATAAGCACTTCATTGAATGATTGTACATGTGAAATAACTTTTTATGGAAGTAGTGATTAAAGGAAAGAAGTTTAAATTTAATGGGAATAGTTAGGCTTGATGCACAAAAGGCATGTGCTTGAGGGGCTAAAGAAGAGACTTCTCACAAATGCATGAGATTTTACATGTATAATAAGTTGTGTGAGGTATCAGCCTAAACTATCAGGTACAAGACAGTTCTTCCTGCTGCGCAGAAAACTCATCAGGCCAATCACAAGTTTCAGTCACGTTGCAATCATGGAACATGGTCTCTGGATATTGCTGTCCCTTCACTTTGCTGTAGGGCTGGGATGTATGTAAGTTACATGCTTGTGAACTTAATTTGCAATTAGTGGAAAAAAGTAGACCAGATGTGTAGTATCAATAATGCACAGATTATTCAAATATGGATAATTCTAAGAGATATTTTCACTGATTAATTTCCTGGGTTTTTATGAAAAAAAGTTTTAATTCCCACTTTGAACTTGAATAGAGCTGTTCGGGACTGACTTAGGTTGTCCATTTACGTGGCGGACGCTTGTTTCATACTAATGTGAGCTCTTTCAATATTTGACTTTGTGTTACTGCCTGTTTTGCAGATGGATCAGCTTTCTTGCAATGGAGATAGAAAATTGCAGCCAGACAGAAGCCAGGCTATTCGGGAGAGGCTGAGGGGAAAAGGACTTCCCACAGGTAAGTGCTTCATTGCAGTAAGGGACAATAAGAGACCATAAGGCTGCGATAAATGCAGCCCTGTGGAAGACCAGGTTTGGGTAGATTTTGCAAGCAAAGAAATAGAATAGTGGAGGACTTGCTGACATTCACAGGACTCTGATGGTTCAGTGTCTAGCTAAGTGTTGGTGATGGTGACACAAGAATAATTGTTTCAAGAAAACACATTTGTTTCAAATTCAGTCCTGATGGTAGGAAGAGATTTTAAAGATTGTCGGCCAAGTCTTGTTTCTGGAGGAAGGGAATTTTCGGCTGAAGGCAGGTCAGCTAGGGGAACAGGAAGCAGCTTTTCTTAGTTCCCTCTTTCCTGTGGACTCTGCATAGCTTTAGTTGCACACAGCCTCTTTCCCTGCTTCCTAGGCAGCCCTGGGCTTTTTCTCTGCACACAAAGCTTTTTTTTTTGTTTTATGCCTCCTCTTTTTCTTTCCTAAAGAGAGTTTATGTTCCATCATAGTTATGCTGTGCTTTGACAGTGTGAGGTGGACATGAAGGTGAGGTAGGGTTGTACTATTACTTCAGGGAAGTACGGAAAGAGGAAACTGGAGGGATAGGGAGGAGTCAGACTGTTTCAGAGACAGACTGTTGCCACTGTGGAATAAAAGGGATGAAGTGATGTAGATTGACAGCTGATGTTGGCCATGACTTCCATTAGATGTCCTTGTTTAAGGTCAGCGGCAGCATCAGCTCTGTGCTAGGCTTCTTAGGTAAGTGGATATGTTTTTTTAAAAGACTGGTGTTGTATTTCTCTGGAAGAATCATGGGGCTGAGTGGGAGCATTTTATAAACTTGGACCACTCTAAGTCAGTGAAAGGCAAGTAGTGAGATGTGATGATTAAGTGACGTTTTGCCTTAAAATGTTCTGTAAATGGAGTATCTTGGTACTAGAATGAGACATTCATTCACAAATACTCAGGACTATGTTAGTGACACAAGGTTTTCATCTGCCTCGCATTCTTTCTGCCTGTTTACCACCAGTAAACATGGAACAAAGTTATGTTGCTGATGTTCTTGAGTTGCTCCTTTTTATTTCTTAGTTTTGCGTCAAACAGCAGTGCAGTGAATTGCAGGAACTGACATAATTCAGAGTGGCCAATGGTAATGGAAACTGGGAAAGTTACGCACAAGTCTGGCAAGACACTGATGGTCTTCCATCATTCTTCTTATTGATCCTTTTGAGATGAGTCCAAGATTAGGCTACTTTTTGATGTAGAAACTTTATGCCGGTGGTTGCCAGCCATTTCAGTATGGCAGTATGTGCTGAGGAACAGTTTGTGGTACAAGCTGTCTCTTCATTTTCTGGCACAAATGCACTGTTCTGACTGCTTTCTTAAAGGCTTTCTTTTCCTATTAGCTTTTTCTTCTACTTCTTTTCCAGAATATTTCTGTAGCAATAGGAAGGCCTGTAAGAATACAGGGTTTGAGACTGGCTCAATCTAGTTGACTGGATTTGTAAACCATGTAATGCCTTTCTTTTCCAAACTTCTGTAAGCTCGCTCTTAAAATTAATTCTTTCTTTGGTTTCCACCAATTTTATAAGGCTTGTACCAGAACCTTATTGTTCTGATTATGAAATTGTTAGTTTATTCTTTAACCCTGTTCTTCCCAATTTCCAGTGTTGTCATAGTCACATTTTCTTTACACATCTCTGCTCTTTTGCCAGTACTAACCTATTCCATATTCCTCACCTTTTTTTTGTTTTGTGGTTTGTTTGGGTTTTTTAAACTTCATTTGACCACACTACGATTTAGCTACTACCTCAAGCTTTGTCATTTCCATACCCTGGTTCCTCCATCTGTTCTGCTTTTTATTCCATGATCATCATGTTTGGACATTTGTCAAGTTTTGGAGACATAGCAAGTTTGCCTTTAAGCTCTGTTCTCCCTGCATTAGCAACCCTGATTATTCTTTAATATGTTGTTTCTAGTTTTGTTTTCACTAATACAACTGAAGAGTTTTTTTCTGTTTCACCTCTCATTTTCTTAGAAAAATCCTTATCTTCTGTTTCTAAAAGTTTGTATGGCTTGGGGGATTTTGGTTTTTTGTTCTTACATTTTCCTACCTAGAACTTTAAGCTTTTGAGCAGGCTTGTTTGTGGGGTTTTTTTTCCTTCCCCTAGAAGTAATATTTGTCCCCAAAGTCTTAAGTATATCTTAACAAAAATGCTTTTGGTTTAGGTTCTACTACGTTTCAGAGGTTGGTGTAGTAGCTCCAGCCAGTATCTCCATGGCTTTCTGGCTCAGTACTAGGGTGGATAATACCCCTGTAATGTCTGAAACTTTCACTGAGGCCTATGTCTTTAAGTTAAAGGATAGAGACAAGATGATCTAATAGCTGTTTTTCTACTGTATCTTCTGACTTGAAAAAAATGTTATGGCTAGAATATTCTTTCCTCTTATCCTTGCTTTTTCTGAATCACTTAGTATGTATGACTTTGCTTCTGAGATGGTCAAGAGGTCTTGCTTTTTGCTTTACTGCTGAAAAGTTCAGTGCAGATGCAGTATCTGAATCTCTGAAGGGCTGTGGAGCTGAATGTCTTGCTGCTGTGTGCTCACTTGCCTTCTGGCTCTGCCTAGGGTTTCCAGGGTGCCAAGCAGAACAGGTTACCTGCAGTCTATGCGCTTGTGAATTCACTGGGTTGGGGAATAACAGCCAGAGTTAAGGGTTCTCTGAGACTGAGTCCACTTGGCTCAGCTGCTATTGACCAGGAAATTCAACATGGGATTTTAAGCAACTTCAGTCAAAATCACTTTTTGAAAGGTTTCTCTTTTTAGGGAACATCACATTGTCTGAAGAGATCTAATTAAACAAAATCTTTACTCAAATAATATTTGTGAAATCAATGAACTTGATAATCCTCAGACTATAAAGCTGGCTAAATAGTCCTCTAACCCCTCTTTCTCTTAAATTGGTTGAAAGTGCACGCGTGCATAGAGTGTTACAGATAAAGTGTGGCACCACAGGGAATGAATGTTTGTGCATCGCCGTTCCAATGCAAACATTATTGTATCTGCATCACTTCAAGCCTGGTCCTGAAGGTACAAGTTATTAATGAGATGCTCTTGAATACTTGATTTTTCTTACTTTCGTCAAGATGAAATCTCAACCAGCAAAAATGTTTTTCAGTTACTGTGTGAGTTTTATGATATTTTGGCATTTTACTTCTTTCTTTTTCCCCTATTCCTGGAATTAGAAAATGTTTTTCATGCTTTCTGTTCTTTGGGTCTTTATTTTCAAAAAGGAAGATAAATTGAAATTGAAATCAAACATTCCTTTTTTTTTTTTTATGTTCTGCCTGTCCTGCTTCTGCTCATCCAGTTTCAATTTCTCTGTATCACATTCATTACCTGTGGAACTTCTGTTACTTTTTACCTTTTTGCTAGATTGTTTACAACCCTCTTAGCTTCCCCCAAACCTTTCCCAATTCTACTTCTGTTATCATTCACATCTCCTGATATGTCCTAATA
>VYZX01032998.1:1192-45059 GCA_013401335.1 Brachypteracias leptosomus | reverse complement strand
AGGGTAAACCCACCACAGTTGGCTTTGAACAACAGCAGCTCTGCCCTCATAAATAGCAAAAGGGTCACATTCACCATCACGACATGCTGCTCTTCATTGTCTGCCACTAGCTTCAAAAAGCTTATTTTTGGGAAAACAAACAAAAGAAAACCAAGTATTTGGACCTGCTGGGATTTCAGCACTGAATAGAAATATCTACCAAATGGCTTCCAGAAAAATGTACATTAACTTTAAAAAATTTGCATAATCTTGCCTTATAGACTCTAAGTGTTGACTTCCATTGTATTTAATAACACTTGCAATTGCTCAGCACTCTACAGGATGGAGACTGTACTCTGAAGTTCACAGCTGCTGAGTGTGTCTGTAGTCTTCAGATTTATGCTCAGTTATCCTATGAGCTCAATTCATTTGTGTCATATGTTGCCACAATTCTGCCAATGTAAGTTTATTTCCAATAGCTTATGCCAGTACATCTTTCCAATGGAGTGTGAGCTAGCGAAAAGCATAAACCAGGTCCATTAACGCCTCTGCAACAGGATGAATCTATGTAGCAGTCTCAATCCAGTTTTAAATATTTCCATTATATTCCTTAAGTGTCAGTTCTTCAGATTCTGTTATGTCCATTCAAGAGCTCATGTGACAGCACTCAAAGATACCTCCTAGTATAGTTGCATACTCAACCTTTCACATTCCCTCAGGAGATATTTAGAAAGTTATATGCAGAACTGTGCCTACAACATAACTTTTCACACCTGCTGCATAGCATCACATTCCCACTGTCATGCCTTGTAGTACAAGCCTTTACAATCTCTAAACACATTGTAATAGCACTATCAGAGGAGTAAAGTCATTTCCTAAACAGCACAGGCTCAGCAATGCTTCAGCATTGGAGGAACCGGCAACATAGTCATTTATAACCAGGAGTATCAAAGGGTTGCCAGGACAACTTATCTAGATGTTCAGCTTCTTTGCGTACTAGTAAAGCCAAAATCCAGTATGTAAATTCTGGCAGATCTCTGTTCTTCTTCACTGCGGCTGCTCAGAGAAGGCACTAACCTCCACACTCTTACTAGCATTTTAACACCTTTGTGACCTTGTGTTATCACTGGTAGTAGACACCAGGCCATCTAGCTGAGCAGCCAAAGTCCAGCTCAAGTGATGCCCTCTTTAAGGAGAACAGACTGCTAAATTAATCATAGAGGCCACTTTTAGACGGGGGAACAAAAGACAGAGAAGGTGCTTATCTTTCTTTTTCTGCTCTTTAAACTTCCTCCTGCTCTTTTGGGTTAACTTATTTCACTTTAGAAATAATTGCACACAAAATGCCAGAGAAAATGAACTACAAAGTGACATCTTACAGCTATAGAGTAGAGGACACTACTGCCAGGAATTGTACAGAGACAGGTTACTTCACAAACAGGCAAGACAAAAAGCAGCACTGGAATTTAACAGAACACAGCAATTTTTTACAGTCACTCTGGCAAGGAACTGAAGAATATTCAGTGCAATTTAAATTGCAGGGAGAACTTAATTACTTGTAGTCCAACTTATTCAGAACACTGAAACTAATGGTCTAGCTAAACATACTACACAGTTCTTGTGGACTGCAAGCAATCTAGGCTTGGCTTCTGCCTTCTGTTAGGGGAATTTTCTCACAGACTTTTGTAGAAGTAGAGGTAAAATTCAACAGTCTGCTATCATGAGTCTCCTTGACAAACAAATGGCATGCAATGAACTGATATTTTTGGTTGTGATCCGCTCTCTGAAAAACTGCACACAGTGGAATATTTCTCTACCTCAGATGACAAGCAAATAAGGAACAACACAGGAAAATGTGCCCATTTCTCCTTCTGCCTATTTTCAGTTATTCCACCATCATATAAAGCCTGATTTCCAAATCCACAAATTTGAGCAGAAAGATTTCCATTTCATTCAACTAAATTAGAATTAAATCCACAACACAAGACAGGAAAAAAAATGGCTGAAAATCCAATACATAAGCAAAGGTCTCAGAATTTGGTATGTACAAAAAAAAGGAAATAATTATATCAGAGATTCAACAGCTACATCACACATTAAGCATAACAATTCCAAAAATTTTCAGCTGTAAATTTCCTCAAATGAAGAAAAAAGTATTCAAAAAAGCTAAGTGTATGATGAGGATTCAGACACCACTTACTGTCTAGATGAGCACATCTGCAAGGACCATGAGTCTGATCAGTAGCAAAACCCCAACTTCTTCATCAAAAAAACCCAGTATCATGCATATGACAAGAAATGGAGCAATGGGCTTAACATTTCAGATTAGTAGTAACTCCTACACAGGTGAAGAAATATCTTCTGTGAAAAAATCTGTTTGAAATCCTAATGCACACAGTTATGCTTAATATTGCCTGTACCAAAAGCCACAAGCAATATTTAAATCAAGCTAAGTAGAAGGATCCTTGAAGATGAAAAAATAAACACTTCAAGATACATAGAACCAGAAGAAACAACATAAAAGTGAAGAAAGGAAATTCCTTGATTTTCGGAGAAGAGCTCTGTTATAATATTAGGAAAGCAGATCAGTGAAAATCAAGATAAATTAACTTGCAAACTATACGTATGGAATATTTGGGTCCAGAAAATAAATGTATGTCACAATAACAGGTGTCTCAAGATTTTCTAACAATTACCCTATTTTGTCATCAACCAAAAGTTAGAAAAAACCTCCACCTTTCTTAGCAGTTTCCTAGAAGAAGCAGCTGTCATGAAACAGGATTTCCAAAACTTCATAAGTTCTTTCAATACTAAAAAGAAATAATTTCAAGTTGTATGATAACATTTGAATCCAGCCACATCACAGCAACTGTGACTTATCAAATCTTAACCTAACACAGCATGAGAAAGGAGAAAAGGCTGAGGTAAAAAGGCATGACAGCAAGCCAGTTTCAAAGAGCTTTGTGACTGGAGGAGATTTCAGTGGCTAGTTTTTGTAATACCTTCAGCTCCCACCTTTCACTGGAGTATCAGCCAGGGTCACCATGGTCCTGGAGATGAGGAGATAGTAATGCACAGGATAGAAAGGAAAGGAAAAACAAAATAACAAGAAGATTCATGACTGAATTTGGAGTCTTTGCAGGGCTTAATACATCTCCTTAGTGATCTTAATTGCACATCAATCTTCCTCAACTGGAGAATGAGAGGTGAACATGCGATTCTCCAGCTTGGCACAGAGGGCAAACTGGAGTTAAAAGAGAAGGAGAACAGAAGGGTATGCTCAATCCAAACTGGATTTTCTCCCCTTTCACCATGAGAAGACAAGAAGCTTTTCCTTAGCTCTTGCCAACACAGGGAAATTACTTCAGAACAAATAAGAATGTGACTTAGGAGCATTCTGTCTGTAAGTCCCTTATTCTATACCTCGGGTTCTTTTTGGCAGTTAAGCTTAATCCACTTCTAACCCACACAAAGGCATGTTCAGTGCAGGGTGTCCATGCAAGGAATTAGTAGAGAGTAAGTATGCTAAGCTAACAAGACCTTAGCACAAAGTTCGTCATCAACCTTCATTGCCAATGTCATTCTTGCTATTCACAGAGACTTAAACAGCAAAGGTAGGAGAAGGAATTACATAAGAATCTTTGCCCTTCATGCCTATGACTAGAAGACAGACAAGAATTCCCCTCTGCTGTTATCAGTGCTGACCACATCTGAGCTATTTAGCCATATTCAGAGATGGATATCCAAGAATGGAGTAAGTCTATGATATGTTTACATAAATCAGATACCATCCTCTTTAATGACTTTAAGCTGTGCCTGGTTTATGTGGCTCCAGATAGAACATCTACATTTCTTACTGTATAAGCAACCTATGTGATGATAACAAGAAAACTTTTGGTTACAGTCTAGCATTATCAGATCTAGATATGAGATTTATGTAATCAAGAGATAGTTTATTAGTAACTATGACTGTGTCTGTGTTTCATCCCATAAATACAAAATTAGGAAGTCACTAGTGTTGACATGAATGTCCCACACTCCAATCAATTCTCAGGTCCCCTGCTCTCTGAGTTCATGTTCCTAAAGAAACACCAACATAGAAATGCCATGTAACATGTCTCCCATCTATACTAACATCATTTTGTTCCAAGGGCAACTTAGAATCAAGCACAAAAAAACCCCCAATGATGAGCATTCCCAGTTTCTAATGCAGAAGAGTCATACTTTAAACTACATTCTTTATAACTTTACAGATATATGTCCCCCTGAAGGTTTGGGAATACCCAAAATTTCACAGACTTAAAAGGAGACTGTCAGGATTAAAATTGATGGGCATGGAGTGAAACACCTTCAGACCTTTGTAAACTGTCTTCCCCTAAGTTACTCATGAGACTATCAGAACACTTTAGAAAATTCTAGCTTAGCTTTCCCCATTGATTTCAAGATGAGACATATGCACATGAGCAAGAGATGAGTGGTATCAACCCATTGCACTTTCTCCTTATGAACTAGTCTTTCTTGCTTGGTAGCTCTCTTACAGGTCTCTCCTGCTTCTAAAAATAATGATACTTAAATTCTCATTTTCTATGAATAAAAAAAAAAGTGTAACAGAATCTGAGTTCTTTGGGGGAAGGAGAAGCCTTGATAATTTTTAAAACCAAGCCCATATTTTGAATCTAAGCAGCACATTTCACATTTCAGGGTCTGCCATCTCAACCATAACGTAAAACCTACACTAGCAAAAAGATGAAGAAGAAAAAGAGCACTTGTCTGCCCTGGCACTCTGCTGCCCTTAGGCATAAGCCAGAAATAATCCCCAAGGCAGGACACAAATGAAATGTCTCATCAGCGCACAGGTATTAATGCATTTTACCTTAAACATTTACATTAACATATGGTCCCCCACAGCCCCATAAACTCTCTTCTGAGTTCATTTTCCTTTTGCTCCAGGCCCCATTTGTCATCGTCTAGACAGCAAAATGTCACAAGGGGGTTGAGCCAGAACATAGGAATGGGACAAACTGTATGATATGGTGTCACCTACACATACGCATTTGACCTCAGTTAAAAAGGGAGAGAAATGGAAGGTAAGAGGAAAAGGAAGGTACAACATGATGATCAGAAGACATAGTACTACAAGTACCATTCCTCCCTACTCTGCAATAAAAAAAACAAACCAACAAACGAAACCCCACACTGGCCCTTTTTGATGAGGAAACAAATGCCACTTTTTAAAGAGGAGATATAGCTGCATGCTGGGCAAGTGGCGCAGGGTGGCTCATGCACTTAAGGGAAGGAGATTGACTGGCTCATTCGGATCAGGAAGGGGTATGATACAGGCAGGCTGCTCAGTCCTCACTCGTGGGAGATGTAAAACTCTCAGATCAGTCCAGTGCCCATGTACATGACTTCTGCTTTTGCTGAGCCTCTAAATTCTCTGCTCTGTCACAGAAAGGCATATTGGTTTAACCAGGAGAAGAACAGAAATCTGAGCCCTGCTCTGGTAGCTTGAAAGATAACAGGAACTCATCTGTGGCTGGGGTTCACTATAGCAAGGAAATAAATTTTCATTTGTGTCATTTTTTTTCTTGGCCAAACAACAGAAAGAAATTGTCAGAACGGAGATGCCTGCCAAAACAAAAATTTCAAGTGCAAGAGGAAAAACCACAAATCAATCTAGTTGAACTCAGTGAAGGATGAGAACATAAATGAATAAAAACTGGCACAAGGTGATACTTCTTTATTCAGGGACTGGAGAATGCAAGCAGCAGAGATTGATCAATATTCTTACTACTCTTCCACAGAAGCCATAGGTGCTCAAATTGTTCCAGCTGTATAATACACTGACTCATCTCAAAACATTCCTCTGAAGTATAAACTCCATTTTACAAACATGAAACCAAAAAGACATCAGAGACAAATAAAATTGTCACCCCACAAAAGATTGTCTATAGTCAATGAGAAGAGTGAACGGAGCCACTCGAATCCCAGGTTAGTGTCATAATCATTCAGCTTTGCCCAGACAAGACCTCTGTTCCTCCTCCAAGTGTAAGTAGGAGGAAGGCACCAGGATGAACGAGCAGAACGGTCTATGTTCCTTTGTTGTAATGTTAAGAAAATGCACAGCCAATCCATTTCTTCACCTGAGAGAGGATGCCTTTACTTTTCTACATTGCTTCAGGGAATACAATATACTGCATTTCACATTGTTTCCATGAATTTTATACTGTAAATTTGAATACAAGACCTAGGTTTTAAAATGAATGGCAGTGCTCTACAGTAAAGCTCCATCTTCATAAGAAAATCCCATTGTGTCAGATTACTAAACTATATTGTTCTGTTTAAATCAGAGGAAGTTTGTCTACTCTCACAATCTTTATATTAAGTCTTTTAGTCTGACACAAAGTGTTAGGCAATTGTGAAAAAGACTGTCTTCCCTTCACCAGTAATGCTACCATTTCACACAGGTTCTTTAGTGGCAGCTTGCTGTAGCCAAATAACTTAAAATAGAATAGAATAGAATTGTCAAGGTTGGAAGGGACCTCAAAGATCATCTAGTTCCAACCCTCCTGCCATGTGCAGGGACGCCTCCCACTAGATCAGGTTACTCACAGGTCTTGCACCACAGCATCCAGGTGCTTTGGAACAGGGCTTTCCTGAGCAAAATTTAAGACCATATTCACAAAAATGTGATTTTTTTTTTTTTTACATTTCATGCTTCATAAAACATGCACAAGTTTGCCACACTCCCTATATTCTATAGGCTAGTTAGTACAAAGCCAAGCTTCATAAAACACAGAAACAGAAAAACTTAATTCTTCTCCAAAGGTCCAATACTTGGGATTCATGATAGTCACATATTCTTATCTTTCTCTAAAGTTCAACAGCATCTGCCCTGAAGAAAACCTCTGCCCCTAAAATGAGTCAGCTGTATTCATAAAAACCCACAATTTCTGATTTTCCCATCACCTGCCTTGCTGAAAACCCTGCTGGTATCTAGCAATCAAAACTAGCCACACTTAATAGAATGGGTACAGGAGATCTGCTGGGCACTGCACTCAAAGAGAACATCTCCCTCCTTGCAAACTTATGCTACTTTCAAGTGTAATTGGGGGACTGTGTCAAGTGGGAAAGGACAGCCATGTAGAGATGGCCAGCTAGATAACAGACAGCTATATATCTTTTGAGTATTAACAACAACATTCTTGTAAACTGGTTAGAAATTATCAGTTTAGCTGAACTGGCCATAATCTTTATTTTAAGCATTTTCAAGTTCAAGTAATCAGTTTATTAGGGCCCTTTGTCAGAAATCTCTCTCATTTAAGCTTTGACTAGGGCAGAGATATGCTTTATTTTACCCTTTCAGTCTGTACATAATGAGGAAACAGGGAATCCAGCAGTAATACTGGCTCTTCAAAATTGTGCTAACAAAACAGATTTGAATAATGACAGTAAGAGGGATGACCCTACCATTTTGGGAGTCAGTGGCCCAAACATTTCACTGCAGCAACATTCATTTCCAATAGTTAAAATGCAAGCCTGAATTTTGCTGCATTCCTTCTCCACTAAACTCAGTGAACATCTGACAGGGTTGCAGTGAGAGGGGATTTTAGGCACCACTTTATCCTGAAGGCAGCTATAAGAGCTTCTCTAATCTCAAGGCCAGCATGGTCACTGTGAAATTCAGCCAGGATTGCTTGTGGAAACCATCTCTGGTTTCATGTCAGGTTCCCCCTTCTCTCCTTACTACATTTGTTATTACAATTATATTCCTGTCTTCTGCTTTTAAAAATCAGAATATATCCTATGAGTTTTTAGCAAACCATTTCTTAAATACACATGACAGTCACCTTCAAGCAGCCAGACTTTTTCAATAATTACCTACTAGGATATCACAGTTCTGTTCTATTAATTGTAGCCTGCTCCAGGAGATTGGTACAGACGCCACAGCATGTGCTGCAGTGCCTAGAGGAGTGGCACTGGGCAGACGTCTAGGGTATTTGTACACCTCCAGAAAACACATACCAACATACAACACTGCCTTAAGCAGCTTTTGTGTGTATATCCTGAGGGAACATGGGCGACTTCTACTGGAGCAGCTATCCTCATAGCTCTTCTTGGGACAAAGGGCTTCGTAATAGGGAATAAGTAAATTGTCCCCATTAGCAGGTACTGGCCTTTGTGATGGTGACTGCAGCACATCCCCCACAGAATCCTTCCTTGAGCCATCCCCATGGGTTAATACCACAAGTAATTCAAGTCCTGGAACAAAACAAATGTTTGAGTACAGCTCTGTGCTTTGCAGAAGGTTTGTATGTGCCTTGCTCTCATTTTTTATGTTATTTTGACTCAACTCTAAATGAAAAATCTACACTCTTGTGCTACTGGATGAGATCATGGTAGTATTTCATCACCACCAAGGTGAATTTTTGTTCATGAATCTTTTCGATTCTTTCAGTGAGTGGCAATTTAAGCAAGTTACATTTACAGCACTGATTCTGCAGACAGAGGGAGGGAGGGTTGGAGTGATGGGTCCCAAGGGAGCTAAACCACAGATGTCATAAAAAGCCATTTCAGAAATTGTACACAAAGACACAGCTGTGCAGTGGGAAGGAAAACAGGTGGCACCGGCATCAGGGGCTGGCAGAGCATGGAAATAAACACACTGCTTCATGTTACAGTACAATGCTGTCACAAGATACCTACAAAAAGGATCTCTTAGAAAAAACCTCTTTCTCCACTGCCTTTGGAGAAGATGCTGATGTTAAGCATCCCCAGAGCACAGAGTGCATTTGTCCATGATCTGTGAATTTACACATGCTAAGAAGTCAGCTGGAGTTAAGAGCCCCTCAGCAATATACTAAACCAGTCCCATGCTCAGCCTGGAGTCCTCTACTTAGAAGCAGCTGTTTTTCTACTGCTTTTGTTCGGTTTTGCACCCTGAGGTTGAATAGGTAGTTATCCCCCTCACTCAGTGTCAGACAGTCAAGGTCAAAAGACAGCAACTGAAGCAGCACAGGACCCAGGAGTCCTCTCACTGCCACTTTCTGGTCTGCTCATGAGAGCAGGCTGCATCCTTATCTTCTAATCTGTTATTTTGCAGACAAATTCTCTTTGTACAACAGATTTTGAAGAGCTGTGCAGCTCCTTCCTTAGTGGTTAGACCAGATTTAAGGGCAGTGTGATCCTATTAGGATATGAGGTCATGCAATCTACTGCCATAAATCAACTGCCTTGGTTCAGGTTTCGAAGGTCACAGCAGTTTCATCTGAGGCAATGGAGAACTCACCCATTTGCTGACATCTGACGTCTTGCAATATTTTAAAATTATATTCTGGAAAGCAACACCAAGAAAAATGACAGTGCAGACCTCTCCATTTATTCTCTGCGATGCCAGATCAAATTGTCTGAACAGACAACTCAAAAACCCAATGTATCCATATACACTGTACTTGATCTCTTATGTCACCATCCACAACACACATCCGGTTTTGGGAACAGAGCTGGCAGTACTGGTGCAGTCACAATATACACACTGGAAGGCCTACTCTGTTCCTTATGCTTTGCAAAGGTACTAAACCTAATATTTTTAAGATGGATACAAGTACCACACAAATAGGAAAATTGGGAGTCCTGTCATGGCATCTGTGCTTGTTTTCACATGTGCTTTTTTTTTAATTCCATAAATCCCAAAAAGTTACATAGTAATAGCATATGTTTATGTCTGACTGTTCATCTGTAGAAAGGAGAGATTTGTATGCCCAGCCACATTCAAAATCACTGAGGAAGATGTCAGGTTGATCACAACTGAGACACCAGTAAAGTCTTCAGTTAACTTAAGAACATTAAAGAAATGTTAAAAATGGGAAGTGTATGAAATTACCTTTGATATCAGGCATTTTTAACTCTTCAATCATTTCTCCAACAGCTATCCATATTTTTATGGCAAATGAAAAACTTTGATGGGTACAGTTGAAATATGCCAGGATTTATTATTAGAAAATTACTCAACACTATCACATTTCCAAATATTTATATCTTTTATGATAAATCACATCATCTTCTACATTGTTTCCAATGACTCTGAGGAATCCCAGTACTACAAAGCAGCTAAACTGAGGAAGTGTAGTCTGAATGATCGGGTAGGGAGGTGGATTGTGAACTGGCTGCAGGATAGAAGCCAGAGAGTAGTGGTCAAAGGAGCAGAGTCCAGTTGGAAGCCTGTATCTAGTGGAGTCCCACAAGGGTCGGTACTAGGACCAGTACTATTCAATATATTCATCAACGACTTGGATGAGGGAATACAGTGCACTGTCAGCAAGTTTGCTGATGACACAAAGCTNAAGCTTCTTCACAGTGAGGGTGACAGAGCACTGGAACAGGCTGCCCAGGCAGGTTGTGGAGTCTCCTTCTCTGGAGACATTTAAAACCCGCCTGGACGTGTTCCTGTGCAACTTGTTCTAGGTGATCCTGTTCCGGCGGGGGGATTGGACTAGATGATCTTTTGAGGTCCCTTCCAATCCCTAACATTCTGTGATTCTGTGATACAAGGTGCAGCTCACAGAGATCAGAGGCAACAAAGTTCAATGCACAGCATTTGCAAAGGAAACAGAGTAGTTGGTTGAATAAATCAAGTTTTAAAATAAAGAGAGTTCAGGACAACTGTAGGGATCACAACAGGAGAAGCTTTAACAATAGGTCTCTCCTGTTCCATGGGTCAGCTCCACTGACAGAGTGTCTCCAACTGAAAGTTGACTTGTCTCAACGGCTAGAACTCTCACCAGCCTAGGTTCCTCATGATCTCTCCTTTGACTCCCACAAATCCACTGCAAAGTTTTTGCTGCTAATTTAATCTGTAAACTGGATGGTCTGTAGACATCAGGCATGTGAAACAACCAAAGAGTTAGCAAAAAATTATTAATAATTGACTCTACTGAAATTTTCCTTTAGCAGCTCAGGCAGGAGGAAAATGCAAAACCAAGCTTGATGCTGAGAAGCCCTGCACTCGGACCACGAAAAGGCAACACAGGTTGGGAAAAGTAATCTTGCAAAGTATGTGCCCAGGACAGTAGCACAGTATTAAGCCTGGGTCTATAGCAGATCCTTTGAAATGCTGGAAAAAAAGGCATTTAAGTACTTTGGGACAAACCTAATTCTTTAGTCTTACTTATTTGTAAATAAAATTCTGGTTACGTGAAGTACCAAACTATCCAGTGTCAGAGGCTGGATTAATGCAATTTGGATATCTCCAGTCTGTTTTCTGAGGGCAGCATTCAGTCCAGTTCAAGTTAAGCACCTCAGTGGATCTGTTATGAAAGGCATCAAGCAGACAAATTCCTTCAGCATCAATGGGAAGTCAAACTCCTCATAGTGACTTCAGGAACAATAAGGCAGGTGAATCAAGCTTCTTACCTCAGTGTATAAATTCAAATTCCTAACAGGTGAAAACCCTGCCCCTGCATCTTCAGGGAAAAGTATGGATAAATAAATAATACAGGATAAGAGCTAATTCTTCCCAGCCTGCTATCACTTTGGCTCAGCTCTGCTACAAATGCTTTTCACTTATTTAGCCAACTGTGTTCACAATCCCATCTGCATTCAGATATGCCTGGCTCTACTAATTTTTACGTCTCAAAGCAGTACATCTCAGAGCACCCAGCAGGCTAAGCCCTGGCTATTGATTACTCCTTAGCAGAAATTGCCACAGCCCAGCTTGGCCACAGGCAAATGATATCAGATTCCCCCATCCCTCTTTCTTTTTTTTTTTTTTAAATCACAAATT
Organism: Brachypteracias leptosomus; assembly: GCA_013401335.1. NCBI lineage: Eukaryota > Metazoa > Chordata > Aves > Coraciiformes > Brachypteraciidae > Brachypteracias > Brachypteracias leptosomus. The sequence goes on along the minus strand of VYZX01032998.1, from coordinate 33,298 downwards.
AGTTAATTGCCTGGCAAACCCTAGTCTCTCCCCACCCCTGCTCTCCCCACAGTCTCCCCTTTGACTAACACACCAGGCACCAAAACGACTCTTTGTAAACCTAATTGAAACAAATGTTATTGATTCAGACACATTTGCAAGTAAATCTGGTTGGACCTCAATCAGAGAGCATGTGTTTGACACCACATTATGCTTAAGTGCTGCAGCAAGAAAAATGGGAACCATGCTCTGGCAGATAAGAGAGACAAAAGGAGGACTTAATTAAAGGACTGAAACATACGCCACCAAGCCCAGTAAATGAGATTCAGGCCTGAAAAGGAAAAGAGCAGGGCTGCCTCTGATTAGGAATCTAGCACTAAGGAGATTTGTTGCCCTCCAAGAATGCTTGGGTATAAAGACCCTATGCTGCTATGAAAAGGGCAATAAAGACAGGCTATGGGAAAGTTAACTACATTGTAAGAGACCTGTAAATGTCACCTTGTCTTGTGATTAGGGATTTTTCAGTCCAAAGCTGAGATGAGGAAAAGCAGAGTTTGCAACTGCTGCTCCAAGGAATTACCTTCACAAAGACCACAGCGATGTTACAAGTCAGTGTAGTGCAGGTACCAGCCCTGCCCTCACTCAGATAATAATCAGCCATATATTACTGAAACAAACACAAATTCCAGCAAAAATACCTGCAGTAGACAGCCAAATCTCCTGTATAACAATGCAGCACAAGAGACAAGGAGGTCCTGAGGGAGAAGGTAAAACGTCTCCTCATCGGGGCTTCCTGAACCACGATATGTAATAATCATTGTTTACTACAATTCAAAGGAAATAAAAACATTATGACCTATTATTGCATAGAGACCAGAAGAACATATGACATTCCTTAAAAAGATCTTTGTCCATTCACACCACAAGCAGGCTGAGACAGCTCATAATTTTTATTTAACTATATTCGAGTGTGATAGTTATCAAAATAACTACGCCAATATAAACCCTAGTTTAAAAATAATTCTGTATGTTGTCACACTAACAATGGCAAAGACCAGGACCTTTAACCTTCTTCTAAAACTACTGTGCTCTGCATTTGAAGTCTTCTTAATGCCTTTAACCACTTTCTATCACAGTGAAAAGTCATTGTTCATCACATCACCTGAAAGTGGAAAATTGTTTCCAACACCTGGCAGAACACTCAAGACTAGCAAAATACCTCCCTCCTTCAATAGTTAAATATACTTGGTGAACTCACAACCAAACCTTCTATGCTGGTATGTCCCAATGAAGTTTCCAAAACTAAATCTTCAGATCTAGCTCTCCTAGAAATCAGTGCAGTCTCTGCCACTGCCAGTTGGGTTCCCATGGAAGCAAGCCAGGCGGTCTCACAGATCAGTGGGCAAGTTGTGCCTCTGATGTGTTTGACTGTCACATTCATAAATGCAACAAACTATGCCAGCAGTGATAGCAAGGCGGGAGGGGGGGAAGTTGATACAGTTCACAAACTGCAATGCACAACATCCATCAGCACAAACCAACCAAGGCCACTGCTCTCCAAGTCTGGCTTTCACAGCAGGGGCAGATAGTTGCCAATGCTGTCCTGTGCCCTGCCTCTGCTTTTTCCTCAAGCCCTAAATCTCTTTAGCAGGTGGAAAAAGCTGTTTGCAAGCACAGAAGTACAGAACTACTTTTCTGTCACTGTGACCTACTGGCGCAAGTGGCTATAGCCTGACAAACAGACCATCCAGGACACTTTTAGAAGCATCTCTGAGATGCCCTGCTTCTTTAAGGGAAACAGAGCACCTACCATCTCTCTGAAAAGAGACAGTTACACAAGCTACATCGAAAGTACTGGACTATTATATATAAGGTCCAAATAAGAATCATGGTACCTGACCTCAGCAAAGAACATAGAAAGGAATGAATTTCAGGTAAAGGTTTTTCCACTGTGGCACTGGAGTACCAAGGAGAAATGTGAGGTTAACTGCTTTGTTCACTATTGTGAAAAACATGCGAACATCAGTGGACTATTCACATAAGTAAATGTGTATCAGGCAATGATCTCTATCTACCTACCATATCTTCTTAGCATAACCAGTGCACATGCAAATTAAGTGCTTTTCTAAAAAAAGCAGTGAAAAAAATTACTGTGATTCTTCAATGCCAAACAATTTTTAAAACATGCATATCTGGGAACGTTTGTCTCTCCTCTCACTGAAATGCTATTCCTGAGATGAAATCTGAGTATTTAACAGCACACCAAATTGTCAAAAGAGACAAAGAAAAGGATTCCATATTAAAAATTTAAAGGAGAAATTCAGGAAAGTAAAATGTCATTAAGTTATCTATAGTTTGAGAGGGTAAATATGGCTCTTGCCAAGAAATCTCCAGAGACTTAGCTACTTCTGGAGATGAGACTCTTGGTTTCATGCTTGATAAAGAAGTACACCACCAGTTCCTGGCAGCCTTGGCTTGATACTGTGCCCTAGGTCAGAGGTGATGGGAAGCAAAGACTGTGCCTACTGCAGTTCTCCAGCAGTTGGCAACTCCAGATATCGGCAAAAATGATAACCCTATGGATTGCAACTGGGGACTCTGAATTAAGAAGATGAAGAAAGAAAAAGAGAAAAAAAAGAACTGAAAAGAGAAAAGAAAGCTAAGTTGGGTACCTTGACAAATACTGACAAGAATAGAAACAATAAAAAAATCCCTGCTGTGAAAATCTCATCAAATAGAGACCGAAGCATACCATGCAGAACTCATGCAGTGTTCCCCCTCAAAGATGTCACAGCCCTTGTCAGCTTTCCTACTGTAATATTACTCCAGGAGAGGAGAGCTTAGCTGACATCCTGCCAGTCATCCCAATGACTGCTGACAGCCTCAGGGAACATACAAATGGGAAACCAATGCCTGCATTCAAAGGGTGCTGTCAAACCCAAATAATAAACTGTGCTGCAAGGCAGCATTGCCTAAGCTTGTGTAAATACCTACAGGATCCATACATACCCACACACATTTACGTATCCTTGGCTATATCTACAGTGATGAGAGCAAGACAGCGTTGAATCTGCACGATTCAAGCAAGCCTGAGGTGGTGTTGTAAGGCACAATGTGAGCTTATCCACATGACAGCTGCACTAATCCCTTTGATCTGCAGTGACTGGGCTGCCTCATTGCTATATTATATAATAATAGAAATTAAGATTAGCTACAGTAAACAGTAATATAGCCTGAAATACAGTCAGGATTTGTTCAGTGGACATTACCAAGACAGACCCAGAAATATCACAGCACCTGGAGAGAAGAGACTGCCCTGAGGTTTTCACATGAAATTACTGAGTGGGACCTACTGGATGCTACTCATTCCTCATCCTCAGACTCTGACTTTCTTGCCTCAGTTTTGGGTGAGTTGCATGGTTGCAAAATCTGTGCCTCTGCCATTCTCACCTCATCTCAAAGTTGGAAGATGCCAGCAATCCTTGGAGTTTTGTCCCTAGCCAAAACTGCAGTACCAGTTTCCCACTCGAATGAATCCAAATGGGCACGTGACTATCTTTCACACCTTGTCTGAAGGTAAATCCTAAGAGCAGAGCAAACACTGTACCCTGTAGTCCCAGTAGCCATTTGACTAATAGCAATAAGAAAACTCCAGGGAAGGAAAAGGCAGTATTACATTAAAGCTTCTATACAGCTTCTATACATATAAGTTTTAAAACATTTTCACAAAAGGTTAGCACTTGTCTAAATTTTTGGCAATATCACATTACTGAAGATGCTTCCTTATCACATGTCAGTGGTAAGGATAAGGGCTGCTGACTTTGAGAGATGCAGTGTGTTTGTTGTTACTGAAATATTAAAAGTACTCCTAAATTTTTAATTTAATTAAGTCTTTTTTTTTTTTTTACTGAAGGAAAAGAAAAAGGATAAAAGACCTAAACCTTGTACAACCCAATCCAAAGATTAATGTTTTATAAAGGAACCCACAGAGTGTGTAAATTTATAGGTTTTGTTACTGTCCAGGGCACTATTTAAGCTGACAACCAAATTATCAATTTAGGGGCTACCCAGACTTAACCCAGCTAAGCAGCAATGTATTTCATACAGCACAGATCTAATCAAACATTCATCACTCAGGCTGCAATTTGGTCAGATAGTAGTTTATCAAACATGAAAATCAGTCCACCTCCCTCAGCAAAATATAAGACAATACGGAACTATAAAGAAGGTAGAATGACAACAGTCAACACCATTTGATGGGGGATTTTCCTCCTACTGTCTCTTTACAGTACTATCTGTGTTACCCTGGACTTTATTACCTGCAAGAATAGTTCACTTTATCCTTTACCTAAAACAAAGCACAAAAAAAGTCCATGAGCTATGGCGGCCCTATGATTCACAGGTGAGCAGCTCTGATTCAGTCCAGAATCAAGGAAAGATTGATCAAGAAAAGCAGAGAAAAATAATCCACATGAAAAGTCAGGGGGTTTTTAGCGCACCACAGCACTGGTAGTTCTAAAGAACAGAAAAGTGTTTCTCAAAGAGTACGTGGAGCAGTTACCTTCTCCAGCACTGGCAGTCAGATATTTCCCAGACTATGACAAGGAATTCTCTAGAACAGAATAAATCAGACCCCTCTTGTCAGGCTGCCTACATAAAACAATGTTCATTAGAAGTCAGCCATATACCAAAGGAAGTCTTACAAAAACAGTGAATCACAAATCCCACATGTATGTTGCTGTAGGCTGAATGATGGATATGAGGTACTCACTCTGGCTAAGTAAAGCCTTGAGAGTCAACACCATCATACAAGCCTGGACTTTCAGTTTCTAGGACTACTTCCTGAACCAGAAAACAAATCCTGAGCTATGTGCTGAGACAGCTGATGTCACAGCTAAAAATCACTAGCTTTTAGAGCAGCAAGGCAAATTCAAACAGCAAGTCTGTACCTCAGCTAAACCATCTCATTGAGATGGTGCCCACTGACTGATGTCATTGTGTCAGTTCAAGAATCCCTCTGCTCAGACAAGCGCAGTCAGTTTCTCACATCAAAAATGGTACAGTATAAATATTCACCAGAAGAAAAGCTCAGGGGATCCCCATCCCTTGGCTTCCAGAGCTCCCTAATAAAAGTCTGGTACCCATCCATAACTGCTGTCAGAACTGTACACAAGCATGGAGCAGGTTACAGGACACATACAGGCTAAGCGGCTTTCTGACTGTTTTTGATGCTACCATTGTTTATAACAAAGCTGTTTTCTCTGGAGGAGGCTCTGGATGGCAGAGCAGTTCCTGAATCAAACTGGAGGAAAAACAGCTATGGAGTTCCAGGAAAGCCTGGCTAAATTACAAAGCTACAATCTACTATGTTCAGAGACCAAGGAAAGGATCAAGAAACTAGAAAGTTTCCTTACTATTTGTCTTAGAGCAATTGCTTGGGCTCCCAGAAAGTGATGTGACAACACAGGCTAAATCATAGCTAGGACTGGAATTGAAAAACTCTGCAAAGCAGCTGGAAAGGGAATGTAAACAAACATATGGAGACCTTGCTGCTCAGCCAAGATACTGATGCTAATGGCACTGCCTTAAAAAAACACCAGAAACAACATACAGCAACATTTTAAGGAAAAGCAAACCAGAACTTCACATTACCATGAGGTGCACAGTATTTCACAGAGCCTGGCCCTGTGCTGCCTTTAAAAGAGCAGGCATCCTTCCCCTCAGCTCTGAGGAGGCTCACCTCCACTTCATTCTCCATCTCAAGAATAACACAAAACATAGGTGGGATCACAGCTGCTACCAAAAAGCTGATGTCTCTCCACAAAGCATACTTTTCAGAGCTCTCTTACCAAAGAAAGAGCTGACCCTGATCAACACTGCACAGAAGGGGTTCTCTGACTGTGTGATCTAGCTATGCCGCTGGAAAGAGGTATTACTGTCATATCCATTTACCTTTGCTAGCTCCTGACAGCACTGGTAGGCTGTCAGGAGGAAGAAATGAGCTAATGTTCACCAGCAGACCCTTGCCTGCTACTGCTTTCTGGACATGACAAGCCCTGTCATTTCTCATATGCGGAAAAATCAGAGTAATCTTTCCTCTCCTCTCCAGGATGATATAATGGTGTCTGCATAGACAGAGAAAAGCCGCAGCATCTCTGGTGTTCAGTACAGAGTGCAGTATATAGATATCAAGATAAACAACAAAAACCAGAACAAAAGACATTTGTTTGGAGTTTTTTTTGTGGTGGGGTTTTTTTTGGTATTTTTTTTAATGCCATCTCTAGTGGAAGGAGGATTTCATACATGGAAATTGTCTCACTCTGTTCTTGAGGAAAAAAATCCCTTGAAGCTGTTTCCTTACTGTTGGTCCTTTCAATAGCTCTGCCTACCCAAGTCAGAACTCCCACATATGACATCTCCTTGTTTTCTCCATCTATGAACCTGGTGCAGGGAACTCGTGCTCACATTGTCTGTAACACAGACTTTTCCCTAATGCTAGAGTTGCATGAGCTACAGCCAAAGGGTGCTGAGCTTTACCACCTAGAGAAAGGAGGAAGCAATGTGGTAGTTCGGGACCCCAAAATCCTCCTGTTAAGAGGCCAACTTCCGTGTGAAGAGCCAGAACCAAATTACTGCCCTCTCATGATTCATATTATCTCAAAGACGCTAACCACACTAACATCTTTGAGGAGTCAGTCACATTTGGTAGGACAAGCTATACTTCCACCCAGAGAACAAAGTCCAGAGGGCCACCTCTAACAACTCCCCATCCATTAAGCGATTCTTGCATTGACCAGCTAAGAGCCCTATGAGTATTGCTGAATATGATCTCTTTGCAAGTGTTTCAACATCATCATACAAATAATACAGCACCAACAAACCCAAAAAGAGAAGTCCATCAGCAGCTGGCTTAAGAAGATGCAGAGAGAGTTTAGCCTAAATTATCTTAAGTACTTATGGACTACTTTTTGTCACTGCTGGTTACTGAGAATCTTGTTCCTTGATGATTCACTTGCTACACTCCAGTGGACAGGTCATGTCAAACAGCCCTCTAAAAAGGTATTGTGATGTACTGAATAAATTGTGCAAAATCTCTGAACGGCTCTGACCCATGCAAGGAAACAATTGCACTAAGGGAGGCTCAGCTGACCCAGAAGTATATTTGTACATGTATGTATGTGTATACACATTTGCAGGAAAATATATGTATAGGTATAAACCCTAGGAGACACTGATTTCAAACAAAAAAGATGATCTAGTACGTCTGTCTGTTGCAAAACCCAAGGCAAATAATTGCAGTTTATCAAAGAATTCAATTCCCGTCTTGATCCAGAATCCGCACTGGGAAAAAAACCAAAACCCAATAATAAAAAAACCCCAAACCCTAATACAATCTTTGGCTGGCTGAACATGAATAAAATCTTTTCTTGCTGTCTACCACGACATGCAAAGATAAGCCACATTAAAAATTCACCTGTGCTGTCACCTCTTCCTCTGTTCAAATACATTGTATACAAATGATTGCACTTGAGGGTGCAATGTAATTTTCTTCATTTCAGAATTAGTACCACCAATAGCTGCTATGGCAAGGCCAATTTTCCCTGCAAGAATTCATAAAAACCTGCAGTCTAGAAGTTTGTCTTCATCTGGGTTCTGAAACTGGCAAATGTACAAAAAAAAAAATAAAAAATTGAAGAGACAGTTCAAACTAATAGGAAAAAAAACAGGACAGGAAGACTGGTGAACAGACAGTGGTCAGCAGACAGACATCACCAAAAAGAAAAGAGAGGAAGAGAGACAGGAGAAAAAAGGGAGGGAGAGAGGAGGAAGAAAGAATAAAAGTGTGCTTTTATTACAATATTACAAACCCTTTGATTGCTCTAATTACACCTAAAGGAAAACAAAACTCATCCGCTAGTACCAAGTGCATGAATAATTAACTAGAAAGGAAGACAAGCAGCAAAGCTACAAACAACCCAAGCAAAAGTGGGAAGCAGGAAAGAATATAATTTCTGATGTGTGGTGATTTTTCCATTTTTCTTCCTTCTTATATCTCAGGTGAGCTGAAATAACTTTTCTTCTACTCCTCCCCCATCATTCTTGGCCTACGGTAAGTCTACCTCAGATCGCGATGCTTACACTTCTTGCTGTGATGTAGCACTCTGAATGTAAGGTGTTCATTCTATAAAATGTTTTGGTGAAACATTTCCTAGGATAATTCATTATAATTGACAGAAAAAGTATGCTATTTTTCTTTGGAAAGAACAATGAATCAATAGTAGTAGTCCTTCAGAGGTACAGTAAAATCCAAGACTTCAGTAGCTGCTAAAAATGTACTTGTACTCTTTAAAAGTAGTGGTGTCCCCTCTCCCAGCTTTTCTAAACAGAGAGGGCTTGGGCCCCAGTGTCTTAATCTAACTCCAGTCCTCATAATCATTTATAAAAACAGGTGCCATGAAGGACTAAAGAAATCACAGAATCACACAGAATGTTAGGAGTTGGAAGGGACCTCGAAAAATCATCTAGTCCAATCAACCCACCGGAGCAGGATCACCTAGACCACGTTGCACAAATGATGATATCGTTTTTGTTTTCTCCCCATACTCTGTGTTAATTTCTAAAAAATAGCCCTCAGGAACTTTTTCTTAGAATATCAAGTGGAACTAAAACGTTAGACTTAGGAACTGATTTTAAAAAACCAAACACACTTAACCAACCAATGATAAAAGAAAGAGTACAAAATGTTTTGATCTTGTACAGTAGCATACAGAGTAAATAGGTGGGTCACTGGGCCATCTCTGGAATTAAAAGAAGCAAATTGCCCAAACATGATTGACAAAATATCTTAGATAAAGGTTTTAATGTTCAATACAAACAAAATCCAAACAAACATTTCTGGAAATAGAAAAAGAAACAAAGTTATAAAGAAACTAGAGGGGATAAGGGGTGAGTAAACTCATTGAATTATTAATGACTACAGAGAGAACCTCAGAGGATGAAGTATTAATCATCATTTCATCTATTTTGCTGAAACATTAAAAAAGAAGAAAAAAATAATCAATTTCAACAGAAAGGTACTAATAGAAACTAGCAAAGGTCACACCTTTCCATCCTGAAGCTATGTCCTTGCTGATCCATAGGAATGAAAACATTTGTTTGCAATTAATCAAGAGATCAAAAAAAAATCTCGATTTTATTTCCTGGCATGCCAGAACAATTCTGCTACCAATCACTTCAAGTCTGCAGCGGGCTAAGGACTAAATCAAGCTATTTTCAAATTATGGATATTAACCAAAATAAATAAACATCCATTACACAGCAGGCAAGAAGAAGGAAAAGAAAGACTAAAGAAGATAGGTCCTTACATCTATTTATTTACTTATTTCATCTCTAGAAGTAAAATCTTTTTTGGAGTGCAGAAATGCAATTGCTAAATGCAACATGATGGATTAACTCTGGTAAGCTGAAATAAGTAGCCATTCATCTTACCACTTGTGTTGGCACTGGGTATATCGTGTACAGAACTAAAATGAAAAGGCTACAGACAACCCTAACCTGGGGCCACACACTAAAAACATTTGCAAAACAGCCTTGGTACCAGAGGCAACTGAATGTCCCTTTGGAGCCTCAAACCAGTTCTATTTGAATCAGCCACCCTACCATTCTTCTCTCACCATATGGATAGTCACACAGAGAAAAACATGTCCACAGTCATCCATCCTGGAAATACTGAGGTTTCTCTCTCCACTCAAAGCATCTCAGGAGGTGTGCCCCTAGAAAACCCTTTGTCTACTGCTGTAATATATCTTGCACTCTGCCATCACCAAATGCTGTGGTGGCATGTTGCTCACCTCACTTCTAGTCTCTTCTAAAATGAAAATGAAAATAAACTTCTTAAAAGAGCAATTTAATGTATCTAAGTCTCCTCTCACACATAAGTTTTATACTGCCTCAGTTTTACTGATCAGGGACATATTCCCCAAAAGGCAGAGTGCTTCTGCATTTATGGCAAGAGAGTTAACAGAAGAAATTAGTCTTGATAACTTTTGGTTCCAGGATGATTTCCATTTTGATACTGAGAGCCCTGAGCAATAAGGCTGAGTCCAGAACTTCATTTTCATCTTCACTTGGAGAAGGCTTGAGAAACCCCAAATCTTCAGCAGCTTATGCCAGGGCCTTTAAACGAATTTTAAGCACATGATCATCACTAGCAATGAAGCATATGCACAAATGTAAGGATTCAGCTGAAAAGAAAGTTGAGAGTATGGATATTTAGCAATTCAACTATGGCAACATGTTTTTTCTCTAGATCAGCCAGGAATGACTGGCTATTCACCAAGTCAAACACTCACTAACTTTACTCACCCCTGAGACATACAGCGAACACCCCCTTACACCTCTTCCCCAACAAACATCATTAAACACCTTCAGGACAGAATAGTTTTGTTGTTTGGTTTCTTTTTTGTTTGCTTTTTTTTTTTTTCCAAAGCACCTTTATTGCTTAGGTGAAAGAAATTTAATGAGTTTTCAGCAGTACGGTATTTACAGTCTTGGTGGAGTCTATACAGGCAGGAAGTCACTAACACCTGAACAAGTCTGATTCCAACAGCATATCTGAAACAGATGGGAACCGCAATTGGCTCAGGGTATTCATTCTGCACTGTCTTGCATGGGTGGAAGCATACGTTTCTCTTCCTCACCACTGGGTGTTTGTCAGAAAATTCTCTTTCCTAAATCACCTGTCTACATCACCAATGATACAGGTACAGTTGTCCCACCCTCCTCCGCTCTATGAGAGGAGGAACAAAAGGAGCTCAGACACTACCATCAGCAGCTGTGGAAAGATAGAGGGACTTCAGAAAGAAAACCATTCTCCCTAAGGCTATAAAATGCTACAAAGCCATGTTGGGAAGTACTAAAAGAGACCTTGTTTGACATGCAGAGCAATCAGAGAAAGGAGAGAGCTCTACCTACAGAGAAAATTGAAAATAAGAAATAGCAACAGAGAAGGTTCTGCACATCTTGTACTCTTGAAAAATAGAAATCTGTTTTCTATGTCTTTCAGCTCCAGATCTTGAAAAATGTGATGGAGCCCTAGAGCCACAGGTGCTTCAACAGCCCCTTACAGCAAAAGGAGCCCCTAATCCACATGTGTAGCGGGTCTGTCTGAGCTGANTCCCATAGTGATGAAATACTGAATATTTCTTAAGGCACAGTATCCTAATATCCTCCTGTTATCTCCCCAATCTGAATAGAGTTTCAAATCAGGGTGGCATGAATGATAAGATGTTGAGTAGGATGTAGACAATTATTTACATGTAGAAACTCTGCTTAGGAGAGAGAGTTCCTGCTGAGCTTGATTAATATTATTGTAACACAACTGTACAATTGCTCAGAGGGTTTTGGTGTATATCAGGTTCAGTTCACATATTCACCTAGCACTAATTCTATTAGTGCGTTTCAATGTTGACAGACAGTTCCCATTAAATACAACTCAATACCTGTTCCACAGACTCTTAACACACTGAACAAGCTCCCACACGTCCACAATCCCAAAGATCTGCATGCAAAAGGCTCCAGCAGATACATTTCTAAAACTTACCAGCCTTAGAATTGAGTGTGTGCCAGCTGTTGTATCCCTTTTAAATGCTCTGATTACATGAGCTTTTGCCCAAAGATGGCTCTGGGCTCCTCCCAGAAGCTAGGATCTGCTGAGCAAACACCAGTGAAGCTCTCAGGAAGAAAATAATTGAGAATTCCAAATCACCATAAACCCTTTTTTTTTTTTTTGTCTGTTCTTGGATTTTCTCTTTGGCTCAGGTGCCCTTTTGAAAGGAAGGCATCACCTGCCTCTGGACTGAACAATGATGAAACACTGGAGCAGTTTGCAGACCCTGATTTTTTCACCAGGCAAATACACTAAAAGAAGGCAACTTCCCAATGAAAAGTCCAAGGCACACTCCATTTTTGATGTCTGTTTCAATGAGGCAATGTACATCTGCCAGGACTTTTGGAAAGACAAAGTTAGTCCTTCCTCACACAACATGATAGATATCTGATTGTACCCATATGGACTGAAGAGAATTCAATGGTCACAAGAGTCTACTCCTTCATGTAACAATAAGCCTATCATTCACTTGGTAGTTTTTAATAATCATCCAACATTTATTTTATCTGAAACCCATGCATCTTTGTTGTGCACTGTCACACATCTCTCTCATTTCAATCCAGAGGTGGATACATTGGTTGAGTACAGCTCATAAATTGCTTCAGGCTCTCTTCAAGTAAAGGTGCTAGACAAATGAGAGCTATTATTAGCATGGACAGTGCAAACCACCAGCAGTTAAGGCTAGCACTTCTGCCTGTCAGAATAGGGTCCTCCCTCTACCAAAGTGTAACTCCACATCTGTCTTAATATGAGAGTGACCTACCAAGCCATCATGCTGCCAGAGGAAAATTCAATGTTATGACCATTCAAAGAGCTCACAGATTTTGCTGGGACCTAAAGCATATCCACAAGCAGCACTAAAGATACACAGGGTTGTCTCATTAAAAAGAAGGATGATCTCAGAAATATCAATTTTCCAGACAGCTGCTAGTAAACACAAATTGAAGGGTGGTTAGATTCTGCCAGCTGGCTCTAGAGTGGCTGCTTAGGGTAGCATACAGCTTTGAGATGATGGCAATTTGGAGTAGATAGTGTGGCACTGCAGCCTGAAAAGATAATGCTTTCTGTGGAAGTGCCCCCACATGTATGGTTCGGTCTACTGAACAAATAAACAACAATGCATAGGAGAAATAAAGAGGCCTTCAAATCCAAAGGACATGAGGAGGAGCCTACAGTAAGTTTTGCTGTTTGCAGCATTTCTCTGCCAGCAGTTCCATAAAACAATTTACACAGAAAACCTATTTATGTTTCATCATATATCTTTTCTTTAGGTTGGATTTCTAACTCATGACTAGCAAAGACCATTTTTAAGATGTGGAACACTCATTTAGCATCACATAATCCTTTTCACCATACGAGCTGTCATGGGCCATCATATTCGTTTCCCATACAAAGCGCTTCACAAAGAGTTATAGTAGCATTATCCCCTCATTACAGGTATGTAAATTGAAGATTAGATTATTGGTCCAATTTTCAGGAGAGCTGAAAAGGTACATTGTTCCAGGGATATAGACAGGATACAAATGCAAACTGTGAGAAGGAAAGATCTGTTCAATAAGAACATGCAGTACTTTTATTGAACTTTTTCATCCAAAAATTTCCAACAAAATGACAGGGAAAGGAGAGACCTGTTATTTTGTATGATGGATAACCAGAAAAAAAAAGAGAAAGCAAATTGGTATTCCCAGATCATGTAAAAAGTAAATGGGATTACTAACAATAAGTAAAATGTTCCCAAAAATTTGTCACAGGTCCTGAATGGATCATGCTGGCTTGTTTTGACCTAAATACAGAAACTAATTTTATTTTTTTTCACATCAAATCCAAATTAGAATATGTGGGGCTTTTATTGTGAGTAGAGGTTGACAAGGCTTCAATCTTCGCTTTTACAAACAAAATGGCTGCTCAGTGATATATTGCAAGCCAGAGTTGCTGCATTTGAAGTGCATGGTTCATTCATATTTTGTGATAGATGAGGAAAATATAGTTTGAATTTGTGACAGTTCCTGAAAATTTATTTAGCATTTGAAAAGGGGCAAGCACAATATAACCCTAACCAATGAAGGACATTTAACACATCTATTTCACTCAATACTGTTAACACTGAACTGTTGGCCAGCTCCAAAACAAAGAACAGAAAACAACAAAGTAAAGGTGCCAGCCACTGGAGGAGGATGATTCCTCAACTCCGATTACTCCCTAGAACACATAATCTAAAATGGAGACCCACAGCCTTCCAAGTGCCTCCAGACTCCTGGAAGCATTCAGCAGATGGCATTTCAACTCTGGAATACATCCAAGCAAGACAGGAAAACAAAGCAAAGGGAGAGGGAGGTAAAATTCAGGCAAAATCAGACTTCCAAGTCTCCAGCTCAATCATATGACACATTAGTCATATGCTAGTCTCTGTGTGACAGGATATGATGAAACTAATAGTGACAGAAACAGGGACAACTTAATGTTGGAGTACCCAATGAAAATGGTTCTTTGTTAAAAAGAAAACAAAGGTATGGAAAAGGCTGTGCTCTGTAAAGCTTTCAGTAAGACCTTTTCTGCACATGGAGAGCCTTAAAGTTCTCTAATACTCATGTTGGTGCAACTTGCCATCAGATTTGAGGCAGTCTCATTCAGAGGACACAATGCATGACCTCCTTCAAATACAACTTCACTTCTATTCTACCTCACTGTCATTACCTGCTACTTTTAAATTTATGGTGAAGGAAGCAGCTGCCTTCTACTGCCTGAAAATGAAAGACTGACATTTGACAAACCAGAGCACTTCCATGTAACCCCTAGAGATTATAAAACTTACTCCACTGTCTGTGCTGTCTTTGGTGGAAAAACAAAACTAAAGGACAAAACCTACGTGATTTGCTTAGTTTGACTGTTTCAAATTTTATTATTTGAAGCCTCATCTGTATAGAAGTAAAAAGAAGGGTGATGTAGCTAAGATCTGGATTTGCCTTATACCATAAATATGGCAGCCTCACATTTTTTATTTGATGCTGGGCAGGCAATAAGAACAAGGACCACCAGTGGAAAACATCAAACTTGTGCTCTTGCAAATTTACTCTGGACCTGCAGCAAATGCAGTGAATGTTTTAGCCTCTCTATTCTTCCTTGGTAACAAGATTCCCAATTCATTCCTGACCACTTAGTGCTTAGGATGGCTAATGATTTCAGCAAACCATTTCTCCTGGTCGTGACAGTCCCTTTGAACTGCAGCCCTGACATTTGCTATATCAATTGTTCCCACTATCTAGTATTACCTATAAACTTAACAAGAGAGATTATTCCATACTATTACCTCAGTTCTTACTGAAGGCATTAAGCAACATCAGCTCCAGCACTGACCCCTCAGGAACACCATGGTCTTATGCAAAACACAGGCTTTTCCTTCCACCTTACTGAAGAATTAACTCTATGTGGAGAAGATCCACTAGCGCTGTGATGAAGAGAGAACAGAAACTGATTTGCTGATGAGTTGAACCTCAGCACATCTTTGCAGGAGAAGAAACAGCACGGATCAGGTACACTTAATAAGTTTATTAGTAATCAACCACTAATGTCACTTGTCTCTGGCCACATATTCTTAAAAACCTAATGAAGTTTTTTCCAAAGAAGTAAAGAGGAAATCTGGGTTCTGACAAGAGCCATTAATTACAGTTAATAAATAGGCCCTACATTATTTATTCCAAGCTCTGCAGCAGGAATTCCACTTTCTCAAGCAACTTGAATAGGCTTTTGCTTAAAGTGAACACTTGCCACTATAATATACTTATTATTATGAATAGATGCTTTGCGCTATTTAACATTTTTCAAAGGATATTAAAATGTATTTGGAAACATCAGCAATCAAATGTCCCTATGAGGTAGAATTATAGTTTTAGTTGCAGTTTCTAAGAGTGCAGCTACTTCACAGGTTGAAAATAATGCTTTACAGTATCCACACCCAAATCCCCTGATACTATATGCTAACGTCCATCAAATCCAGAAATGCACTAAAAACTCTAATTTGTGTTTAAAGCGGTTTATAATCAGACAATAAATCCTCATTCTAACTACTTTTGAACAAATGATGATCTGGCCAATTACTGCCCTGCCCGGGGATTCTTTATACTGGGCAAGAAATAGTAAAATTTCATCAAGTAGAAGTCTTCAAATTATAGCTCAGAGGTCTGAAAAGAATATGCAGCATCTTTTAGAGAGAAGAGGGTATGTCTAATCTGAGATCCCTGCACTTGGGACAGTGAAAGAGTTGGGCTGTAGAATGAAGTCTCACCTCAGAGCCACATCTGAGTACAGAATACTCTCCACTATGTATTAATATAGCATTTGCTGAGCCAGCAATTCTGGCAATTTGCAAAGCGTTTCTTGTGTTTTTATTGCTCATGTAAAGCAAGTACTGTGGTTTTATTTTATTATATCTCTGAAGGAAAGAAGCCAGAAAGTCGTGGTCAACGGGGTAGAGTCCAGTTGGAGGCCTGTAACTAGTGGAGTGCCCCAAGGGTCAGTACTGGGGCCAGCATTATTCAATATATTCATCAATGACTTAGATGAGGGAGTTGAGTGTACTATCAGCAAGTTTGCTGATGACACCAAGCTGGGAGGAGTGGCTGACACACCAGAAGGCTGTGCTGCCATCCAGCGAGACCTGGACAGGCTGGAGAGTTGGGCGGGGAAAAATTTAATGAAATATAACAAGGGAAAGTGCAGAGTCCTGCATCTGGGCAGGAANTCTAGGTGTTCTCCTCTGGCAGGGGGATTGGACTAGATGATCTTTTGAGGTCCCTTCCAATCCCTGACATTCTGTGATTCTGTGATTCTGTTCTCAGAAAATTTGAAGCAATAAAAGATGATTGATTGACATGCCACAATGCTATGTCACAGAGTCGTGCCACCTGTCACCACTGCTGGCTACAGAAGACTGAGCCATGTACTAGTGTTTCCCTCAATTATCCATAGCTCACTGTCCAAAGCCCTCTACATTCTCAATTCCACTAAGGATAATCTCCTCTTTAATTGCACTGATGAGAAATGACAGATTAGGAGGGAGATCATATGATTTTCAGTCTGAGCTCTAGCAAGTTCTTGCTGGATTGCTCTCAAATCTGCATGCTCCAGGATTTTGCAGCAGTGTCCTAAAAGGCATCTCAATCCTCATGCTGCAGGCGAGGTCCGCAATTTAAGGCTGCTGAGGAATCAGCTGAGCCAGGAAAGAATAGTGATCCCAACCCTGACTGTCATTTACAGGCAGAAGTAGATGGGGAAGCTACATGAAAGAAAACGCTGATACAAAAGATTTGTCTCAAAAGGAAAGGTTGAAACTGATTTGGCAACTATCAGTGCTTTCTAAAACCATGTCCTTCCTAAAATATCAGATGCAGCAGCAAAGAATTATGACCAGGAAGAAAACATGTCATGTGTACCTTGGGGAAAACGATGATGGACTGATCTTGGGCTCCTGGCCTGCCTCTCAGTTACTTGGCAAGGGAAATTAGCAAAGTGTCACTTTCTGTCTCATGCCTCAGCTTCCCTGACCACAATTACGGGAGTTAGAACAGTTAGCAATTTTCCAGCAGTGTTAAGAAATCTGTTAATTTATGCACATGAAAGAAAGCTCCTCAAATTGCACTCCCTTGCAGAAGAGCCATGAACAGCTTCAGTCCTTGCAAAGCCCTGACACGACACCCACCAGCAGCCCAGGGATGGCTATATCCCACAACTCTGCTATGAAGGGCTGTACAGAGGTGTTATCTTAAAAGAGAAGGTAGTGAGAGGCGCTGGCATGGAACGGTTTACTTAAAACCCCAAAGCAATCAAAAGGCCTGAGGGGAACCACAGAGCATCTAAAAAGGGTGAGAGCCTTAAGGAGCAGGCGGGCACCAGCCACTCTCTGGGCACAGCTTGCATAGCCAGCAGGTTGTCCTTCTGTGCAGCCCCTGTTCTCAGTCCCTCTCTGTCAGATGTCTCACAGCTGGGGGGAGAGGAAACAATGGCTCAGACTCACCGGGGACACAATGGCAACAGTAAAAAGCAAACAAGGCATTCTGCTTCAGAAAAATAATTAACAGTCCTCTTGCCAGCCACTTTTTTTCAAGCTCTGAATCCATTGTTCACAGAAAACAAACAAACAAACTACTAACACGTTTTTAACACCATATTAAATTTTATGTCCATTAAATTTTATCTGCAGAAAATAAAACAGTTTGTCCGTTTTCTGCCTTTTCATAATGCATTTTTATGCCTCTAGGCCTCCACCTGTTTAGACTCTAGGGGCTGTAAAAAGTATTCTGTACACCATTACCTGGGTAAACATCCTATAAATTACAACTGATATTTATCAGCTTTGTGGCAATTTCACTATATTAGAAATAGTAGAAGCCTGTATTCATATAGATAAGATACGGGTAAAAGATTATCATACATAGATGTCAAAAAAATCCATGTCCTCCTATTCTAGACAAAATACATACACACATGACTTTAATTAACTTTTCCTGCATTTGGAATTCCACCAGGATACAAAGCTAGAGGGATCATTAAACCAAATAATATTTTCAGCTCAGCCTGATATTTCAGTAGAGTCATTCAAATCAATTTACCCAACAGAGACATTTGTTCCTGGCCTGCCACCATGGCCTGTACTGAGCGTCCCGCACTTCTTTATATTTTGGCAGTGCCATCATAAGCAAGCAACACAGAGGGTGATGTATGGGGACTCAAGTAAATTATAAATCCTCCATCCCTTCATCAGCCTTCAGCTCGAGTGAATTTACTCCAGTCAGCATTGGCAAAGACTCCTTTGCTGCTCCTGGGAACAAGTCAGCTTTAAGACGACACATTCCTCAAGGCAAAGTTCCTTGTTACTTTTGGGAAAGGAAGGCACTGCGATTGGAAAGAATGACCAAAGCCCACAAGCCCAGAAGACAGTGATGTGCCTAAATATCAGCAAGTCTCCTTCCATGTATTCAGATGCTTCTCAAAGGTTTAGAAACCTGAACCAAGAATCCCTCTCATCAAAAATTTAAGAGCACAGTTATTTCACTGACAAACCTTTGCTTTAGAAGACTACCACTTTAAAACCCCAAGAGTAAAAAACAAACCAAAACAACAAAATCAACCAAAAAACCCAGCACCCAAACCCAAAACTATACCTGTTTGAAGAGTGGACAGTTGCCTGCAGTTCAAGACAAAGAGAAAAAAGACTGAGTTATTTTAAAAACTTGGAGGAGCAGCAAAAGATACACAGAGTGCCACTCTCCTTCTTCAAATCAAGAAATCCCAGGCAGCTGCAAGGTCTTGCTGAACACCCTTGAGGATGACTCTGGTTTACATTTACCTTTCACATAGATGAAAGGATAGTAATTGAAGAATTGAGTAGTCATTTAAATGGCTAATACAAGAATCCTTGAGTGGCATGGTACACAGCTGGACAGCTGGTCCAGACTAGTAGAGTGACATCTTTGCTGAAAGCACTTGACATGCCAGCATCCTACATTTTAGATACATGCTAATGACATTCTTTTCTCCCTACAGTAGCTGAAGGCATCAGCACTGCATCTGTTTATTTGACTGGCAGACATCACAATTGCTAAGCTCCTGGGCCTCCACTGCTTCTCTTCTCCTTTCCGGTGAGCAGTGGTATATATATCAGCACTAAAGCATCATTCTCCATTCAAGGGGCCACAACTGGCCTGCCATGGCAGGTCAGTCTCTGGATGTAAATGGCTATGTGTTTACAACTACTGTCTGTTCTACAGTTCTCTCTGTAAACAAAGAGACCATTTATATCAGTAAAGCCATAGCCCTGGCCCTCTCCCTGGCACAGCATATAAACTGTTGGGCTGACAAGTGGTTTCATTGCATGTGAACATGGATTTGATATTCCAAGTCTCCTGTTATTCACTTTAGATGTGATTTCTAAATCACAAATTATCCAAGAGCTTCTTGACAAGCTAGTACAAAGAAAATTTTCAAATGCCTTCCACCAAAAACAAAATAAAGGCATTTTGTTCAAAAGCCAGTTAAAAGCACTTTGTTTTGGCAATAAAGTGCAATGATGTGTAATGTCAAGTTTAGTGCAAGAGGTGCTTTGTCTCTGAAGTTTCTGCCAAAGCAAGCAAGCTGTCAGGCAAACCTGATGCATCACAGAGCCAGGATCAATTATTAGATGAACAATGGATCTATCCTTGAAAGCTCTCGTAGAAGTTTTCCTATCTGGGCACACTGAGGAGAGCATAGATATGGGTACTTTCCACCCACCAGCATTTATTTCAGACATACAAGACTTTGGAGTAGTTTGGATAGGGGGAGTGGTTCAATTCTGAGTTACAGCCTGAGTTCCAACCTGGACATCAAGGCTGTAACCTTCACCCAGGATTTTCCAGTCATCAGCTTCACAAAAACAGCTTTCCAGACATTTTCCACAAGCACTTGCAGTTCAAAGCACAAAACAGCAATATAACATAATAAGAATCTCTCTTTGTTCAGATAAAGGTAAAGCAAAGCTTTAGTCACTTACAGTCTAATTTCAGTTTGGAAAAAAGTTTAAGTCAATATTTAAGCCCCAAGTCCCTTTCTCCTAACAAGTTCAACTGTGGGACATTCAAACAGATACTGCTCAGCCCATCCTGCTGTGCTGCCTGCCTCCCTCCCCTGCATCCCCTCCCAAAAGCGTTTGCGCAGACACACATGAACACACGTACACACTCATCTCAGTGATTTGATACCATCATAAAAGCAGCAGTCTTGTCTTTCCTATGCACACATCTCATTATCCATCCTTAGTATACTTCTTGAGTAATGCAATTTACTTCAATGTCACTAAGAGAAAGACACTCCTCTGGGACTGTCATTACCATAAAGCACAATCTGCTGCCAATTTATATGTCCTTATCCACCCCTTGGTTTAACTTCTTTATAAATGATAACAAAGTGTTTTGCACCCCTGGTGTTATTGCTTAGCTTCTACATCTTCAAAAATCTCCTCACTGCTTTTCCTCTTCCCCCCAAAATCATGCTTTACATTTTGCCTCCCTCCAAATCCCTGCATCTTTCAATCCCAACATCATAGCATAGTGCTGTTGCCCTGTCAGTGCTTCTTCCTGGGTTGATTGTGGCTGTACAAACTTACCGACCTGGTCTGTTACAAATAAAACAATTTTTCCAGTCCACACCAAGCTCCGTTCAGCATCCTCAGAGGGTCTCCTGCTACTGTCAGGTGAAACAAGACAGCCCATCAGAACAGGCCATCAGTGTGATCATAGCTGTCCTTTATGAATAAGCCATCTCAAAGCATGATTCTACAGCAGCTCAACAGTTGAGCATAGTTAAATTGTTCAGAAGATTTTAACATCTCTATAGTGAGGATTTCTGGAGCTTTTGGAAAAACTCAGAGAGAAGTTTACAGAATGTGGAAAAAGAGACTGGCCACTTGGGAGGAATATAGGAACATTGACAAAGTATGTAGGGACCAAATGAGGAAGGCTAAGGCTCACTTGGAATTAAATCTGGCAAGAAATGTCAAGGTCAACAAGAAGGGCTTCTTGAAGTACATGAGTAGCAAAAGGAAGACTAGGGAAATTGTGGGCCCACTGCTGAATACATTTCTGTCATACACTATTCACAGCTGTTCTTTGGACTTCAGGGTGGAAAGGCTTTTAAAACATGTCTTAAAAATACAACAGCATGTCTCCCAAAACCTTGAAGAACCTCTAGCAACAAAAGTGAGGTCATACCCAGTTCCAGTGTGACCAAATACATTTTGCCTTCCTGAATTCTTCTGCTTTTAGCATAGTACAGAATTTTCCTTCACTTAATTCTTTAAATTGCGTGAGTGGCAGTGCTCCATGCTGTTGAAAATCTGGCACAGTCCTTCCCAAAGATGTGGAGAATTATCCTGGTACATATCTAGTCCAAAAAGCACTTTGCAATGACAAGTTCTACAAGAGCACAAGTATCAGTGATCACACATTACTGAAAGACTTATGAAGTCTTTCTCACACTTTACCCCTTGTATTTTATGTCTCTGAAAATTATTACATCTGCTCCATTTTAGCTAATTTTTCATGTCCATATCTTGCAGATGTAAATGATAATGGGAGCTTCAGAGAAAGGAACAGTCAGTTCCTAGAGTACATTCAATGATTCCATGCTTTGGTTAGGCAAGAAGACTCAGGAATCTCATTCCTTAAGCGTGGAAAACTACATAGTGAGAAAGACATCACACAGAACAGTAGCCTGGTCTGTCAGAGCAGAACCGAGGTGCTGATTACTAGCTCTCCCTGCACTGAAAGGCCAAAAATGTCACATGGCTCCAACATTAAGATATAACTCCAAGAACAACAAAATAATACAAGTGAGATTGCTAAAGAGGAAAAGTCAATGCTATTAACTGTACTTGAAATGAGTCATTCTTTGTACCAACTGATACCATGACAATAGCATTCAAATATAAATCACAATGACATTTTGCTCACCAGTGACGTTTGCCTGTGTTTAGCATTTCATTGAAATTGGGCTGAAAAACAAGACTGGTCCACTTTGAATCCTAGATCTCATGTCACAGTAAGAGAAAAGCCACACAGTTATTAACAGCCAAGTAGTAAAGAAAAAGGAACTCTATAAAAGTGATACATGGTGGGCAAAGAGAGATCATTTTGCTGCTCTGGGATTTCAGCAATGCTGTGGCAAATCTTATATATTAAAAAACCCCAACCCATGATTATTGACTTCTGCTAAGATTTATTGCTAGGTATTTTCCTTTTTCTTGTACACTTGTACTTATTTATCACAGTCTATAAAAACTAATGATGAAGGGTAAAAATGTTAGAATTACTTTATAAAGGGTTATACATCTATACTGCCTAATTCTGCGAAAAGCTGCTCGAAATCTCAAAAGCACTACATAACAAAACAGTCACCTGTTCTTTAGATTGGGGTCATACTGCCTACATTTTGGCATAGGACAACACCATAAATGCTTTAAAATTCCACATATCCTGTAGCCTTCACTTTTTTTTTCACCTTCTAGGGCCTCAGTTATTCAGCAGATTTTCCCTTCTAGGCAGTATAGAAATTATACTCCACAAATGATACACTTAGCACTTGATGTAAGCTCCATTTAGGCAGACTAGAAAGAAATAACCAAAGAAATCAAGCAATATGCCCACTTACTTAGACCCCTTTCTCCTTCAAGAGTCCGATGCTTCCCAACACTTCTTGCCATCCTTACATGAACAGGACCTTAAAGTCTTAGGAACCATTTACACTCATGCCATGTGTTACTTACTTTTATCTATCACTCCCTAGATTCTACTCATTTATACCAATAAACAGTACATTAGTTACTAGACAGTTCCTAATCACTCTCATTTTTCATTGGTGTCCACACTATTTGCTCAACAGACAAGGCTTCTTTAAGAGACTTCCCTTCTTTTAACGAAGTGTCTGACAAGTAACTATTCTGTTTCTCCTAAATTGTGTAGGGCCAAAATAAGGGCACATCATCTTATCTCCTGGCTCGTCATCCTTCATCTGTCTCTCTCCAGTCCCTTAAAAAAATCACCTTGCTGTACTGCTGGAAAGAACTGGTTTATGCTGCAGACCCATTTCCATGGAGTAAGTTCAGCATTAGAGCAAACTTCTGAGGTACCCTCCATAGGTCAGATTTCTCCTTTGTGTGCCTTTTCAGAGAAGGGACAAGAGCCCCTAACATGCTGAATCTGTTCTGTTTTGGCTTGCTACCAAACTTGCTAAGAAAAGTGGTAATCACTATTGAGGAGAGATGCAGGAAAATATGGTCTAAAGAAAAGGGAGGTAATTGTGTTCTATAGAAAAAAATGAAACCCTGGATTTTACCAGGATGCCAAAGAGGACACACTCTGGGACCATATCCACCTTGGAATACTCCCTTCTTGAGATGCTGTAGGTTTTTATTCTTCCTTTTGCTTTTCTTTGCCCTTTTTCCTCAAGACATGCCCTCAGCTTCCAAAAGAGACTGAATAATCTTTTAGTTGTTGACAAAGACAAGATCTTCCCACAGGCAGTCATTCAACCAGACTGTTATTTATTTTTTGCTTTTCCCCACCTTTCTGATGCAGATCTGAAACCTTAAATGGCCCTGCAGCCCTTTGTGTTTCTCCTTACCACATATCTGAAAGATGTGTAACTGCTATCAGCTCTGTTTTGCTAATATGGGCTAGGGAAAATAGTGCAAAGGTGGGTTTAATCAACTAACGGAAAGCATCATCCTGATTATAATGGTGCTCCCGAGTTTAGCTAATAAGCAATAGACAGTAACAAGCTTTAAAGTTACCTATTTAAGAATTAGATGACTCAGGCCCTGGAGGATTCTGTTGTTCTTCATTGACTACAGTGGGAGTTTGACTAGTTCGAATGTGCCTGTGTAGCAGGTATCTGTGTAAGTCCCATAAGAGTAAGTCTGCAGTGTAATCAATCTGCCAAGTTTCACCAGGGTTTGCTTATCAAGAAACAACCCTGACAGATCAGCCAGGCACAAGGTACCTCTGAAGAGGACAGCAGCAGTAGATTGCAGCTGCTCATGGAAATGCTGTGAGAAAAACAACATACACCAAGACTTACAAACAAGCCTTCAGTTAGTCTTAGGCCAGCACCGCACAGGCATTGCCACCATTATTTACTCTTATTTCCCAAGCATCAAAAAAGGTAAAACTTGCCATGAAAACCGGTAGCACAGTTTGGCTAGGAGTCATACTTTCATGAAATAACCAGAAAACTCACCAAAACTTTTTCAAAAAGTCATGACTGTGTTTTCTAAACATGAACAAACACCAATGCATGTACAATACTGGTCATGGAAAATGAACTGAAACAGATGCAGAGAAAGCCTACCAGGGGACTGACAAGCCTATCTGATAAAAAGAATATTAAAAGACCTTGGCTTGTTTGGACCAATTAAATAAATGTTGAGAGGGGATACATTTGCTGTGTACAAATACCCAGAGGTAGAAATAGCTGAAGAGTGGAAATGACTATTTAACTAAAGGACAATACTGGTATAAGAACAGATGGTTATAAACTGCCAAAGAATAAATTTAGACTGGAAATTAGACAAAGGTTTCTAATCACCAGAGCAGTGAAGCTTTTAAAAACCCTTGTAGGGAACAGGGGCAAAAAGCTGCTCTAATTGAGGGATAAAACTTAATGTATTTCTTAAAGATATTATGAAATATGGTTCCCTACCAAAGCACAATACTTCAGGCAATGACTCCTGAGGTCCCTTGCAGCCTTCTGCTTCTCTGCATTTCACACTAAAAGCTACTCCTAGCATCACCAACATATCAAAAGAATAGTTCTGAAATACCTTGCCCTCCCAGAAATACATAGAGAACCATTCTGGCTGAACGCTGCTGAAGGGTGAAGCAAGACAGCTTCTAAGAAAGGGACTTTTGGAGCAGCCAAACCTGGGAAGAAGGCCTGAGTTTTTACAGTATCTTAATAAGAATGCCACAGAAAGGGGGCAAGTACAAACAGTACATGTAATCTCTTTTAGAACTCATAAAATAAAACTCTTGAAAAATCCCAGGGACTCTCGGGCTCAGGAAAGCTTCTCAACACATTGCTGGATGCCAGGCAATTTTCCTGATGATCACTAGTCATCAACTGGAAGAGGCACTTTCTTCTTCTGGCCATGCAATTTCTTTATCAAAAGACTTTTTTATTTTACTCCCTCGTTGTTTATTTTTACTAAGGTTTCCCATAAAATACAAGGACATAGCTCAAGATTAACAGCACAGCTAGGAATATTATCATTGTTTATTTTTACTGAGGTTTCCCATAAAATACAAGGACATAGCTCAAGATTAACAGCACAGCTAGGAATATTATCATCACGCATTGTCTTCATTCTTTGCAAGTAGGACACAGTCAAGCCCATAGACATTTGTAAATGTTTGAACTTTCCGATATATGTATATACCAAAAAGTGTTATAGTGCAGTAGGAAAGTAGTTTTCATGGACTCTGAGAAGTACTGAAAAATTATATGGTTTGATCTGTTTGCTTCATTCCTTAGTTATGGCTGCATCATGTTTACTGTCTGGGGATGTGCAATATACAACATTTTATCATTATTTCGGGATCAAAAACATCAAGCAAAACCAAAAAAAAATAGGAATTTGCCACAAAGACTGTATCTCATCTAGCAACTAACTCCTAACAGCCATTCCTATAGTCCATATTACCAGGGCAGTTGAAGATATTCTAAACACCAAGGGCAAAAGTGCTTGGAATGCCCTAGATCCTCAGTAGATGTTCTCTAGGATACTCAATCAACAATAGGCCATGGAGAAGCTATCTGGACAAGAGTACTCCTGAGAAAGTGTGGAAATAGATGAGTGGTTTTTGTAGAACACAAACTTCACTGCTTCTTCAGAAAACCAATATAAGAGAGTGTGTGGTTTCAAGTTGCAAGCTCTATCCCACTGAGTAAACTTGAAGAGCTTCTAAACTTAAAGAAATAACCCTAAACTGACTTACTGTTTCATAGCATGCTACATGCAGAGGCCATATCCATTATTACTACATGCCTCCTTCCACATTCTCACTGTGACTGAATCCTCTGGTGATGGGAGGTTTTCAACTGCATGTCTGATTAAATGCTGCCTCCCAGGATTCTTGGATAACAGGAATTAAGTTTTAATGCTCTTAATCTAGTTGACATTTTTTCATAAGCCCTTTACCCCCTCCTTCTCTTGTGTTATAAATGAGCAATTACCTAATCTGAGGTAATGCAGGCTTTGGTGAAGGCTAATGAAGATGCGGTGGGTGAAATCCTGCTTGCAGCAGAGTCCCATTAGGAAAGATTAATCACCTTCTAACTTACAATCTCACGTTTTTGCTCCAAACAGGGAGAAGGCAGAGAGAGAAGCATCCATCACATTAACCAAATAATACAGCAAATGTTTTGCACTTCAGCAGCAGCAGGGTGCTCTCCTGACAGAGTGAGGAAGACTGTGAAATGAAGAGCAACAGCAGCTCTCCAAGGTTGCTCAGGGACAGAGATCCCCACACAAGAAGTAGAGAAGGGAAGTAACCCCAGCTAACACTTTGGATTTGTACTTCAGAAGAGAGGGCTGCATTAGCCCTGAGAAGAAAGTATATTGCACTGTGTGTGATATTACCCTTTCAAAGAAGTAAAAATATCGCCTTAACACAGTGTAGCTACCAGCTGAAGGAAACCAGGGAGGAATACTCCTAACCTATGTAGAATGAAACAAACATCCAGCTACTTACTGTTATTGTATACTTCCAGAGCTTCAGGAACAACTTAGGCAAAGGTGTAGTGCTATCTTCTCTGTACACTCAGACAATATTCAACACTGTCCAGTGTTAATCCACAAAATTAACTTTTATCTTCAGTGAAGTTAGAATGCCAAAGGGGTTGTTGTATCAATGAGGCCTGAGTGGTCATTCCTATCTTCTAGAGATACCTAGAACTAACCTTCATGACACCAAGTCAATCCATACCTAAGTCCTTACTCAAAGAATAACTTATTTTGTGAACTGAGGTGAAGGGATTGATGGTGGGAGAAGGAGAGATATTTCTAGAATGTTTGCCTTCTGATTGACTACGTTCTAATGCTATGTAATTACTAGAAAAGCAGCAGCAGAAGGGATAAGAAAACCTGCATCTTCTACCTACCTTCATCACCAGAAAGCATCAGACCATTAGCAACAGAGCAGGCACAAAGAGTTCGGAGGTTTGTTTCTTTTTAAATGATGGGTTCTTCAAGGGCTTGTTTTAGAATTGCCTTATTCATTATTATTGTCAAAGACCACTACATTTCCTTCATTTAAACAGTGAAAATCCTTCTCTGGATTGGGAAATACCTCAGCAAACTTCTCTTTTACTCCTTACACATATATATATATATTCATGCCTCCAGTCACCTTCCTTGCTGAGAGTTCTCAGTTTTTGTATTGACCAGGCTTCCATCTACTGCTGATCAGTAAATAAGTGAGCGAAACATTTTTAGGTTCATTTCTTCTGAAGCAGAAAGGCAGATAAAAGTAGCAAAAGAATCTTCTACTTGGACTCTGAAGAGTGAAGCAAACACTCAGATGGTGATCCTCCACAGCTGTCTTCTGGAGAAGAAAATGTCTGCTTGAACTGCCACCAACTCTAATAACTAAGTGGAAAATTGTGAAAAAATATGGAAGGAAATCCATACAGACAGCTAAAGTAGCAGGCAGAGATTTAAAATTTGACTGATCTCTTTGCAAATCTGAGGGGTGTATGTAACACTAAGATTAGGTACAGGATAATAAGAAACCTAATTCAGGAATATGAAATTGTTTTTGAAAGAGTTTTGAAAAAAAGCTTATCAATTAGGCTTCCAGAAGCTCCTATCCCACAACTGTTTTCTAATTCTTTTCTAAATATTTAACCCTTTACTATAATAAACTTCATATTTTCTTCTTTTTCTTAAATCCTTTCTTAAAGCTTATTAATGAGCCTGTATTTAGATGGACTGACCAACACTGAGCATGCTGCCCTAAGAAGCAGTGCTGAACTTGCAGAGCATAGCTATCTAACTTCAAATATGCATTTTCAGGAAGCATGCAGAACACTTGAAAGAGCCCAAGATTATACCTACTTACAATACAAGCCAGTGTAGTTCAGTTGAGCTCATGGACAGATGAATAGATAAAGCAGGCACTAAACACATGAATTGCAGCAGCCCAAGAGAAGGCCTCCACAACACCCGATGATTACTAACAAGGGAAAACCTTAGTTAGAATTTGTTCCCTACAACGTGCAGGAGACAGGGCTTTAACTTCCATGCAGAAAGGAAGCAGTTAAATGAATGCCAACACTAACATCACATTAGAAGAGAAAACTTGGGTTTCCTCACAGACTCCAGTGGAATTCTGTCATAGGGGATTTCCTGGATCGAAAGGAAGCAGACAGCTTTACTGCCCAGGCCAGAAGGTTCAAGGCATGGGAGGACTGTGCTATGCTTTATTTCTTAAGACAAATAGTCATTTGCCTTAACAAGATTTTTCTTTTTCTTTGGTGTGTGAAACAGAAGCTAATTCTCAAGTGGATTCTTCAGTTATTCAGAAATGTCATTGGAGATTGCTGCAGCTGATCACTGTGCTTGCTGCAGTTTGCATTGTACTGGTGAGTGACTGAAATAATAGGATTTCTGGTACCAAAGACTTTCCTATTGCAGTTAGGAAAAGATACTTCTGCTATCAGGTTGACAAGTTTTACAGGCTTCTAAGAACATAGAATCACAGAATTGTCAGGTTTGGAAGGGACCTTTAAAGATCATCTAGTTTCAACCCCCCTGCCATGGGCAGGGACACCTCCCACTAGATCAGGTTGTTCAGAGCCCCATCCAGCCTGGCCTTCAAAATTTCCAGGCATGGGGCTTCCACCACCTCTCTGGGCAACCTGTTCCAGTGTCTCACCACCCTCATGGGGAAGAACTTCTTCCTAACATCTAATCTGAATCTACCTGCCTCTAGTTTTGATCCATAACATCTGAACTTAACCTTTTTTTTCTGAGAGGACTAGCACTAACACTAATTATCAACCAAGGCAAAGCCTGCAAAGGGCTAACAGTGGAGATGGTGAACAGTGCCTCGGGTCAAAATTTCCTATTGGATTCCCAATAAAAAGAAACTATGGTTTTCAGCATTCACTGAGTAGCATCTACTTGAGCAACATACAAAGCTTATTCAGCTTTTGACCTCTCCACTGTGACCACATGTCCTAATTAGAGCCTAAAGCAGGACAATTGTTCTGATGTTGAAGCTTTTCCTCAAGAACTCAAGATCTTCCAATTCCCCAAAACTTCCCCCAAGCTAAGCTACCTACTTTGACAAAGTGTAATGGCTTGTATTTCCTCAGAGCTTGAGCCAGATTTGAACCAGAGGAAGATAGGTAACTGCCTTTTGAAGAGCAAGCCCCTCCCTTGACAAGAAACAGTCTCACTACCTGCTGCAGTTAGCAGCTCCCAGATGAAAAAGATGTAAAAGGCACATGAGCAAATGTCAAAGGGAACTTAGAGCCCTTAAAAACAAACAAAAAACTTAAGCACACGAGGCGCAAGGGAAACTTTGCTTAGTGCTTAATACTTTAAAAACTGTCTCTGGAGAATCCAACTTCTGCTCTGACGCGTCTTCCTGCTGTTTAACTGCAAGCCCTGTCGACTTGCCAGCTGCCCAAGCCCTGGGCTGCCTTCAGAAAGCAGCACATGGAAAAGACAAAGAACCCTTTCCCACACTCAAAATAGAAAATCTCGAGTCAAGAGAGAAGAGAGCAACAGAGACAGGAATCAGAAATCTGCATTATACCAGTGATGAGTGAGCCAGGATTTAGCTGATGTGACTCTTGTTAGATTGGAAGTCCCCATACAGAACAGACCATCCTTTGTGCTCTACCTCACCCATGGTCCCACTTCCATATCCATGCCCCCAAGTTCCTGACACACTGTGATCCAGTCTGGTCTTCAAAGCTCATTATAACCTATATGAAGTAAATGAGTCAATTACAACAGCAAGAAGAGTTCAGTTATTTTCTAACATGCATAAGTTTTGAAGAAGGCAACGTCACATTGTATGCAGAAAACACCATCGCACCTTTTTCACCCAAAAAGTCTAGATCATACTTGAGCATACTTTTCATCACCCTATGCCTTGAAGTCATAACTACTTCACCAAGATAAGACATTCCCAGATAAGGTTCTGGGGAGGATTTACGGAGGAAAAACCCAATCAGTGCATCCTAGCTTTTACTTTTTGCTAAATTTTCATAGTAGCAGAGGCAGGACACTGGCTGAGAAGTGATGAGAGGCACCATCTCTGAGGTTAAAAATCTCTCTAGTATGTACCTGACCACACTCAGAAGTGTTTCTGAAGTTGCATCAGAGAAGACCTTTAAGCATTGGAACAATTACTAGCAACTTCCAAAACATGCTAGAGGTATCCAGATAAGAAGCTTCTCCAGCCCTGGAGAAGATGCCTAACAAGGCATTTACACGCCACAGTTCATGGGGATTAATGGCTGTTGGCAGAAACTGAAGCTCATGTCCAGAATGTGTCCTGAGCTAAGTGAGTAAGAAACAATCCTTATACAATGGTGTCATCAATTTAGTTAGCTCCTAAAGCTCCCAAGTTGAGTGAAAATTGTAAGATATGCATTAGGAGTCCCACTGAAATGTATTTGAAATGGAAAACTTACTAACTTGCCCTGTAGTTGTAGTTGTTTCACATTAATCAGGACCAGGAAGAGAAGCTGGTCTCAGACTCATTTAGGCATGTAAGGATTTAGTACCTCTTCTCTACTCCTCACCTTCCTACCACTTATGGGGATTTGAGACTAGAAACTATAAACCAGGAATCCACTCTCAGTCAGTAGAAAAACAGGAAAGTGCAAGTTCAAGTTTTTGGAAAATGCTAAGAACAAAAGCAGGAGGACAAGTGAGGTCAGACTGTTCTTCACAAAAGCATGAGAGGCAGAGCTGTGAAGACGCTAAGCACACATCTACAACATGTGAAGATACATGTGGTAATCAGGAAGCTAAAATAGGAGGCTTCAGGGACGCACAATGGGTGAAGAAGCCTTACACCCCAGGCATCTGTTTCTGTAAAGAAAGAAGCTACTCTGCAGAACAAATGGAAGTTCTCTATCCATGACTTCAAACATAACTGAGTCACTTCTACCACTTTCCATGCTGATATTAAACCCATTTTAGTAACCCAAGGCAGGCTAATACCCTGGACAGCTTGTGAAAAGTGACCTTTCTTCTTATTCCCCTGAATTTCAACCTTGCAGCAGAAGCTTAGTGGACTTCAGCCTTTTCAAACATCAGCTTCCAATGTTTCCTCCTTGCAAGGACAGTAGCCCCAGTTCAGTACCTCTCTACTGCAAATCTAATTGAAAGCATAAGAAATAAAACACACAATAGCTCCCAAAACCACAGAAATTATGTAGTAGGAGAATGAGAAAAGCAGAACCACTAATTATTTTAAATGACATGATCAGATAATTTATGTTTCCAGGGCTGAGGCCCTGTAACACTTTTCATAAGACCTAAACAAATAAATAAATGTGGAACTAGGTAGACCCCTGCAACATGCAAGCATCTTCATTTATCAGGCTATCAACAAGGAACAATCACAGACATCAAGACATAACTCAGCTCTATTGTTTGTTATTTAGTATGGCTGCTTTGAAACTGTGGCATCTTGAAGTAGCATCTAGAGGGTTTCCTAAGCCCTCTTGAGACATGGCAAAGCCACAGGACTCAGTAAAGATCAAGAAAGATGTAAACTGCAGAGGACTACACAAACCCTTAGGTGATTTTTTTAAAACCTCTTTTTGAGATTAATTTGAGAGGAGAAGGTGGCCACTGGAAAGATAAGAGATTCTTTCTAACTTCATTTCAGGTTTTGATGTTCCAA
>VYZX01032980.1:0-28827 GCA_013401335.1 Brachypteracias leptosomus | reverse complement strand
AAGAGAGCTGGCAGCACAGGAGCCTAGCAGGAAAGGACCAGAGGGAGATGCTGTGTAATATATGGGGTGGTGAGATAAGAGGTGTAAGTTGGATGAGCTCTGGGTGTCAAGCTCCTCGCTGCCTGCTTTGTGCTTGCCCTGCAGCAGGAGAAGCGCTTTCCTTGGAGCAAAAAGCCTCTTGGTGCTTGAGGATGGAAAAAGCAGGAGTATCTGGGCTTGGAGATACGAATTTTTTTCCTAATTCTATGTGCGCATCCCAAGTGTGGTTCTGAGAGGGCTTGTCAGATGTCTGGCTGTGGATGTGTGGCTGGGTGCTGTAGCAGCTCATCTGAGAATGAAGATGTGGGGACACAGGAAAAGAAAGCACCACTGAACCAACCCCACTTGAACAATCACATGTCCAGCATCACCCCTGACTAGCCCCATGGCTCTGACTCGTCCCGTGGCCACAACTCGTCCTGTTCCACGTTCAGATAAAATGAACTCTTTGCTTTTATAACGTGTTGTGCAATCACAGTGAATGCTGTGGCTGCTTCTCTTGGTGCCAGGGCTCCTTCCCACACAACCCATCCAAAACACAAGTCAAACAAGGGCTTTGAGTTGTTTTGGGGTTTTTTTTACCTCTGAAAGATGAACATGAAAGTGGGAAATCAAAGACTTTGCTTCAGCTATGCTCTGGGCTGCTCACTCCACTGGGAACAGTGGGAGGGATGCAGCTGTGCTGGGCCAGCCTTGGGTGAATGTGTTTGGCCATGCAGATGTGGCAGAAGGTGTCCTGTGGTTTCCTCATTGATTTTACACCAGGACAACTCAATCAGCTTCTGTGAAGCTGCTCCTGATTTGAGTTGGGGCTGGAAGCTGGTTGGATCTACAAGGACAGACTGAGAGAGTTGGGGTTATTCAGTCTGGAGAGGAGAAGGCTCCGAGGGGACCTTATTGTGGCCTTCCAGTATCTGAAGGGGGTCTACAAGTAAGCTGGCAAGGAACTTTTTAGGATGTCGGGTAGTGGTAGGTCTGGGGGGAATGGATCAAAACTAGAGGTGGGTAGATTCAGATTAGAGGTTAGGAAGAAGTTCTTCCCCATGAGGGCGAAGAACAGGTTGCCCAGAGAGGGGGTGGAAGCCCCATCCCTGGAAATTGTTAAGGCCAGGCTGGACGGGGCTCTGAGCAACCTGGTCTAGTGGGAGGTGTCCCTGGCCATGGCAGGGGGGTTGGAACTAGATGACCTTTAAGGTGCCTTCCAATCCTGACAATTCTATGATTCAAGGCATTGTTATATACCTGCTGGGTAATTATTTATGTATTTACAGAAAGGTGCTTTTTCCATGCATTTTGCCACGCTGTCCATCCTTAATAGAGACATTGTAGTGTGCTGCTCTCCTAAATGAATAGACACCACTGGAGAGAGATGGAGTATATGACCGTATAAGCACTGATACAATTGCTCAATTCCCAGCAAACACACAAAACTCATCAACCTGAGCGAATAAGTGTTAATTTAAAATGCAGGCATGAAATGAGAATTGTGAAAGTGCTGGGTAGCTCCAGCATGGCAGGGAAAACAACTGTGACCAAAAACGCATGTTCTGGAGAGAGCTGAATCCATGCTGGGCACCTGTGTCCTCAATTAACCCAACTAATAGTTCACTTCGGTGTCAACAGGAACCTTCACACCACGGTTTGGAGGTGGGAAATGCAGGAGCACTGGGTTTTTCACTCCCTGGCATTTTGTGAGTCGTCTGTTGTAGCTCTGAGACGTCTCAAGTGATGGGACTGTTGCAATTTCTCTTTCAAGGGTATCGCTCTCGCACGATAATTAAATCTCTGGCTTTCAAGCATAATTGCCAATGACAGTGCCTTCGAAGCTGGTTTTTATGCTCGACTGTTCTGTCTCCTGGCAGAAAGAGCTTCTGGAAAAATAAAGAGGCCAGGGAAGAGTCGTGAGCAGCAGCAAAGGCAAGAAGCAGCAATACAAACTCCATCCTTCTCCTCAAGTAGAAGCAACAACTCTCCCTAAACATTGAGGTGGCCCAAAATATGTCGCAGTCCTGGATGCCTGACAGACCCTGAAGGAAATGGGAGCTTTCTTTACAGCTCCATCAGTCCCAGGCTTGTTGGAAAATGGTAATTTTTCAGCAGTAGGACCTGTCTCCTGCTCCAGGTTGGTAATTGGTGGTGTTGGCGGCGAGCCAGGCAGCTCTCACAGGTCTGTCTTGAGAGGACAAAAACCTCCATTACTTTATACTCTCTAATTCTCCCAAGGTGTGCTGCTGTCTATCAATAGAGTCGCCATGAGGTAATAGGAATTACAAACCTCCCCAGACTTATTTGTCTGAAAGTGTTTCTTGTAAAAATAATTATGTGAGTCTCCGGAACTGTGGTACAGGAGAATGGCAGAAAAGAAAATTTGCAAATTAAAATGCAACAAAAGGCTCTTTATCGTAAACTATGAGGGAAACTGGATGAGAAGGTTATTTCACAGAATCACAGAATATTAGGGATTGGAAGAGACCTCAAAAGATCATCTAGTCCAACCCCCCCACTGGAGCAGGATCACCTAGACCATGTCGCACAGGAACATGTCCAGGTGGGCTTTAAATGTCTCCAGAGAAGGAGACTCCACAACCTCCCTGGGCAGCCTGTTCCAGTGTCTGTCACCCTCACTGTGAAGAACTTTTTTCTCATATTTATGTGGAACCTCCTCTGTTCCAGCTTGCACCTATTGCCCCTTGTCCTATCATTGGATGCCACTGAGAAGAGCCTGGCTCCATCCTCCTGACACTCATCCTTTACATTTCTCTTCTGTTGGGTTCGCTGGTGGCAGCTTTTAGAAAGAAAAAGCAATTTTTGTTATCTGTTTGTCACTTTGCAGTGAAGCTGCTCCAGACCCAGGTCTGGGTTAGTTCCCTACCCTTCCATGGTGTCTCCCTATGGGCTTGGGTAAGCCACTACCCTGTCACTTTGGTGGCTCATGATGGGGACATCACAACTCCAGTCTCATTAGCTTTGCCTGGCCGCAGACTGAGGGCAGGGCTTTGCCTGCAGGTCCCAGCCAGCCCCTGCCCTCCTTGCATGCAAGAGGCATCCTGAAGCCTTCATTGCACCCAGCAAAACGTCATCCAGAGTGAACATATTTGCAGTGATGTGGCAGACGAGCTCTGGAGGAAATACCTGAGCTGTCTGAAAAAGTTACAACCCCCCTGTCTCCAGCAAAGGCTGAGGAGTTCTCTCTGGCATCTCAGCATGAACCTATTTTGATGCAAAGTTGGAGTGAATGGGAACATCTGGGGCACCTGCACACCTGGCCCCACAACTTCCAGGGGTGAAGTCTCTGGCATAGAGAAGGCTGCAGGCTCCTGGACGGCTGTGGTGGCTCCTTAAGCCACCACAAGTGCTCATTTCAGAGCAGAGAAGCCAGGATCCAAAACCATTAAAAATAACATTATGGCTAAAGCTTGGTTTTCTTCTCTAAAGAAGTTTTTTGAAGCCCACAGTACAGGGCAGGGACATGGCTTCCCCTGGGCAGTTATTATGATACTTGAGCTGACTGAAACAGCAGAAAAATACACGCCTAAATTATATATACACACAAGTATGTGTGTGCATCTCTATATATTTAACTCGTTTGACTGACTTCACAGTAAATCTTGCAATAAAAAATGCTGCTTCCATGTCACCAAGAGCATTTGGTGGCCACAGCAACCACGGGTGATGCTTCAGTGGTTTCTTCTCAGTGCCAGAGCTCCAGATGACGGCTCTGGTTTAAAAATGGAAGCCACCAAAGGGCATCATGTCTCCTTTTGCATGTTGGTTTTATCTGTGAGCTGTTGCTACCCTTGTGACATTTGCAGGATGTCCAGGGCCAACAGGTTTTAGCGTCAGATCCTGGTGGCACAGAAAATTTGCTCTGAAAAGGGTAAGTGCATGGAATTAGGTACAGAGAGTTAATTATTATTTGTCTTTGCTGGTGGTTTATGGGCTTGGTGACAGGTCATGCTCCTCAAGTGCTTGTGATCAGCGTTGAGGCTTCTGAGCCCAACTCACGTCTGCTCTGAAGCTGTTTAACTCCGGGCAAGGCCACTGATGTATCTGTCACACTGTGGGTCTCATCATTCCCCAGCGTGATGGTGCCACCCTCATTGCTCCTTGGGGAGCAGGACCTGGCACTTACCCCCAGTTTTACCAGTGGGAAACTGAGGCACCAAGCTGGGGACTTCATTTTGGGGAAGGATGGGCGCAAGCATGAGGTTTTGAGGCTGAGCCAGGCCAAGCTCCAGTGGGTAAGCTCCAAAAACAAGGACTCTGAACTACCCTGTTCAGGAGCTCAGGGATTTGTACAAGAATCCTAAACTCTCACTGCAGGCACCTACTGAACACGTGTACTGGGAAAACTACCACTTAATCGTTTATGGCAAAAAATTGATCCTTTGATAATTTCATTGCCAGACAAAGCAGGCGACCTTTAAATTCTGGAGGCTTGACCCTAGGAGTCCTGGGAGCATCCACCTCTTCTACCATCTGCAGCAAGGAGCCAACTGCATCAGTTTTGCTCAAGTTATTTGTGGTCAACGTGGGCTTTTCCTCTTGGCCTTCCCTGTATGAGGGCACATCTTTCTTTTGGGGGATTCTCACCATCAAAAGTGTGTACATCTCCTAAAGTCTGTGGTACTAATGGTCCTGGAGGACAAAACCTTCTGACTCACACATTAACTGTGCAAAGGTGTTAGGACCTGGATAGCCCCACAGAGTAACCCATCCCCAGTGGAGCAGGGAGGGTGATTTGGGTTTTGATGTATCTCATCTCATCTGAAGGTTGTTTTCCTCAATCATCCTACTAAACCAAGAAGCTGCAATTATGCTTCTGCCCCTTTACCTTCCCCAAAGTGTAAAGGTGAAAATATATATATATATAAACACTTACAGATACACTTATAACATAACGTATACGTGGTGGTGGCATCTGTAGGTGGTAGAAACCTCTGGAAGACAACAGGATAAATGATTGACACCCTGTTTAACAAGAGGCAGAGAGGAAGCAAGGAAGATGAACATTGACCTGCTGGGGCCAAAACATCCACAAACTCTTAGGAAGTAAGAGCAGCTTGGCCAAGTCCAGCTTAAGCACAACTGTGCTGCAATCAGGGAGGATTCAGGAAGGGCAATAAACCCTGGTCCTTTTGGTTTCCATTCTGGTTTTCAAGCTCCTAAACATCTGCACATGCAAGATTTTCTCTTCAACTGTGGCAGCTACAAGAATGAGTTCCCTCCTCCAAATGACAGCCAAGATTGCTGTGTAATGACTTGACCTCAGGAGACTGACTTCTAAGAAAAGTACCACAAATGTGGTGGTTTCCCTGCATTGGTGATATGCATGTGTGTCCAGACGTGGGATTTAGAGGAAGGCTTTGGTAGGACAGCACTTGCTACACGCAGTCTAGAGGGCAATGAAAAGAAGAGGCTTTTTGTTTAAAAAACCACAATTTATTTTATGTTTGAAATTCATCCACTCAAGACAACTGAAAGAAAAGAGTAAGATAAGAAAGGAGGTAGAGTTTATTTCAAAAAGTTAATGTTGCAGGTGGCCTGAAACAGCTTTTTAGGACTTAACTTCTCCCCACAGGGGTGGTTTTCTATTCAGCCACCAACCTGAGGAATCCTTTCTCTTCCTGGTTCTGCCCATGGTGAAGTCAAGGTTGTATCATCACTGGAGAGCATCATGGCTTTACCTCCACAGAAAAACACTGCCGGGGAGAAATAGTTCTCGAAGTCAAGCATTATAATTTACTAACAGGTTTATTAAAATCTTATTAGAAGATTATTTTTTAAAGTCCGTTTTACACAGCCGTTGCCCTTCTGCTGCTGTCTAATCCTGGAAAATCTCAGTGAATGAGTCATTTGCACTTACTATCTATTACACCCTCTTATTATAAGCCTGAGCATGTTTGCTTCAAATAATATCCATAGAGCCATAATAGTGCCATAAAATCTCACACACCTCCCCTTTTGGAGTCCGTTTTGCTGTTGGAAGAGAGACATCTCAGTGTGATTGCATGAGGTGGTTCTGGTGTGGAGGGGGACTCAGGGAGCATTTTTGGAAATAGCCTATAGCTTCATTGCCCCAATCCTGATCCTGATGAAGAGGCTTTTAATGCAAGTCTTTTGGGTTTGGTAGGTCAGAGACTCATCTCTGAGGGTCAAGGATTTGCAAAGGATGTTCCTGCTTCCTAAAGGCAACTTCAAGCACCAGCTACTGGTATCCATGTGCTTGCATGTCATGACAAGGAAGACAAGCCCCTCTAGTCTGCTCTTCTGAGACCCCACCTGGAGTATTGAGTCCAGCTCTGGAGCCCCCAGCACAAGAAGGACATGGACTTGTTAGAGAGGGTCTAGAGGAGGGCTACAAAGATGATCAGAGGGCTGGAACACCTCTCCTATGAAGACAGGCTGAGAGAACTGGGCTTGTCCAGCTTGGAGAAGAGAAAGTTCAGTGGAGACCTTATTGCAGCCTTCTAGCAATCAGAGAGGGGGCCTACAAGAAAGCTGGGGAGGGACTTTTTACAAAGGCCTGCAGTGATAGTAAGAGGTATAATGAGTTCAAACTGGAAGAGGGGAGATTTAGATTAGAAATTAGGAGGAAAATCTTCACTCTGAGGGTGGTGAAACACTGGAACAGGTTTCCCAGGGGGGTTGTGGATGCGCAAGGCCAGGTTGGATGGGGCTTTGAGCAACCTGGTCTAGTGGGAGGTGTCCCTGCCATGGCAGGGGGATTGGAACTAGATGATCTTTAAGGTCCCTTCCAACCCTGACAATTCTATGATTTGGCAGAGGTGCATCAGGGACATCTGAAGGCCACCTTGTTTCTTTGCTTGATTTTGATAGCTGAAGGCTGTTGAGTATTAAATGTGACTTCAAGGACTAGGATCCTTGCATCTCTACATTGTTTGGCTTCAGGACATGATGTTCCTACTTTATACAACCATTAAAAAGAGGGTGGAGAACCTGATAACAATTCTGGACAACAATTTCTGGAGCAGTGTTGGTTAGCAGTAGGTGCAAACACTATCATATAATTAAAAAAAAATATATTGGTAGGTACAGAGTGTGGCTTGGTCACAGCTTTCATTCCCAGCATTGTCCTCTCCCTTTACCAGTTGGTGAATTTCACCATCGCTTTGGTGATGCAGCCACCGTGCCACATTCAAAGCCCTAGGCATGCAGCAAACCTTCTGCCAGCCCATCCTCCTCCTCCTCTTGCCCACCCAGGTGGACTGACAGGGGACAGGGACATGCGAGGGAGCTGCCCTGTCACCAGATGGGCTCTCCCTGGTTGTGCAAACCATGTTCTCCCAGCATCCTGGAGTGACCTGTTCCTCTGGGACAGTTGCCTGGGAATCAAGGGAAGGGATTTGCTCTGAATGCAACTACAGGAGGGGAAAAAAAAATGCACATTCAGGGTTTAAAATCGCACTTGCTGCAGGGGATGTTTCCATTGGCAGAGCCGCCAGAACCGGCATAAATGATTCAAAACATTTTTTTAAATGAAATTCTCAGATGATGCCAGAGCTGAGGCTGCTTTAGCAAAACCAGAAAAGAAGGAGGGTCAAAACCAAAAAGAAGAAGAAAAAAAAATTACACCATTTGACAGGGAGGGATTAGGAGCTTAAAATTATATTTATAGGCTATCCAAATATTTGAAAGCTTGGAAATTCCTAGTTCCAGTGCTTTAACTCAGCTCTAGGGTCCTGCCAGCCTCTACGTGCAAGTCACGCAAGGCAGCCAGCTGGGCTGGACTCACTAAACTTGCAAAGCCCATTTGCTGTTATTTGGCCTCAGCTCCCATTTCCTGCAGGCTCACAGACAAATCCCACCACCTTTGCGTGCCTCAGTTTCCCCCTCTGCCAAAGCCAAACAGTTCTGCTCTCTACCATAAAACATTTTGAGATTTGTCACTGAGAAGAGCAGGGCAGTGTTTTGGTCTCCTCTCTCCTGTGGCTCAGCACCTGTACTGCATGGTCCTCATGAAGTAGCAGACTCATCATTCAAAGATCAACAGCAGCTCTTTGCCTTGACCTTTTTTTTTACACCACCCATTTCTGCTGGACGCAAAAAGCCCACAGCTGAGGACAAGGCTGTTGAGATGCTGTTTTCTTTCATGCGTCGTGCACCTGTCTGTTTCTCCAGGGCTGCACAAAATAACCACGTCTTTGTCAGGGCTCTGCTGGCCCACTTCATCTTCACTGATTAATAGGTTGTAATCCTCTTTTAGTGAAAACATAACCATGCCCACAGCTACAGGATTCAGATATCACCGACGGGAAGATTACACCATCCAAACATGGGGAGACTGTCAGAACAAGAGCACTTGTTAAGAGGAAAATCAATGGCAAGCTATTTGGGGAGGGAAAAAACAAATCCCAACCACCACAAACGCATTAAACACAGGCTTCAATGCTCCAGTTTTGTACAAGCCCAAATTAAACGTGACCATAATAAACTGTTTACTTTCCTTGGGTTTACCCAGTAGAAAGGAGAATCCGATTTGCTGTAATGCCTGTGACAGGACAAGTGTTGGGTCTAGTTTGTGGTAATATGGTTGCTGTTATTAAGTTTTGCTATAAAATACTTCAAGACTTTCCCCTCCTCTCTTTGGGAAAGTAAACTGGCTAATTGTAAAATGTTAGTTGGGGTTGTAGCCTTGATTAGTTGCTTCCTTGCTGAAGAGCTGTGGTGGCTCATGAGGGCTTGTGAGATGGGGTGTCCTGCCCTTTCTCTTCCATTCCTTCCTACTGTTTCACCTTGCAAAAATCCCATGCTGGGACTGAAGGGAGATTCCTGCAAATCTTAGACACATCCCTTAACCTACTGCCTTCTTGATGCCCTGGGCAGCACTTTTCTTCTTCATCCCCCACTATTTGTAAGTGTCCCCCATCATGAACATTATTGCATGAACATCCAGCCTCGAGCATCAAGGAGCAATCATATCACAGAACCATAGAATGGTTTGGGTTGGAGGGGACCTTAAAGACTATCTAGTTCCATGGGCAAGGATACCTTCCACTAGATCAAAATCCTACACTCTGCAGGCAGCCTGTGATGTAGAGACTACTCATTTCACCCGTGGTTTTAGGATGCTGCTGCTGCTGTGAGTTTCTGAGCAAGGGTGCATTTAAGCACAGGTGACCCTGCAGCTCTGTTCCCTCTCTGGAGGCAGGTCCGCTGTAACCAGCCACTTTTACCAGTCACCAGAGAGACACAGAGTTAACAATAAATAATGAAAAAGAACTAGATTTCCTTTGTTATGCAGCTCATTGAACGAGGTTTCCCACATCTGTAGAACTCACCACATCTTTTATGAGATTTGACTGTCAGCAAGATGTTATGAATCCCAG
Source organism: Brachypteracias leptosomus (assembly GCA_013401335.1). Classification (NCBI taxonomy): domain Eukaryota; kingdom Metazoa; phylum Chordata; class Aves; order Coraciiformes; family Brachypteraciidae; genus Brachypteracias; species Brachypteracias leptosomus. Next base: position 19,438 of record VYZX01032980.1, on the reverse strand, counting down.
ATGTTAAAATATGGATTTATTTATAACTCAGAGCTTATAATAGAGCACTCAAAAAGATTATATCCAGCCCCCCTCCTCAAAAGATCTTCCCAGATTAAAAGTCTTTGCTTTTATTATTTTTTAATTACTCTTGCTACATGATTTATCTTCGCTATTACCTCTTTAAATGTCCTCTAATGACTGCGGCTTTAGGACTGGTGTGCATTGGGCTTCAGGGAGCATTGGGCAAGGAGAGCTGAGCACCAGCTCTCCCATCCTGAGTGAGAGAGCTGCTGTTTGAAGGCTGGAGGACGGAGCAGGGAGAGGGGCACGATGGGGGAAATTCAGCCCCAGGAGTTCTTTGGCAAAGCCATCAGTGGAAGGCACAGCCAACTCTGGGCACCTGTGAAACTTGGAGCTGGAGGTGTTGGGTATCTATTGCAGCCCCGAGGAAAGGCTCTGCTCAATAAAAACGTGGTTCCTCACAGCTGGTGACCATTACACCCAGCACAGCTTTGGACATGCTGCAGCTGCTATTCTGCCGGAAGATGGAAATGTTTTTGGAACTGCTTTTGGAGCATTTGTTCCACTTATGCTTTCTCCCTCCCTCCTCCTGCCCCTTACTTTTCAAATCACTTCAAGAAAAGCCTGCGAGTGAAAGAGGAGGGGGCTTTCCATGGCCAAAGGCTACCTTGAGGGTGCAAGTGTTACTCTGGATTAATACTCCAGCAACACCTCCATGTCCTGAAGTTCACAGTGCTCAGAGCTGTGCACTTGCATGCAATGAGAGGCATCCTCCATCAGAGCCATCCCATGCTGTAAACAAAGAGGACAGGTCTGAAGGGAAGTATGAAAAGTCTCGTTTTGCACATGAGGAACAGAAAGTCAGTGATTTTACCCCAGTTCACACAAGAAGTTGGCAGCAGCCTCAGGATCATGAGACAAGTGCTTGAGGCAGTGGTGGCCAAGAGCAGCCCCTCCTTCCCGTCCTCCCTGCCACCTCCCCCTGCCATGGCAGCCCATGCTGCTGTCTTGTTCAGGAACCCTCTCTAGGTTTAGGAGACCTTGTCTCCCATTCCCTTCCTTTCTTTTTGTTTTCAGGCTAGATCATCTCCCAGGTCCAGTTAGGAGAATGGCTTTGGTGCAGAGATAACATCTGCCCAAGTGTGACTGTGCCATCAACCCCTTGGATGCCATCACTGCAGCCTTTAAAGATCAAAGCTGCAGTCCTTACCACAAAGCTGCAAGCCTGCAAAGGTGCTCCAGCTCCTAGGTCACGTTTAGCCTCTTCCAGCTTGCAAGTGGTGGCCTGGAGCAAGGTTGGTGCATGGGATCCCAAGCTCTGGTCACCAGGCTGAGGACCAGCTGGACAGGCAGAAAGGACACAGCCCATGAGCTCTGCTGAGCTTAGGTTTGGTCTCATGCCTCACCATGTCCACATTTCACTAGACAGGTGGTGGCTTTCTGCAGCCTTGTCTCGTGGGCTGGGCAGTTTGGCATTTTAAAGGCAAAGCAGAAAGGAGGATACCTTGAAATCGTCCTTCAAGGTGGGCCTCCCGCACCCTGAGCTTTGCAGAACTGGAAACCTGAACCTTATCTGCATCTCACCAGCACTGAACTGATGGAAATTGGCTGTCAGTGCTGACACTACACAAATATCTGTGTGGAGGGGCAGCAAGTGGGAAACCAGGAGAAACTACCTGGGTTTGGCATTTCCTGGCTGCTAGTGTGGAGAGGACCCGAGCTCTGGTGTAAATCAGCACAACTCCTTTGGTGCTTGAAGAGAAAAATGTTTGGAGGGAGTTTATGGGAAGCTCACCAGCTTGTAAATATTGTTTTGGCAAATCAATTTGTGTGTCATGAGATTTAAAACCTTCATCACCCTAACGTTTTCCATCCCACAGAGAACTCTGATCTGAATACGATATGCACTCCAGAAAGTTTGCCAGTGGTGTGATGTTACACAACTTGTGAAATGCTTTGCTTAACCACAATATTCTGCATTTTCCAAGCCACATACCTATCTATTACAAGGTCTTTCAGATAGAGTTATAGACAGACAGCAGGTCATGAGATCCTGACCTTGGTGTGTTTTTACTCCCTTCTTCTCAGGAATTAACTCCTGAACTATTGACTCCCTGTTGAATGGATAGCAGAGCTCAGCCACATTTTACATGCAAGCTTTTCCACCCTGTATCTCAACAACTGCAAACCCCAAGGACGAGTAAATACTTCAGCCTCAGCCATAAAATTGATGTGTTGCAAAGTGAACAAAATGGGTTTAGTGACTTACAAGGTAGATACTATCAAGTCCATAATGAGCCAGAACTGAGTTATCCTGTCCCTCTTCCCTGGCAGTGCAGCTGGGAGATCTGGGAGTAGATCACCCCTTTGCAATGTCTTATATTTTCTTCTCTGAAAGCACAAACCACCTGTGGTTGTCACATCTCAGCCTCATGAGCCCCCCTGGAAGGAAAAGATTGACTTAAGAATCGCGAGGCTTGCAAGGAGAATAATCAGCATTTAAGTTCTCTTCTTGCCTTCTGGTTTTTGAGTCTGCAAATCACTCCCTGCTAGGTTAGTGAGCTTTATTCCGCAACCAGAAAGGCAAAAAAAAAAAAAATCATCAATGAAACATCAAGTTCCCAAGATTTTGGGAAGCAAAAAAAAAGGAATAAAAGCACAGAAATCACCCAGATCATCAGCACCACGTTAGCAGATGAGCAGTCACACCCTGCTGCTGTAGCAGGCTGCCAATGAGCATGGCAAACATGACTACAGATGCAGATTGAACCCCTCTTCTGTCATTAAATAAAATAAGGCCCCTAAAACATAGTATATAGAATCATAGAATCATTTAGGTTGGAAAAGACCTCTAGGATCATCAAGTCCAACTCTCATCCCAACGTCTCCCTGACCCCTAAACCATATCCCAAGGTGTCACATCTACTACAACATTGGCATCTCCCTGCCCAGGGAGGTGGTGGACTCACCATCCCTGGAGGTGTTTAAAAAACAAGTAGATGTAGTACTTGAGGCTATGGTCTAGTGGTTAGGGAGATGTTGGGATGAAGCTTGGACTTGATCCTAGAGGTCCTTTCCAACTGTAATGATTCTATGAAGCTGTGCAAGCTGTTTCTACATTGCACATGCTACTGAGCAGAGTCCTTAAGAAGCCAAAATTTGAAACCTAGAAATAAAAGGTGCAGCTTTCTTTGGAGTTAGAGGTCAGGTGGAAAACACAATTTAAGATCTGGTAAAGAAATTCTGTTTAATATCTAAAAGTTGCTTGGCTGAGGAGAGAAATAGCTTCATATTTTCCCAAGGCTCCCCGGCCAGCCTGGCTCTGAAAAACAGCCTTTCATGCTCCTCTGGTATCCAAGATGATAAGTTTGAAGCTTTCACACTGATTCTTCATGTCTAACTGAAAATTCAAACACAACATCCATCTCCTCACTCCAAAATACAAAGAGGCAGTGGTGCCGTATTAATAAATATTCTCCCTAGAAAAGATGGTGAAGAAATAGCAGGCAGAGCCTCCAAGCAGAAGATTTCCATCATCTTCTCAGGGAAAAGTCACTGATAGGCAACCTCAGATCAAACTGCAGAGAGGAACGGAGTGGGACTGAACCCACCTGGTGCAACACGAGGGTGGCAGGGAGCTGGGGAGACACGTGGGATGGCTTTGGCCGCCTTTCTGTGTGATCTCTGCCAGGCATAAACAGGGCAATCACTCTTCCCCTTCCCAGACACGGCTCCTGAGGGGAGGCTGGGGATGGATGAACCCAGGTCACATTCAGGCTGCCTACACACTCCGTCACTGGGGCACCTTTGCTGCAGAGATCAAAGCCTCTGTCTGCTACTCCAGGCTGGCAGACTGGTTTCTGCTTCCTCCTAAACCCTGTGGAGGGAGGTGATGGCAGCACTTGAATTAGGCTTGGTAGTAGGTGGTCTGAATGCTCATGTCTACACTAGTAGACTAAGCAGAACCAGGGCACAGGATCAAACACTCGCCCATGATCACCAAGAAGGTAACTCATTCCCTGCCATGACTTTTGGCACATGCCAGGCTCCCATCGGGGCATGGTTCAGGGCATTGCATGGGCCAGGGTATGTGACCTTATAGGTCACCCACCCTTATATGTGGGTTCGTGGAAGGGAGCAGGAAGGAGGTAACTGTAAGGATATGAGCTGTCATGGGTAACCATATGGATATGAGCCATATCCTGGTGCTCATCCTTAGGGCCAGAAAAAAGGCTGAGGCAAGCTATTCCTGCTTGGTTTGCTACTATAGCACAGTTGGCATGGGCTGCTAAGCCCTCTGACTGGAGTCAGAGATGACCCCTAAATATTAAAAAGAAAAAAGGGCTCCAGGAAGCTGGAGGACAGGCTGAGAGAGGTGGGGTTGTTCAGCCTGGAGAAGAGAAGGCTCTAGGGAGATCCTATAGTGGCTTTCCAGTACTTGAAGTGGGCCTACAGGAAAGATGGGGAGGGACTGTTCATCACACAGTGTAGTGATACGATGAAAGGTAATGGTTTTAAACTGAAAGAGAGTAGATTTAAATTAGGTGTAAGGAAGAAATTCTTTACTTGAGGGTTCTGGGACACTTGAACAGGTCACCCAGAGAAGTTGTGGATGCCTCATCCTTGGGAGTGTTCAAGGTCAGGTTGGAAGGGACTCTGAGCCAGCAGATCTAGTTGAAGATGTCCCTGCGCACTGCAGGAGGTTTGGAACTAGATGATCTTCAAGGTTTCTCCCAACTCAAACCATTCTATGATTCTATAAAAACGGGCAGCAAAATGGTACCTATCACATTTAGCCAAGCATCAGTTCTGATATGACTCCTAATGCCTAGAGCCTCCCTTGAGCTATGGCCAGACATATCAAATTGCCTTCCCCATCTAAAAGTCTTTCTTCAAAACCAATGTCTTGCTTCTCCTAAAACCTCAAGGTAAGAAAAAAAACGAAAGAGAAATGCAGGAGGTTAATATTTCTCAGTATTTCTTCCAAGAGCCCTTGTGTCTCTGAGTGGACATCATTGCGATGTGAGTTTGGGACATCATTTGCCTGGGATTTCAACCTTCCCCAGTCACATCCATTCTGTGTCCTCAGCCCATCCATATAATGCATTTACAGCAGTCTGACAAGCCTGGGATATTCATGTGCTACGTAGGGTTTTTTCCAGGAAGTCCTCTGAGAATCCTACAAAGCGGGAATAATAAAATATTCATGATACATCAGTGTTCACTGAACTCATTAGCCTTTGCTGCACTTCATCTCACTTCTTGCTCTCTCTCTGCCCTGGCTAGAGACTCCTTAGGACATGGTGTATGCCCCTGAGTCTTCAATATTTGAAGGATGCTCTGGAAGGTCCAGCTGTCTTTGTCCTCACATGGCTTCATCTAAGCTGATGGGGCTCTCTGAATAGAGAAAGGTGATTTAATTTAAGCAAGGTGGCAAAAAGTGGTTCCTATACTTCAAGGCTTGATTCTGCACTTCGATTTCCATAAGGGATGCTAGTGGAAGGGGAGAAAAAGCTTTAATGGAAGCTCATCAGGGAGGATGCACTACATGATGAGCAGCTGGATTCATCTTGTAGGCACAGGTTGTTTTGAAGGTTAACTCTCACTGTGTAAGGAGCATTGACATTGGAAACGTCCTCTCAGGACAACTGAAGATTTTAAGACAAAAATACAAAGCAAAGCTTATTGAGATTGCAAAGCAGATCAGGGTCCTCCCCAGTAGAAGAACCTAAAACTAAGAAGGGTAAAGTTCAAGTCTCTTGTAAGATGTTTCCAAACTTTAGCTTAACATTTTCATATAAGTTTGCTTCCATCATTTGCCCTCAATCAGTCAACCATTTAATAAAGTTCATCTTACCAGTGAATCAAATATATAATTTTTCTTCCATTCATCCAAACTCCACTACAAAAACATCTGGGTTTGCATTACAAGGGGTTTCTCCCTCCTTCTTTACATCCTGCAATGGTCTAGTGACATGGAGAATTTCTGAGACAAAGCAGCTGGGTTAGAGTCACTGCTGAGAATGAGAACATAGCATGTTTTACATGGATATGACATGCAACCCACCCAGGCCCTGCTTACCTAATCAAAACCAGAGCAGCTTCTATTCAAAGCTTGTTTGGGCCTGACTGAAGAGTCTGGAAAAGCCCCTCTCAATGTCCACCATCAAATATCCACCATCCTTTCTCTGAGCCCAGCTGGCTGGAAAACTCCAGGGCTCTTCAGAAAGCTCTGTCAACCAGACATGTGTGCCATGATAGAGAAGTGGGTCAGGGTCATCATGTTGTCATCTGATTTTCAGTGTGCAGCCAAAGGCTTTTTTGTGACCGAGTCTTTAAATATATGAAAAAAGGGGGGGATAAACCTTAGAGATGCTGCAGTTACCACTGGCTGGCCCATGCCTTTATGGCAGTGCAGGAGTCTTCCAGTCATGGTGCCTCCTGCAAACAGAGCAAAACATCCCAGAACTGGCTGTGGGTAAGTGCCTGGAGCATATTAGTCAAGATAAAGCTTTTGGACATGAAGGAGAGCTCTTCAAAGGCACAAAGGGAAACCTGACTCCTCTTGAATTTCATGCTTTGGAAAATCTATCTCGCCATAGTATTTTTTGCTTGACAGGCAAACTTAAGCTCAAGTTTCTCCTTTTTAAAAATAAGCTTGACAAACTAATTAATTTTAAAAAATCTAGCTATCATGTTCTACTCTTGCTTGTGACACAGTAACCATTAGCACATCAGTAGATAAATTTATCTGAGCTCAGTGGGAAGTTCACATATACCTGGTTGACATTAAATAGTAGGTCAAGATAGTAAAGTAGTTAAGCACACAGGACTAGAGAAAACATTAATGTGATTAAGTATGTCATTAATTGATGATTCAGAAACCCAGACTAGAGGACACCACAGAATCACTCCAGATTATTTTCTCTGTTCTCTTTAACTCTTCCACTTGGCTGAGGCCATCTGAGGATTCAGGCACACCACAAAATCTGGCTAATTGCAGCAGGACCTGGAAGGCAAAATGAGAATGCACAGTGGAGACAATTTCCATGACCTGGCAGATAAAGACTGACCTGCAGAAAAATTGATTTAGTGGTGAATTTTCAAGCAGCTGATTGATTTGACCCTGACCTTCTGTCAGAAGGCAGAGTAGGTTGCCAGAGGTATCTCCAGGATCCTGGGCAAATATAAAGCTAATAGATTTAGATTTTATTTAGATTTATTAACTGCAAGGCCTGGAGGAAGCGATTCTTGGTGTTATTTAGATTTATTAATTGTAATGTCTGGAGGAAATGATTCTTAGTTTTATCATTCAAATATATATTTTAGAAAAATAATATCTGATCTGTCTTTTTTTAAAAAATCTATAGATTTTTTAACTAATCTAATGAAAATCTTAGAAAATGGTTCCTGTATATAATAGTTCTCATTGCTGAAAAATACATATCTTCTTTCTAATATAAATTTGTCCAGCTTAATTTCTAATCTTATTATGCACGTATCAGGCAAGCAGAATATCCTTGTATCATCTTTTGATGACTTACCAGAGTTAAGTCACTCCTTAGGTGTTTCCTTGCTTTTCTAGACATCTTGAGGGCCCTTTAAGCCTTTCAGTGTAGACCATATGTATTAAAATCCTTTTATCAGTCCTGTGACTCTCTCCAACTTATTAATATTTCTTCAACTACAGAAGTACAACTGAGTCAAATCTTGTATCTGTCAGATCCTTCAGGATCCATCTAAACCCCTGGAAGATATTCTTCAAAATCTCTGTTTCCTGGGGCACTGTCCTATACAGACAGTATCTCAAAAGATAAATGTACAATATTTATTGAATATATATATTGAACATACTTTTTCTGCAATGAACATAACAAGCAATCCAGGGTACCCACTACCCCAACCTCTTCTTCCTTTGGCAGTGCCCAGATTTCCCCATCATTTGCAAACCCTAATAATGTGTTTCTCTCCAGAATATTAGTAAAAAAATTAAAGTGTGTGGCCAAAACCTGAGCTCTGCAAAGTGCCACTGGAAGCACAGGAGTTCAGTGAACTGTCTCCTGTTGCAATTAGGGTTTGAGATCTATCAAATGTCCAGTTCTTAACAGATTTTACCTATGCCAAGTGGATTTAATCAGCTTAAAATACCCTGTGCTACCGATACCTTTATAAAGTGCCAACTCTATTAGCACTGTTGTCTCTATCAACAGCAAAAAGGTAAGTTTACTTTGACAGGATCTTCTTTCCATGAACTGGTGCTGATTGGTATTGACCACATTAGCGTCTCTATTAATCTAGTAAATTTGAACTGATGTAGTTATCAGCAGTTTATTATTGTGCTAGCGTTGATACAGTCTCCAGTTCTAACTCACAGACACCCTGGAAATAGTGACATTCAATACTAACAGCCCTTGGGCAGCTGGGTGAAAATCCTGGGTTTCAACTTCTCCATTTAGCTTTAGTCACTTGCTGCTTAATGACCACAACAGGTATTAGTGGACTGGAGATATTTAATTTTCAACCCATAAGACGACTCTACGACTGAGCTTTTTCACCAATACAGTACAGAGATGTTTGCTGAACAATTCTTCCTTCTATCCTTTTGCTTCTTGTATCAATATCCTACAATTTGTGAGTTCTCAGTTATAGTTACTGAGTCTGCACCTCAAGTATTGTGTTCAGTTTTGCATATCTCACTCCAAGGAGGACATTGAGGGGTTGGAGTGTGTTGAAAGAAAGGCAACAAAGCTGGTGAAGGGTCTAGAGAACAAGTCTTATAAGGAGCAGCTGAGGGACCTGGGGTTGTTTAGCATAGAGAAAAGGAGGCTCTGGGGAGATCTTGCTCTCTACAACTCCCTGAAAGGAGGTTGTAACGAGGTGGGAATTGGTCTGTTCTCCCAAGTAACAAGCAAGAGGACAAGAGAAAATGGCCTCAAGTTGTGCCAGGGGAGGTTTAGGAAAACATTAGAAAAACTTTCTTCACTGAAAGGGTTGTCAAGGGCTGGCCCAGGCTGCCCAGGGCAGTGGTGGAGTCCCCATCCCTGGAGGGATTTAAATGACATGTAGATGTGTTGCTGAGGGACAGTCGGTTTAGTGGTGCCCTGGCAGTGCTGGGTTAACGGTTGGACTTGGTGATCTTAAAAGCCTCTTCCAATCAAAACAATTCTATGACTCTACAATTCTATCACTAGTCAACTTTCTTTTTCTTCTAATGTGTCATGTTTGACTCTGTGCAGGGACACCCAGACATTATTACCCTATAGCTAGTGCATATTCCCTCTTCCACCTCCATCAGTGTCTCAGCTGTGGGGGTTTGGGGAAAGAGCAAAATAAGCTCCACTGAATTTGCAATTATCAGTCACATTTTTACTTAAATTCTTTCTTTTTGGCTTGTAACTGATGTCAGCCTTAAGAAACTGGCCATTTTAAGCAGCTCAACATGCATGTAATGTGCACACGTGTACATACCTATGGATTTTCTTCTCAATCTCCTGATTTTTGTGTGCATATTAGAAAATTTAGGTATTCCCAGCTCAATCCCTGCTTCTGTTTAACTCGGTGAGTACAGGAGTAGCCAGAGATGTCTTGGGAAGATAAGGGAACTGGGCTCCAGGAGCTGTAAAAGCCAAGCATCTGTTGGAAAGCAGGAGTCTCCCCCCACGGCAGAAGCTGATGCTGGATACCTGCCAGCTTCTCCTTCCCTCCCACACCAGGATTTTTTCAGCTGTCCCTGCAGCAACAACAGTAGCAACTTTAACTTGGAGTAGAGGAAAAGAGCTCAGAGGTATCTCAGAGGACTCTTTCCCCCCTCCCATGTGAAAGCTTCCCCCCTCCCACAAGAAAGCTTCTTAGAAGCAGCTTCAGTGTTGGAAGTGAGATTCCTGTACTCTTCTTCTTACCTGACAAATACAATACTTGTCCCCTGACTCAGACAGCATTGTACCTCCATGGAGGAGGAGCTTCAGAAGAAGACCAGGTGCAGTCTAAAGGTTCACGGTACATTGACATGGTTTCTCACTCCTGAGGGGTGAGCCAAAATCAACAGCTGGTGTAAAGGAACATCCTTTCTTTGGAAGAGTCTGTTCTGGGATGGCCTGTGTGGGCCTCTTAGGTTGTGTGGGTGAGCATCTCCTCTGGTCCATATGGTGCCCGAGATGTGTCTTGTGGTCCTTGGTCCTAGGCAGATGTAGGTACACAGATGCTGAAGCCAGCTGAGAAACAGAACCAGTATGAGCTCCTCTAGATGAGCCAAGGCAATGAAAAGCCCTGTTCTGATCCCTAACCTTCAGCTGCTATTAAAACCACTCTGAGGGTTGTTACGTCTTCGCTTGGGTCCTCCAGGAGCAGTCATACATGTTCCTTCTTCATTATAGCAAGAGGAAGGGGTCTTCTGGTGAAGGCACCAGCCTGGGGCTATTCAACCCAGCTCTTGAATAAAAACCTTATCTGTTCAACATACCTGAAGGTAACCACCCACTTTTGGCCAGAGCGATCCCTCTTGAGGAAACAATGGGAGCCCAGACCCATAGCTGACTTACATATAGTGTAGAAAATAATTTAAATGAAATTACTAATTCTATATTTTTTGACTGTGAGCTGGATCTTATCCCATCATGCCTTGTTCCAAGCCACAGTTTACTTTTGGACTATCATATCTACAGGCCATGGCCAAGACACCCTGTTATTCTGAGTACAACTGTTCAAAACCTCTGTTAACCCAAGGCTTCTCACCACCACCTTGGTGTCTCTCCCCTTCTCTTGCTTCCCATGGGTTCCTGACTCCTGTTTATTTTAGAAAAATCCACATTTCTCAGGCATCCCAGACCAGCTCCAAACCCCTCTGTTTTCAGCCAAACTTGGATCCCAGCCCAACTACATAGGACACCAAAGCTGACACTGCTTGAGTTTTACCATATACTTTGGCCTCCGCAGACTTGAAGCATCAATATTTGACACAATACAGGGGGACAGCTTTTAACACCCAATGACCATCCCAGGAGCTCTCCTAAGCCATTGAATGTCATCAGCAACGTCAACAAAAAGGTCAGCAAACTTTGCGGGCTAAGCTTTGACCTCCCAGGTAGGTCACAGTTTCCAGTGATAGATTAACTTGATATGCTTAAGCAGGTTTGGCCCAAGGAACCTCTACAGCTTTGTGTCTTCTACCATTCGTTTTCTTGCTAGACTTGGGAAGAGATGTAGTTTTCAGAGATTTCTGTTGTTGTAAAACTTAATTTCCTCTGATTCAGAGCAAGCCAGGCAGAGTGAGCTGTGGCCCTTTTCCTCCCTTGCTGTCTGCTTGTCTGACATCACTTTCTCTCCTGAGCTGGGCTCTCAAGTGGAGGCAGTGCATCCAAGGTAAGGATATTACCTCAAACCTCCTCTCTATAAATAGCCCTGGCTGCCGCCCCGAGGTTGCTCGTTCTGCTGTCAGAATATGGCTAAATGGCCACTTACAGATTCCAACATGTGCTTGATGTGGAGATTACAGCTGCTATTCAAAACAAAGGAGCTTTCTCCTCTCACAACTCGCTGCTCCCTTTATGAGGCAGTTTGGAAAACTCCTGTCTCTTGAGAGGGTTTAATCTATGCTCTGGTGCTTCTTTTGTGTGAGGACAAGGTAGCTTTCTCCAGATCTAAATGAAACCAGGACCCTAGAGTGTCCACCGGAATACGTTTGGGGACTTGCAAATCACAAGGGAGGAAAGGTCTGATCACTGGGGGTTCACCTATGGAGCAAAATGTGCAGATGCAGAGATACATCAGCACAGCATAGGGTGGCAGGGGGCAGGGTTGCCAACCTGGACCCCAAACTGACCTTGGTACAAGAGTGTGGCATTGTCCCTATACCCCCAGGAGCCTTCACCCAAAGGAAGGATGCTTGGTATAGGCAGAGGACCATGCTAACATGCCAGTGGTGGTAGTGAGGATGTCTGTGAATTGCAATTAGCTGAGGGAGGTTAATGAATATTGGTTGGCACAAAAAGGCGAGGGTTTGCAAAGAAAATAATTTGTGAAATGCTGCTGCACAGCTGTGTTTTCTTACAGTAGTTTTAGCAGGGCCAAAGAAAACTCCATTTTTCTCGTACTTTGTTCTTGCACTATTTTTTCCTGCTGGAGGCATTTTTCAAAGGAAATGGGAATGGCTGCTCTCACTTGATGGATGTGGGAACTGGGGGATCAGTTGAAGGGATGTTTCCTCCTGTCCCCCAGCAAGTCCAGGCAGGGTTTGGAGCACACTGCCTGCTGTTCATCACCCCACAGGGGAGAGCTTCCCTCACAAGGAGGTACCACAGCAAAATGTGAGCATGACTTAGCAGCAGCTCCTAAACACTTGGAAGGCCTTGTCCTTGCTGGTGTGGTGGAACATGACTAGCCCAAAAACAACTTCTCTTTGAGTTCTGGCAATGGAATTTGAGCCTAATTTATTCCTGTATGCTTGGCTGGCATCTCCAGCTGCCATTGTGTCTCTCCAAAAAAATATAATTAACTTTCTTCTAGGCAACCACAAGGCAGATGGCCATCATGGGCTTGGCAACAGCAAGCCAGATGGCACGGTGAAGGTAGTGGCTGGGGGGTGGCCGTGTTCCCCCACCTACCAGCTTTGCTACAGGAGTCGGGTGTATTCTGTGGGTGGCCAGTATTTATATTTGCTTGTAAATTATGGCCTTTCAAAATGCTAAATGAGTCTGGCTGCAACCTCAGAGCACAGCCTGGCTCCTGTGACCACAAGTTTGAGTCTCACAAGTGGAGCCATGCTCACCTCCCAGCTACAAAAGGGCCCTTTGTGAATTTTCTCCTGCTCCTCTCGGGCTGTGCACTTCTCAGCTACTCCACTGTCCTGGTCCACGCCTCAGCCTCATTGCTTCTAGCCATGCCAGAGCTTGTGACTCAGCTGGACTCTCAACTACCTAGAGCTCTTAGCTATCAATAGAGACACCTACCACTCTTCTCCTGCCATCTGCTCTCCTCCTTTCCTGACATCACCAGAGCTTTGCTCCTCACCCACCTGCCATTTGGTTGCACGTCTCATGGAAAGCATCACCCAGGCAATACTTCCACGCTTTCACCACAGAAGATCCTTACTGTGGTAGAAGTTAGATGTGGTTCTCCATGATAGGAATGCTGATGGGCTGCCCGTGTTTCAGCCTTCACCACAAGTCAATGCCAGCAGCAGATGACACCTCTCTCCACCTGTAGCACCCTAAGGGAGGGTACTAGTAGTGCGTACAGCCTGCATCACTAGACAATCATTTTAGGAAGGCAGGACTTATCGTTCAGGCTCTGTTGATATTGTCTTTAGCACTCAGCCTGGCATGCTCCCATGTCCTCGTTTCCCCCACTCGCTGTGGCTGTATCAGTCCCTCAACCTCACCACATTACATGAGAGGGAAACCTCAGCTCATGTCTGCGACCATAAGCTCGGTTTCCTTCCCGCTGCACTCATTTCCCAGCACTGGTGACAAGCAGCTTCGATTTACTGGCTCCAAGGGAGTTTTATTTTGAATGTTTTATGCAAGCCAGAACATGGCTGCAGCCAAGGGCAGGGCTCTGGTCCCAGGGGCCACGGCATCTCCTCCCTCCCCAGCATGGCCATAGGTGTGGGAAGGCTGCACAAGGCACTGGTGTGAATAAACATCCAAAGAGATGTACCTTGCCTCTTGTCTCACACTAATGCAGCTCTCGTTAGCTGATGATTTTTGATGAAGATGTGCGTGTGCTAATGGGAGATTGCCAGGCTAGCAGTAATTAAAAAAAAAAGTTCCTTTGAGCGTGTTATAATCATTCTGAATTATTAAACAGGACAGAATTTTTAAAGCCTAATTCACTTTTCCATTATTTATGCTGTCTGCTTCAGTTTTATCCCATCTTCTAAGAGGAATGAAGTTTCACTTCAGGTTGTGGTGCTCTTGGTGTTGGAGACTGTTGAGACTTCAGTGCTGATTGTTTAAAAAGCCAGTGTCAAGGCTGTCTTTTCCTCTTTCCATGAATCATAAAATCATAGAATGGTTTGGGTTGGAAGGGACCTCCAAAGGTCATCTGGTCCAACCTCCCTACATTAAGCAGGGACATCTCTAACTAAGTCAGGTTGCTCAGAACCCCATCAAGCCTGACCTTGAATGTCCAGGGATGGGGCCTCCACCACCTCTCTGGACAACTTGTTCCAGTGATCAACCACCCTCATATTTAAGAACTTTTTTCTAATATCCAACCTAAATCTACCCTTTTCTACCTAAAAACCATTACCCCTTGTATTTTCTTAACAAACCCTTGAGAACAGATCCACCCCTGCCTTCCTATAGGCCCCTTTCAGGTACTAGAAGGTCGCAATAAGGTCCCCCCAGAGCCTTCTCTTCTCCAGGCTGAAGAACCCCAACTCTCTCAGCCTGTCTTCATAGGAGAGGTGCTCCAGACCTCTGATAATTTTCATGTCTCCTCTCTGGACACGCTCCAACAGGTCCACATCCTTCTTATGCTGGGAGCTCCAGAGCTGGACACAGTACTCCAGCTGAGGTCTCACCAGGACAGAGTAGAGGGGCACAATCACCTCTCTCAGTCTGCTGGCCACACTTCTCTTAATGCAGCCCAGGATGTGATTGCATGAATGTGCATGAGCAGCATTTAAATTTCAGGCTACTTTTACCACTGCGCCTACAAGCTGAGGAATTTTTCCAGTTGCAGCAAAAGGCCACTAAGGACCAGGGAAAAAAGTCAGCACATCAAAGGTACAGGGTAGGGAGCAGCACAGGGGCAGATCTGTCCTGCAGTAGGTATGTGATCAAACAGATAAGTGTCCATGCCTGCAACCCAGCACTGCCTTCCAGCCCTGGCTAATACATCCCAGCTCTAGCAGCAATCTTTGCTTCTTAAATGCTCTGAAACAAAAGGGTTTTAAACCGTAATTTACTGTTTCTTTCTTTCTTCGACATTTTTCTCAATCGGTTCAATATGGTCTCGAACCGCTAAACTGGAGAGTTTGACTTGCTTCCAAATCAAAGTGTTCATAAAACTAAAAAAAATAGGAGAGGGGGGAGAGGGAGAAGAAAATGTAAGAAAAAGAGAAGTGCTCTGGTAGTTTAAATCAGTCAGCCCTGCACAGTGATTTAAAACCAGTGGAGCACTTCGGGTTTTCATAAGCACTTAGCTTTGGAAGCAGTCCGAGTCCTGAACACGTGCATTTGTGGAATCATTTACCATTATTAGAGAGTTTGAATGGTGCTTGAGCTCTCCCTCTGCCCCAATAAGCACTCAGATTGCCTGTGATTAGTAGGGTGGTTTCAAGCTTATGCACAGTTGAGAGTGATTATTTTCAAGCGTGCCATCGCCTGTCCCTATCTCCAAAGATCTGAGATCTTCCAAATTCATTAATTCCTTCAGCTCATCTGGATGGAAATTACTAACTAGACATAGTTACCTCAGTGCAGTTTTACAGCATGTGTCACAGAGAATAATAAATGTTTGCAAGCAGGGCAGATGGAGCAATAACGTGCATGCCATAGAGCACTCCTGTCCTGGGTGAGACCTGTTATTAAGATATGTGATTGTAGAGACTCTGTGCTGCAGCCACGGACTGGGAAATTCTGGTTTTAGATGCCCCGATGCTTCCTTGAGCTGGAAAGGGCAGAAAGACAGTACTTGATATTCTCATGTGCTTTACTGTATTGAATCGTGTTGCCTGATGGACAAGACTTGGTTAACCCAAGTCCAGGTTCTTACACCAGTGTGTAGGAGGTTGTCAGAAGAAGCAGTGCAAAGAGCTGATCTTTCAGGTTTGCTGGCTCAATGAAGGAAGTTAAAAAAACTTCAAGAGTTCAGGTTGACTATAGATGGAAATGTTTCGTTTTTCTGAGCTAAGCAAAAATCTGAAAGAAACAACCTTGTTTCTTGGTTTGTTGGTTTTTTTTTACTTCTAAGGTTTTTGGTTGTTAACTGCACACAAATGTCGAAATAAAATTCTGTTGCAATAAGAAAAATGGAAATTATTTGACTTGAAACCATCTCAGCAATTTCCCCCAGGTCTTTCGCCGAGGTGGTAAAACCAGCAGAAAATGCAAACCCAAACTCCTAGTTTTCCATGGAAATTTTTGACTAGCAAAACCCCACAAGGTCCAGTATAAAAACAACATGAAATGCCCAAATTTGTGCATGAAGCAAGCTGGGTTTGTGATGGCTGCTCTGCAGTCAAGCTCCCTGTGGGACAGCAGAGCTCCGCTGCTGCCAGTGGGGAAGAAGACAGGAGTTTGAACTTTGGAGAGGGTCCCTAGATTCCTCCATGTGGAAAATCAGAACAATCTGCTGGCAAAGAGGTCAAATTGGAGGCATAAGAAAGATAATCCCACCCCTGCCTCCTCCCAGCCGTGCAGCCAATGGTCTCCAGTGCCCTGGCCAGCTCGGAGCTCCCCCAGCCTATCTCCAGACATCATAGGCTGGCTTGTCTCTAAAAAGAAAAAAGAGAGGGACTTTTCCTCGGCAGACAGAGGATGGGAGCAGTGATGCCCTCCCTGTCTCTGGGACCACAGAGTCCTTCACACAGGGGGCTAATCTCTGTGAGCAGGTTATTAAGTGCCATAAGGGTCTGACAGCCAGGCCTGGGTCCTCAGCCTGCCCGAGGTCTTGGTTGGGTGTCTCTTCATGGTGGCTCCACTCTTTGTTAATTGGTTTGCAAAGGAAGGATATGGGAAGGACCAGGTGCCTGGGTGTCCCCCACTCCATAGAAGCTGCAGTCCTGGCCATTCCTGTCTAGGTGAGGTTGGCTGGTCCTCCTCCTTCAAGACTCAATCTTGGGTTTATGTGTCCAGCCCATCTCTCTGTAGAAACCGATACCTCCGGAGGATGGTTCACCTGACTCAGGCCCCTGTTTTCAGATGAGATTACTGTCTCCTTTGCCTCTAAAGGCTGGCTGACTCAGATGGAGATGTTTGTGCTACAGAAACCTAAAATTAGGGCAGATGTGATGTCTTACCAGTGTACCCCACCACCCCACCATCTCAGACACAGTTACCCTTCTGGCAGCTCCTTTTTACAGGAACTGTGGTACTGTTTGGCTTTCTGCAGGTCAGGTAGGTTGTTTGTAACAACTGAAACCAAAAACTGGGTCTTCCAAGACATGGACCAACATATTAAACATGTTCATCCTTCCCCCTGCATAGCATGTGTGCTCTGTCCGATGCTTGTCTCGGTCTTTGCCTGCAGAGTTGCAGAACATTTCATCAACAATGCTGATGTCCATAATACTGTCAACTCTTTCCTGAGATTTAAGAAAGGAGATATCTACTGATTTCCCCCCATGGTAACATCATTGTCTTTATAAGTTTGATATAAAGAGCTTACAGGTTGTGTGTAGATATCCCAAGATGATGTTTGTATAGGACCAAACAAGGCAGATATATGGAGCTTAATTTTAACTGGGAAGTTCTGCATACTCTTGCAATTCCCCACCAAAATTCAGCTACCTGAATTGCAATCTTTAATTCAAGCACTTGCATGAAAAACTTTTTTTTTAAGAACTAATTCAGAGAAAGAAAAAACTCAAAGCCATTGATTTTACATATCTAAGATTCGAGTGTCCTAAAGAAATGTCTAGCAGAAGGCCCTTCCCCGTCCCTACCTTTGTGAAAAAGAAAGGAAACAATTTTGAGCCAGATCTAGCAGCCACTTCTTGAAAGGAGAAAGTCATATATTTACACACTGCCCTGCTAACCTATAAAACACCAAGAAATTGGGTCTGAAGACGGTTATTGCTTTCTGGAAATGCAAAAGGAGTTTGAAAGATGAAGATGTAGCCTAAATATAGCTGTGAGAAAGGGGTCAACTCTTGGGTAACTGGGCTGGTATCTTTAATTACAGCTGGGCAGACTGGAGTGAGAGGTGTAGCTGAGGATGCCATCCTTGCTCTGACCACTGACTGTTTGTATGATGCTGTCCAAGTTGTTTCACTGCTCAGTGCCTCAGTTTCCCCTTCTTCAAAATGGAGCCTGGGATTCAGTCCTGCCCTGCAAACAGCTTCGAGCTGTGCTTATGCACTGCTGTAAAACAGTCTGAGAGGTTTGTGGGTTGGGGTTTTTTTCCCCCCTGGATGCCTGGGTCTTTTTTGTCTCATTTTACAGTCCTAATGGAGAGGGAAAATACACCTGAATTTGCCATGGTCTGGAAGGAGAAAGTAATTCTCATTATTAAGCTGTTATTTTTATGAAGCCATAACTTACAGGCTCTCAATACTTATGTTATAGTAGTCAAAAACCAAGATGAGATCCCATAAACCACTCTTTATAGTAACCAGATGGTCATCAAGGCTGCAAAGGTACCTGACAGTGCCTATTACAGGGAAACACCTGCATGAACCTTAACCATCTCCATGCCAGCTCTGCATGGGGGTGACCTCTCCTGCAAAAGCTGGGTAGGTATTTAGGGGACACTTGCACACTCTCCCTACCCAGACCCACAAACCAGTGCTGTCCTGTCTCAGGGATGTGTTACCAGCCCTAACTCTTTCTCTTTTATTCTTAACTCCATCACTGGACATAATGTGAGTAGGTGAAATATTTTCTCCAGCCTTTCTCCATCCATTAGAAAACTAGGTTGAATTTTTCTTGACTTCTTGCTTTATTTTTGCCTTCCCTTGGGAGACGCCACTGGGAAGGCTCTTTGGCAAGTCCCCATGGACAGGCCTATGGGCTCACATCTCCTCTGAGACCCTCCATGCTGCAGAAGATGCTAGGTCCCACCAGCCTTCCCTATGACACCCAGTGTTACCCCTCTTGGAGACCACTTTCCTCCCCATCTTGGGGCTGTTGGCTCACACCTTACACTGGTGACACCAAAATGAGCTTGTGTAAGGATTAGGTCAGTGCTAACTCATGTCACCCTGTCCAGGAGAGGTTAGCAAGCAGTCTCTGGAGAGTGTTGGCTGGAGAATGCTCAGACAGGGTTTAGAGCAGAGAATTTCCAATGAAAAGAGTAACCCATCCAGGCACATGTGTCAGTGCTGTTGGCAAAGCATCTACATGACTAATAATTCCTAATAGCAGCAGTTTCACAGCACTTGATGTGGCAGGGAGGTGCTGTTGCTGAAAGGCTTATTTCATCTCTCCTAAAAATCAGAGATGGACTGGTTTTGCTGTCTCAACCAGTAATTAAGCACAACTGGTGACAAAAAAATACAACCAACCAACAAACAAAACCGAAAAACCTATGGGGAAGGACACACCATTGATTTTGCAAAGGGAAATGCTGCTGTTTCAAACCTGGTTTGGTCCATGCGTATCCCAGTCTCCTTAAAATATCCTGCAACAGTCAAACATTCAATTAAAATAATATTGTTCCAAACCACTGTTTTAGGACAGGCAACAATTTCTGAGAAACAATTGCTGCCAGTGATCTGTCAGGAGAAGCATTTTATTTTATATGTTGTAATTTATTTATTTTATATTTATTT
>VYZX01032970.1:7228-73092 GCA_013401335.1 Brachypteracias leptosomus | reverse complement strand
TGTAGCTCTCCTCTGGACCCTCTGGACATGGAGCAGGCCAATGTCATTTTTATGCTGGGGACCCAAGAGCTATGCACAGTACTCCAGGTGAGGTCTCGTGGGAGAAGTCCACAATTAATGTTAGAGATGACAGAATTTTCCTGGAGGTAGACATGATTTCTATGTAAAGACACACTTTTGCTTGGAATTTGTAAATACTAATTTGTCCGATTTTATGATTTTATTTTGAGTGAAATAAGTTTCTTGGTTTATTTTCAGTGTATGACTTTATGTCACTTTACAACAGTAAAGTCATGTACCATTTAGGAACTGTCATTTTTACCACAGAAAAAAATATTTATAACCCAGCTGTTGAGAGTTGACAGTTTTAGAATTTTGAAGTCTAAAAGGCAACTTAGACAAACATACTCATCTTTCACACATTTCACTCACAGCAGGGAGATTGGAACTAGATGATCTTTAAGGTTCCTTCCAACTCAAGCCATTCTATGATTCTATGATTTAGGTGGGTAAAGGAAGAGAATTCCAACATAAAAGGAAACAGAAAATATACCAATGAATTACTGGTCTTGGTTCAGAGGGTTTCCATCCTTGATTACTGGATAGTTTGTAGTGCCATGCACAGCATAAAGAAAGTAGAAACATGTCTAAAGGATATACTTATCTTCAAAAAAGTTTGAGTTTTATCAAACATGACTGTAGACTGACAAATACTTTAACAAATTGTCTCTCATGTATTACCTATCAGTAAAGATGAGAAGCTGGCAGCTCAAAACAACTATTTTTTCAAAATTGTCTCTCTGTGAAGGGACTTTCTCATTGTTGATGGGAGAGGAAAGATGGTAAGTGAGAAAAAATATCAGTAATGATTTTTTAAACTAGCTGTCACAAGCTGTATCTCCACACACATCTTTTTCAATCTGATTGTGGGCTAAGGAACTTTATACAGAGCACATCACAAAGAGCAAACATGTACCATAAACACCATGATCAGGACTGTTGTGGATATTTTCATAATATGATATGTTTTAAATATAGACATAAAAATGTACCTAAGATCTCTGGTTCATTAATGCTTTGACAACATGTTTAGCTATTTAGTTCATCCCATTGGTTGTAGAAACACAAACATAGTTTTTCACTCCAAAACATTTCAAACATGTTTTTGATAGCTGTCGTTGTATCTCGTCTCTTCACAGAAATATTAGAACATCAAACATGCAAGATGTCACAGACATAAATTCAGAGAACTCTACTCTTAAAGCTTAGAGTTTCAAATCTATTATATGGAGAAAAAAAAAAAAAGCAGCTTAAATTGCTTTTAATGATTAAATGGTAGAAAAGTGTACAAAAAAAAAGTTTCTAAACAAGACTAAAGACTAAACAAGCTAATCCGAATCAGCACTAAAACCAACTCAACACATCAGCTGACATAAGTCAAGTGTTGTATTGTTTATTTCTACAGTACACTAACATTAATTGGTAGAAATGTTTCTGTTTTCAACACATTTGTAAATATAGAAGGTTACAAGTAGTAAGGTCAACACCAATCTTGAGCACCATAATAGTATCTGATAAAATGCTGTTAGTGCAGAGAGCTACTTGAAAAACGGATGACCAAAAGCAGAATTGTTGCATTTCAGCAACACAATTGCATGATTTTTTAATATACACATTTTAAAAAGACACCTGCCATCTTTTACAAGAGAAATGAAACTAAATTGCCACAAGCTCTAAAATTCCTTCCAGTTTTCCAATTCAAAAGCAACCTTTACAATGCCCTCAGTAGTCACACGTGAACCATGCCTTGACAATTATCAGATCTGAGCTATTCCAGGTATTCTGGCAGGTATCTTTGTACTGCCTGCTTGCCTCTAAATCAGAGAATCCTTTAGCTCCTATACCCCATGTACTATGATAATGGCATTATGATACCTGGTTTCCACCAATTTGGAAAAGAAATTCAAAGTACATTATTTATGTAGTACTATACATGTAGATTGCATATCTGCAATCATTCTAGAAGTTCAACTAAACATTACATATTAAACAAGTAACTTATGGCCTGAAAAAATGAATGTCAAATCAGACATCAAGGGCTGCTTTATTTATAGGTCCATCTATTATATGGTTTCACAGCAAAAAGGGTAAGACAGAGAGGAAAAGTTAAGGAGGTATAAATGCAAAGTATGGGTTCACTTTCCTTGTGTATCTACTTATGTGCTTTCAAGGAAAGTGAGAATCACAGAATCATAGGATTGTCAGAGTTGGAAGGGACCTTAAAGATCATCTAGTTCCAACCCCCCTGCCATGGGCAGGGACACCTCCCACTAGATCAGGTTGCTCACAGCCCCATCCAGCCTGGCCTTCAAAATTTCCAGGCATGGGGCTTCCACCACCTCTCTGGGCAACCTGTGCCAGTGTCTCCCCACCCTCATGGGGAAGAACTTCTTCCTAACGTCTCATCTGAATCTACCTCCCTCTAGTTTTGACTCATTCCCCCCAGTCCTACCTCTACCCGACATCCTAAAGAGTCCCTCCCCAGCTTTCTTGTAGCCCCCTTAAGATACTGGAAAAAGTAGAACAAATGATGACAGGGAAAACAGATGCCATTACTCTAGACTGAGAGCACTGTTAATTCCAGGAATCAGTGCATTTGATCACCAAAATCTTCTAACAGTCCTGGCAGTTCTTACATAATCTAAATGAGCAAAATATGCCATTGTATCACTTCTATAATCCTGGTATTAAAATGTCCTGATTTACACTCTTAAAAATAAGTCAGATATTGCTAGTCTTCAAATGACCATGGAAATGTAGACTATAATAATTACTTGCTTTATGATTTACAGAGATTAAATAATTCCCGACCTTACATGACATTTAATTTGATTAACACTATATATTTAAAATCAGTAACTGAATGATAAAGAGGAAGTATTCCTGAATATCATAGTGAAAACTAATTCTGTCCAGAACATTATTTAAATGACAATTTAGTAGTGTCATGACATCTATACTACTCTACTCCCTGCTTTTTTAATTTTTCATGTATTCAGACTTGATCCAGGATCTGAATAATTGCATGTTTTACTACAGGCAAGGTAATGATATTGTGCATTAGTAGTTTTTGACCAAGCTGAAGAAAATGCAATGTGGAGATTTACTTTTTAAAATAAAAACAGGAAAAAAACTTTGCTCTACTATAAAATAATAGCTAATAAGCTAAGAAACTTTAGAAGAAAAACAAATTATCATCATTTATAGCTTGCAAATTCAAAAGAAAAAAGTTATTTGCCTCAGCTAAATTTAAAATAGCTATCTTGAGTCCTGCTAATAATTCAGCTGAGGGATTATTAGAGTATAGCACAGCTTCCTGGGGGGTTATCCAGGACACTGAACAGATTTTACATATTACTTAGAATCCCTCTCTGCCATAAATTACTGTTAAAATTCCTTGATATAGCTAGCTTAGCCTTAAATCACACATATCTATATAAGCTTCAATTACACATTTAGTTTTCATTGTATTCATATCTAAAGCCTAATTATTTCAGGCATTTCTAGTATTTCCCTAAAGATCTTTCACAGAGCCATCTAATGCCAAGTATGGACCGTTTGTTTCACTGCATATCTGTTCTTAGCCTGAGTTTTTTCATGCAAGAGCCTGTCTAGAAATACAAACAAGCCCAAATGTTTAACATACGTAATAGTTTCACATCAGATATTTCAATGCTGATTCATGCTATAGCTTGACTACTGAGACTTCTGTATTTTAGAATAGTTTCTCTCCTGTTTCATAGCAGTGTTTTTATGCACGCTTAGACATACAAATGTTTTCTTCCTAGGGACTGGGATAGCACTTCACTGAGCCTTAAGAGAATTTTTTTTCATTTTTTTTCCTTCCTTTACAGTGAAATATTAAAGATATTCTCATTATTTTCTACCCGTTGTCATTATTGAGGTTAACGCCTCCACGAGCTTAAGGCTCTGGTTTCAAAATGGAACACATACAAGATGCTTTGACTTGAGACAAGATGCCTTTTCAGACTAAAGCTACACTGCTTTGACATTTTTTTGTTAAAAGCAGTAAAAATTAAGTAACTCTCTTAACTTCAAACCAGTTCCAACAAAACTTCAGTATAAAACTTCAGCCTCATTCACTAGGACTCTGATGTATTGTTAAAAATCTCAGTTATGACTCCTCCTCAATGAAGAATTTTTCATGACTCACCAACCTTTCAAANGGGAAGAGGGGAGGGGGAAGCGGGGTGAAACTAATTCTGCTCCGTGGGGGGTTGCCCTGAGCCTTAAACGGAGACAAGAACCCAGAATCAAATGTGATCCTCTTTATACATTATCATCAAAACCATCCATAATTCACAACTTTGTATGGTTTATACCTGAAACAAATTAAATACTGCTGTTTAGAGGTTTGTCTTGCCTGTGAGCCTATTCCAAACTCAAAGCAGAACTCTCAACTTTCAAGTTCGTGTAGATCAAAGTTGACAAAGGATTTGCATGGACTTTTAGGATGTAGGACTGCAGAATTTGTCATATCAGGTTCACAAGGTGTCACAGTGTGACTCATCAGGATTACATGAAGACAACAAGCCTCCTTTACTGCTGCAACAGCTTTTTAGAAGTGACAGGCTGACTGAGTCATGAAAGCTGCTGAAACCACAGCCTACTTGAAGGAGGGACACTAATACTTGAAACTGTCAGGGTTTGAGGGGTTTTTTGTTACATGTTTGCAGAGAGCATTGTCTCCTTACATAAGTCAAAGACACTCCATTGCTTTCTCTTTGGGGCTTTTGACAGAAGAGCCTCTACACTGAATCAGGAAGTCAGCTTGAACTCAAATAAAAACCCATTTTGAGCTTTTCTTCCTAGACTAATAGCTGAACCTAAATATTCTTTTGAACTTAAACTGCCTAATCATGCAGCACCTTCTACAAGAATTTTCTGAAGGTACAAATAGATAACTTTGACCAAAGGCAATACTTCTCTATATTGCAGCGCTGGCTAAGTTGGACGAGGTATATTTTACTTGCAAAAATTAGACAGTTTAGTTGAAATAAATCTGAACTGAAAAAAAAGTTTGAGAAGGACTTTTTCTTTTCTTATAACTCAGCGAAGTGTGAGATATTATTTGAAGGCAGTTTTTAATCTAAACCAGAAATAAATCAAAAAGAATTCATCATTGCTAGTAAATCACAACAATCATATGGAAACCTGACATTTTACTCCCCTGATGGAGAACTTATCCATAAGGGGACTTTTGCTGTGTCTACATTATGAAGGGATATAGAGCAATTAATGTGCATCTGTGAACTAAACAGCTGGCACTGACGACTTGACATTGACACTGTGCATGCTTTAAATGATTAAAACCTACTTCAGACCAGCCTAGACCTGTGGACAAAATGGCCCGTAGAAGTGGGATTATACTAGGTGCATTCCTGGGACTCATCTGCCGGTTTAGTTTCACCTGAAGGGAATCAAGACCATGCTCTTGAAGTTTCTTTCATGATGACGTTGAAAGTATGGTTTACAGGGGTAATGGGGATATTTACTTCTCACAGTCCTAATTATAATGCCACTGTAAGTACACCCACTACTTACTAAGGTCTGCCAAGGTTCCAGTTTTTGGAAGATCACAGCCAAGTTCCAGTGTTTCAACTGTTTCCAGTGTTTCAACTGTTCCCTCTGCTCTCCTTTGGTGGCATTTCCACACCACTGCCATGAATAGTCACTTCAAAGCATGAAGCATGACAGACCTCAGATGAGATGTAAATGTTCAGGAAGGGGGATTTGTACCTACCTGAAGTAAACTTGAATTATATTTCCTTTAAGAAATTGAAAATAAGGGAGTGATAGCAGCTACATATTTAATCCTGACTTGTCTGTATTGGAAAACACGGGATTGCTGCTGACAGCACCATTGGAACCATTAACCTGTGTATCTTTCCTATCTCCCCACTGATAGACTATGCTGCAAATAAATGTCTGCATGTACATTTCTGGTCCTTCTTTCATGTGTATAAAATTTGGCCGAGAGGGTTTAGTGTAGCCTTCCTTTTCACAGAAATCTCTGCTTTGAGCTCCCCTGCTCCTCTGTGTTACATGCTTTGGGGAGCAGAAGAGAAGTGGAATTGATAAGGCAGAGACACAAGTACTGGTGCTGTTCTTCCAGGAAAGTGAGAAATGGGGCTATAGTCTCCTTCTAAGTGTAACTCCTGCCGATGGACCTTTCCCTTTCTTAACACTCCAGTATGAATTACAACCTGCATTAGATATAGCAAAATAAATATATATGGATTTTAATTCTTTCCCATACATGATCGTATGTACTTGACAGCAACAGAGCTGAGAGAAACAATTTGCTAAATGAGGTAGATGGGAATATCATTATATATTTAATATTCAGCAGTGTGATTGTTAAATCACAAAATTATCAGCATGAAATAAACTTTGATGACATGCAATTAATTTGCCTACCTGCAGGCAGTCAATGCAATAAATATTAGGGCCTTAAACTTACAGAGAGTTTTCAGTTAATTTAATTAATACTTAACAAATAGCCTGCAGTTAGGTAAATCACATCACAGAGAAGCAATACCAACTGACATTTATTAATCTATTTGCTTATGCTTACTAAACATCTTCAAAATTATTTTGTTAAAAAAACATGGTAAATATGACAATTTCTTGTGGTTGTTCTGATGTATCAGAAATTTTTGATTCAGTGGCCCTTCCTCAAGTCCTTCTTTCAATGATATGTCTTCCTATTGGAAATTTCTTGGTTCTGCTCTTATACCTGACCACTGCAAGGTTTGGTACCAGACTTAAAAAGTTAAGGAAATCTTTCAAAGGTTTGTAGTAGATTTATTTTATATGATTATTAATTATAATTTCCAAGGGAAATTAGTTTTCAGTTGCCCAGTTGTTTTTAAAGAGCAGGGAGCTTGCTGGAGTCTGTTTTGCATTATTTTCCATTATGGGGAAAAATCCCCAACTATTAAAACTTATTTATATTGCTCTCTGTTCTTAATATCATGTTCCTGTAATGGAGTAATACTCATCCCATACATTTATATGTTGTAACTGGCCATCTCCTGTTATCTCACATAATATATCACCATATATGCATATATCACCATAATTTCCTGCAGCATCTTTTTTAGCAAGGCACATTTATGACCCAGAAATTGCATTGCTAAATATGATGAAAGGTTGCAAGAAGAAACAGCTAGTGCTTGCACTACAAAATCTGCTCTAGTTTAAAAAATCTTTTCTAAGTTTATGGCAACCAGGGAAGTAATTTGTTCTACTTAAAGTGAAAGCAAGTTCAACATTTCAGCAAGGTTGGGGTTTTTTTATTATTCCTTAACTGATACACAGTTTATCTTCACTGAGTTAAGAGATGAAAAAAGTGCATGTTTGACTCAGTATACACATAGCAGTATATTAGAGGGAGAGGGAGCAAAATTAAAATCTATTTGGTGGATTTCCTTCCTTCAGCCTATCCCTCACTGTCAGAAGCAATGTGTTGCATTAAAATTAATCAACAAGGAAATGATGGTCTGGATTTTAAGCCAGTGTACCCAAGGTACAAAACAACAGCAATGTACAAAAAATGAAGTTTGAGAACATTATATAATATATTCAGAACAACGTCCATGTGCTGAATATCTAAATAGGGTCAAATCTTTTTTGAATCTGATACTAATATCTGTCACCAGATATCACCAAAGTTCTACATATTTCCACAAGAAACAGTCCTGTCAGTTGAAGAAAGAAACTTTGTGGTCTTGTACACTACTTATTATGAATATGGATCCCTGAATCAAGCCTTTAATAATTCTTTTTTTCTAAGTGTATTGTGGAATTAGAGAGATTAGATTAGAGTATGTAATTTGAATATATATGCATAAGTATGTGCATCTATATATGTATCTCTACAGGAATTCAGGGATTGAGATGCTTGCCAGAAAACATTGGCAACATAACTAGAGAATGTATTGTGTCACAGGTAAAGAAAACTGTACACAAGTGTATACCTGCATTCCTCTCTCTCTACAGTAAGAACACACATTTTGTTCAATGACATTTTACCAGCCTTCTTCTGATTTACTTCAATCATCATAGAATTATTTAGATCCATTTAAACATTTATTGCACTTAGTTTTATAGTTACATGTATAGAAACAGTTTTAGGTATCTTACACCATAATTAAGACTTATGCACTAAGATTTTCTTGGCAAAATATGTTTACAGTAGAAGCTTAAGCAACTACAGTGTAGTTGTTCTACTGAATAAGATTGCTTCAGGGTGAATATAGACGGTTTTAATTTCCATCCCCATCCTCCCCCCTGCCCCCACCAACTTCCTCTCTCTAACTATTGGTGTATATTTTTGTGTAGTTTTTGTCTAGCATGGTGGGAGCAGTTAAGGCTGAATTTATAGAATAAAAAAGCTCCACTAATCTTCAGTACCAGTGTACTGAAAGAGTCCACTGTTAGTAGTATGATGAGTGTTCAAAAGAGATATGTGCTCAAATGCTATGATTTACCTTTTGTTATTGTCTTCAAAGATTTCTGCAAAGGAATATCCACAAAAATATCACTCTAAGGAGGCAGATGACAAATTGTGGTGGTGGGCATTGAGATGCTATGCAGCCTTGTGTTGACTGTATTCTTGCCCAGTAGAGCCACACCAGCAATCCAGCAGGGACATCTCTGTCACTTTGCACAGACCCAGGATGGGAGCAGGAGAGTGAAAGGCTGGGGAAAGTTCCTCCCTGGCACTCTTCTGCAGCACTTCCAGTGCCTCTGCCCATCTCTATGCAAGACTCCAATCCACAAGAGTCATTACAGGGTAGTGTCTTTGCAGAGAACAAGATGCAACAGAGGGAAGCAATAGAGTTCCACAGGTATTTTAATGAGGGATAGTACCTCCAGCAGAAAACAAAACTACTGTATACCAAGTGTATAAAAGATGCTTATGCGACAAAACATTTTCTAGTCACATCTGTTGGTTTATCTGTATTCTCACTTCAGGCAGTGGAAAACTTGCAATTCATTTTAGTGGACACTAAATACACTTTGAAAATTTTAAAACTTGTCCCCTTCCCTCAGTCACATAACCTGAGATAAAGATTGTTATTCAAATGGCTGAATGGTCATATTCTGTGCAGATGATACACATAAAGACACTACAACTCACCTGCCTGTGAATGATTGGTTCATAGGAAGCTATAAGAAGAGAAGATGCCAGATCAGAAGGAAAAAGATGACAGTAATATCATGTTATTGAAATAACTGTTCTTAGTCAAGTCACATTTTTTAGCATCAGCAAGAAGAACTTTTTAATGGGAATTCTGCAGAAAAAGAAACATAGAAAATAAATTTATCATTCAAGCATTATGTCATATCTCTATTTTTAAATCATTATTTTAAAGTATTTATGTCAGAAATACCACCTTTCATTTTGATAATCCAGTTTTTAGTAATGTTCATAAAGCTATGTAATTCTGTTCCTTTTTTCCGCATGCCTAGAACAATTACTTATGTTGACATAAACAGGAAAATAATTCACCAGTAAGTTTAACTTAAAAAACACAAGATAGCTTCATTTCTTCTTTATACATAGAGTAACATATTGAGTATGTAAATAGGAAATAGTTGTTTTCATGTTTAAAGAAATAGACATAATATCAGCATGAAAACATAACTCTAATATTAGTATAAATGTTTATCTTTAGTGGTAGACTTGTTTACTTGATAATTTTATCTGCTGGAATTTTTTGTGAGGAAATAAGACATGGTACATACAAGCTGTAAAAAATACAATATCTTTTAGTAGTGAAGTTGCTAAGCAATTAGAATTGCCTAAACTATGTTTTTCAGATCAAAAAAGGAGTTTGGAATACATATCCATTCTCTGTAACTAAATCTCGATTCTTAAATCTCTCTTTTCAGATCCAGCTATCACATTGATGTGAAATACTTGAATAATGACTCTTCATTCACTTTTCCTCTTTTCTCCACAGAAAAAATAATTGAATCCTGCAATCTCATCAATACTGTAAATAAACAGGTAAAGCAGGGAAAAAACTCCATGTTTTCTATATATGTGAATCCCTCATGGCGATTTTTGAACTCTCTTCACAAGTCTGTTTCTGCAAAGCTTCAAACATCTCTTTGCACTGGAAAAGCTCTCGAGGTTTTTATGAGATCTGAAGTTTGTACAACTCATACATATATTTCCCACAGGTTTTGTTACATGGAAGGGATAACCATGATCACTGCAGTACATGAAAAAGATTTTATTGTGTTCATTTATTTTAATCATCATCTTCAAATGACAGGATCCAATTCTGCCTTTAGTTTTAGAAGCCTCACTTCTGACATGAGCAATAGAAGCTGGATGTGGGTCAGAGATTAAAGATGGACAAAGGCTTCCTGTGGAAATAAGGATATGGAAAATGCAGGAAGAATCACGTTGAATCTGTGGACAATTTAAGCTGCAACAAAAGGAGCTATGAATAAGATCTTGGCTTATTTAATTACATTTTGTACTAAATAGGCAAGTAGGCATCTTGGACACTCTCATCATGAAGAACTGACAAGATCAGCAAACAGGATTTCAAAGATATAATTGGTTTCCCTTTTCTTTTTCTGGCTTTTGGACAACTACTCCTAAAGTCTGAGCTTCTAATTATTTGCAACAGAAGAAATACAGTGCTTTAAGTGAATGTGGTTTGGGTAACAGTACTGTATTTTGAGGTAAAACAATTGCTTAAAGACAAATGACTATGATTAGACTGATGAAATGTTTACATTGTTAGAGCTACTGCAATGGAGAAAATTATTTGTGGTCCTGCAAGATATACTGAGAAGGAAGTCAAAGTCATATACATATTTTGTTATATATAAAGGAGATGTCATGCCTTAATTCATTAAATAGTTTGTCCAGTACTGTATGGCATGCAACATTTTATGAACTACCTGAAGTATCTAATTTTAAAGATGTGATGCAAACTTGTGACCAAGGACCACAGAACAATTTGTAATAGTAGTTTCTGTTACTAGATGGAACTCATTGACAAAGGAAATACAAGTAATTATATGAGATATATATGACATATATATATATGCTTTAGCACTAGTTTACAGAAATATCATCTAAAATGTCATTAAAGAGTTACATTTATCCTTCCTAATATAGAAGTATTTAAATTAAATCCTAAGAAGATGTGTGCATGCATAGTGGGTAGAGTTACCTACCTGAAGAATGTAGACCCATGAAAGGACTGAAAGTTCTATTTGAAGTGTTCTGAAACATAGTTCTTTTCTACTATAATGACAGTTATTTCTCAGCTGAGACAGAAATTAAAGAAAAACATCGTAAAAACATAATTTGCAGTGATATCATAGGTATGCTAACAATTCTAGCAGCCTTTAAATTAAAAATGTGATTTACTGTAAAGAATCCTTTCAAACAAAATGTTTTAGCCGAGCTTTTAAAATATTTTGCATTTGTCATTTTTCTACTAAGATGATTGACAATGTGCCCACACAACACAGAACTCTTGGTTTTGACATCAAGAGTTGTGACAATACTTCACTAGGCACTTGTTGTCTAAAGCTGCAGACTTTTTTACCCTGTATCCCACATATACAGGGTCTTAAGAGTTTGGTAGTCATGTTGATTGATAGACCATCATCAAGGATAGCAGTCCCTGTGCTAATTGCTATGCATACCTGTAAAAGCCCTCTATTTAAATAGAAAACAACCACCAGAGGTCCAAACATATTCTGTTCTGTACATTCAAACTGTAAAGAGGCAGCTCACGTGATGCTGAGAAGACAATCATTGATTGCCACTCTTGTTGTAATGGAAGATTATGCTTTACAAAGGAACTCCATCTGCTTCCATTTTACCTTCACAAAAATGGCCTGAAAGTCTAACTCCCCAGACTGCTCTATCCACCTGTGTGTGAAGGAATGATTGACTGAGTACTAAAGCTACAAGAGCAGGCTCTGCTTCACCTGCAGTGCCATTTTAAAATTGTATGACTGAAGGGGTTACTCACCAGACCAGCTGCCTCTCACCTCTCATAGCTGTTCATAAAAGGAAGGCTGAATGGCTCATGAAGCAGCTTCTGAATCATCACAGTTTTCTTGTAGGTTATGAAATTCAAATAAGGATCCATTAGTGATAGTGTACCAAGATAAAATCTGTATTAATTCAGAAACTATTAAAGGTTTTCTGTGGTCAACGCCACAAAGCAGAGGAGAAAACATATATGAATAGTAACTGTTCAAGCAGACTGATTTTTATTCCTCCCTGCATCTGTACCAAAACTATAAAGCCTGAGAGAAGACACACTGGAGAGCAGCCCTGTGGAAAAAGAGTTGAGGGTACTAGTGGATGAAAAGCTGGACATGAGCCACCAATGAGCAATTGCAGTCCAGAAGACCAATCCCATCCTGGGCTGCATCAAAAGAAGTGTGGCCAGCAAATAGAGAGATGTGATTCTGTCCCTTTTCTCTGCCCTGCTGATACCTCACCTGGGGCTCTGTGTCCAGCTTTGGAGCCCCCAACACAAGAATGAGGTGGATCTGCTGGAGTGTGTCCAGAGGAGGGACATGAAAAATATCAGAGGGCTGGAGCACCTCTCCTATGAAGACAGGCTGAGAGAGTAGGGGTTGTTCAGCCTGGCTAAGAGAAAGCTCCAGGGGGACCTTTTAGTGACCTTCCAATACCTGAAAGTGGCCTATAAGAAGGTAGGGGTGGATCTGTTCATGAGGGTTTGTAGCAACAGGATGAGGGCTTTAAGCTAGAAAAGGGTAGGTTTAGGTTGGACATTAGGAAAAAGTTCTTTAATATGAGGGTAGTTGATCACTGGAACAAGTTGATTCTATGATTTTATTCTATGGCTCTATCAAAAAGCTGCTTAAGCAATATTCTCAGTGACCTCAGAGTCCAGTAAGGCACAAGCTTATGTACCTTGCTGTTGTGTCATCCTACTTATCACCTGTAAACTGGCTGACAATTTTACTTGTGCCTTTAATATGATCTATTGACTGCAATCACTCAGTGTATTTTTAGAAAAAAAATTAAAAGATCTTTTTCCTCAGGAGTGCAATACTACAGTGTTTTTGTGTACGGCTTCAAATGGAATATGAATTGGAACTGAAAAGGAGTATGTGTTATTTGTATAGAGTTAGGGTTGAATTAGGGATAAGATTTTACTGTCTACCTTTAATGCGTGGGAAAGTCAGGTATAAAAGTGCTTAACTTGCTAACAGCTTCAGGAAAATGTATGAACAATATTTTGTATTGCTGAATTTGATTTAGCAAGTGCTTGCAAGTTTAACATTAAATTGCCTTGTCAGTATTCTGTATGGTTTTCTACAACTACTAAATCAATAAAAATGAGGACTTGATTGATATTAAGGTGTGTTATAATATTGTCAAGCCCCTCTATGTATGAACTCCCACAAAAAACAGCTAACACAATTTAACTGGAGTTCCAGCACTGTTTCATTGGAGCAGACTAGACAGCCTTTAGTAAAAAGAAAATATTATTGTTTGACTGCTAGCACTTTTCATCTCACCAGTGTCTTATTTCCAGTTTCTGTAGTTTTATTGCTCTTTTGCTAGCACACCCTTATATCCAGATGATTATCACTTCTAGATAATGGTCTGCTGTAGACATGATCAGCTTCTGGTTTCCAGTTACACAGTTCCAAAAATGCAAACTGAACTAATTTATCATTGTATTTTAGACTGCAGCACCTTTGCTGATGACACAATATTTTATTTTATGATACTGTTAGCAGAAGCAATATTAATCAAGCCTTTGTACTAGACTAGTTGATCTCAAAGACAGACTGCTGAGTCCATGCAGATTTCAGAAGGCTATTTTGACTGATTAGTCTTCTGCAAACTCTAGTAGCAATAGCACAATTGACTATGTACCATGTTGGAAGGAGGGCTTATGACAACTCTCTTGTGGTTCACATTCTTAATGACATTCTAACTAGGCATATAACTCCTCCTCTCCTCTCCTCTCCTCTCCTCCCCTCCCCTCCCCTCCCCTCCCNTGCTACTCTCTGGCTTCCATCCGGCAGCCAGTTCACAATCCACCTCACTACGTGATTGTCCAGACTTCCTCAGTTTAGCTGAGAGGATGCTGTGGGAGACTGTGTCAAATGCTTTACTGAAGTCAAGGTAGACCACATCCACTGCTCTGCCATCATCTATCCACCTGGTTGTGTCCTCATAAAAGGCTATCAGGTTGGTCAAGCATGACTTCCCCTTGGTGAAGCCGTGTTGACTGCCCCTAATGACCCTCTTGTCCTTGATATGCCTAGAGACAGCACCAAGGACAGGTTGTTCCATCACCTTTCCAGGGATGGAGGTGAGGCTGACCAGCCTATAGTTACCTAGGTCCTCCTTCTTGCCCTTTTTGAAGATTGGAGTGTCATTTGCTGTCCTCCAGTCCCCAGGCACCTCTCCTGTTCTCCACAACTTACCAAAGATGATGGAGAGTGGCCTAGCAGTGATTATAAATTGACTTGACTTGACAAACAAGCACTTTTATTTCAAGCCCAAAGAAAGTCATTGTTTCAGTGACCAGAAAATCCTTCTGAGAATACTTAGGTCCAGATTTTAAGTATAATAAAGGCCTTCTTCAAAGAGTTTGATTGTTAGTTCAAAGTCTGACACAGAAATATTTCAAAATAGTGCAGACATTAGCAGTTTCAAACTGTTACTTCTGTAGCCAAATAAATGACCTCACTGGGGGCAACATGTCAGGCCCCTGCTTGCCAATCCAGGGATTCCTTGTGGCTCCCAGCTTGTAGGGAGCAGCCAACCCTTGCAGCACCCTGACACTGAAACAAAGTACTGCTATCATTATTAATTTCCAGTATTTTTTTCACTATTAATATTATAAAATTAAGTAGTTCAACATTATTTCCTTGCTTTTTTCAAGTAAACCCCATAGTGGTCACAGAATATTCTTGGCATCTTTTTGAGGAGTCAAACATAAAAGCTAAGAAGTAACATTTCAGAGATCTTAAGAGGATTTAGCTTAGCAGCTACTACTCGCTTTATCTGCAAGGTGCATGCCTTAACACCTGCTCTGGGTTCTGAACTTTTGTCCTTACTAATATTTAGGTTATATTCTATGCTACGAGCTCCCAGGGTAAATTCCTACATAAAATTTGTGCAAGAAAGGTACACTTTATTCATTTCATCAGCCATAACTGGCTATGTAGCATGCATATCTGGAAACAGGATATTTTTTGTGAGCTTGCAACAGAACTGGCAGAATGTGTAACTGTGCTATCAGGACTGATGTAGACTAACCCGTTGCATTTTCATTAAGGAATGGATCTTCAAATTTCAGATAATATTCCCTTATTTTTCTCATCTGTTTTTCAAAACCCCAAGTCAGCATCAGCTCAGTCCACAGAAGTGTATTTGCACTCTGAAGAAACTGAACTACTACCAACAAGGCAGGTAGGATTTTCCTGGCTAAGAAAAATGGTTATAGCAGCAATTGTTCCTCTTAATTCTTGCTGCATAGTAACTAAGTTGTCAATAATTGATTTTGCTTTTTCTAAAACACCTGATCCTTTCTGAAATTCAGATATCATTGTGTCCAGGTTTAGCAGA
Organism: Brachypteracias leptosomus; assembly: GCA_013401335.1. Classification (NCBI taxonomy): domain Eukaryota; kingdom Metazoa; phylum Chordata; class Aves; order Coraciiformes; family Brachypteraciidae; genus Brachypteracias; species Brachypteracias leptosomus. Next base: position 57,395 of record VYZX01032970.1, on the reverse strand, counting down.
ATATGTCTAACCAACTGTGGAACTGGCTGTGCTACAGAGCCGAGATTTGCCAGAGAAAGGCATTTAAGTGAGCATTATTCTGTTCTAGCACTAGAAATTGATGATTTTTTTTTTTTTTAAGCAATTAACACCATATTAATTACACAAAAGGCACATACAAGAGCAACACGATAATATTGAAAGCAAATATTTGAAGTTATTGCTGGTGTAGTAAATCAGTGTGCTTCAGAGGTATCTATGCTTGTCTTCTAAAACAAGCAGTTACCCAAAATTCAGTGTCATGTGGCTTGTCTTTCCGGAGAGAAAATGAAAGAATCTGGCATCTCTGATGTAATCTTCCTTTTTAGAAAGAATATCTAAAATCCTCTGGAACTTAGCAAGAGGAAACTATATCTTTGTTAACAAGTCCAAGCTCCTTTCAACTTGTACTTGACAGGTTTTTCATGACTACTTTTTTTCCTTTCTCAGTCATGCTGCTGGCAATTCAGACATTTCCCTGATACTTTCCAAGGTGTTTTGTCTTTCTATTTCATGGAATAGTTACATAAATTCTGGCCAATACACATTTCTTACAGCTATCATAAATGAAGAACAGTAATCCCACTCAATCCATAAGAAGTTCCCTTAAATAAAGAATATTTTGACATACCTCTAAGAACAAAAACCTTCAATAAAGAAAAGATGTGTTGTTGGTACTACTGCTTTCTCAGACGAAATTTATGCAAAATATTATCATAAAAGAAAGGTGGATGTACATAAGCACTGACCTTCATAGTGATCTACCCTCAAAATGAACCCATGTCTCACTAAACCAGTTTTCTCTTCTCTTGGCTGGTTGCATGCACACTGTGCGTGGGTAACTATTTGACATGATGGAGAGCCTGACATAGCATGGAACTTACCAGCATTCTATAAATTATTCAGTAAGAATATGAGCAGGAATAGTTTACTTTACTTGCTGGTGTTGTGGAGTCCTATAAAGAGATTGTGCAGAGGAAGAGGAAAGCTATAAATCAATGTACAGAAGTAAAGATAGGACTGATTAATACCAGATTAATTCAGTAGGAGACAAAGGCAAGCTCTATATACAATAAGAAGAAAAAGCACGTTCATTTTATCTTCACAGTTACTTTGTATCTTACCATCAGAGCATCTTGATGACTCAGACCCTAAAGCATTTATCCTCACAAAACCCCCGAGACAGGCAGACAATGCTTTGGAAGCCATACCTCAGATATCAACAGATATAACATAGAAAGTCTGTGGCAAAAGCAGATCAGAACTGATATCCCAGTGCAGTACCTTAAACATATCCTTCTCATCACATAAAGATAACGAGCAGTTATCATTCATATAAAGACTGAATGCTTAAACCATATAAGTCTATTTTGACACCTGTATTGTATAAGTACTAAGTAGAAACTTCCATTTTCTTTCCAAATCTTTCATTCCCACTGACAAAAATTTTAATGTCATAACTTCTTCATTTCTGGTCTTCATTAAAAAAACTACCTCTCCCCATCCCTGCCTACTTTCACATATGACTTAAAAAACATGGAACCGATTATTTGTTTCATAACTGATGGACAAGACATTAAACACACCTGTTGTTTTTCTTGTACAAATATATAAGCAACCATATAAGCAAGTGAAACAGCTTTGAATTCTGGAATACTCTAGGTTTCTCCTGTTTGCTTTTAGAGTCATCTATGACAGTTATTTGTACAGAATTTTTTTCAAAAGGTATTTTAAGTGAAAAATCTGATGTGTTGTTCTAGCGTTGAGAAAATAAAGAACCAAAAATCTTCATGAGTACCAACTTCACTGTCAGAGTTGTTATTGAAAAAATTAGCATTTGAATAGCCTTGCAGTGTGGAATGATTTGTTTCTTCCTTCTGAAATTGTTCAGCATTGACAGACTTATTACAACTCCTGCTTCACAGTCACTGGAGATGGATCAGTTATTCAACGGTGTCCAAACTGTGAATGTTCTCATTCTTCTGTTAGTTGTCAAGTCCAATGCATTCTCAAACCTAAGAAGTTAAACACCATGGAGACAAAATGCACCTGCTATTTCCAACAGAGACTTACTTCACAGGACCAGGACCTGATATAGACATGGCAATCTACCAACAAACTGAGTGAACTCTTTTCTGAATCTAAACAATCACCAATTGATTATTTAATTATTCTAAAAACCCCTGCTTTGATGTACAACGATGATGCTATGAAGAGCTCTATAAGAGTACAGTAATGGGTCAATTGGTAGACAACATGTTCATAAAGTACCTACGGTGGGAAAACGAGGAGAAAGGCAACAAGGATATCAAGCAAGTTACTTGTTAACATAAGCTTCTCAGACTAAAATACGATTGGATAAAAGCATGACAGTCCTATAATCAATCTTTTTATTATATTCTTCTCTTAAAAGCTAAAATTAAGTAACTATATGGGATGCTTGCTCCACAAGGGAAAAAAAAAAGAACAACAAAAAAAAGAAAGGAACAATATTTAATATGTTTATCCTAAAAAACCAAATCAAACCAAACCAAAACCAGCAAATTGAATCTTCCAGCAGTGTCTTATGTTCACAGCTTCTTTGGTTTGGAATAAACATGAAACAGAAGAAATACCAAAGATCTCATCAGGAGGAAAATGAGGCACCATCTGAAACCAGCTCAACTCTCCAATTTTTATTTTCATTCACAGATATGTATGCACCCAATGAACTTTGGACACATTAATATCTTTTCAAAATTATCAGAAGCACTTCACTCACTTGATGTATCATTTCAAACTCACAACTATCTCAAGGGAGTCAGGGGAGACACCAGAGCAGCCCCAGCCCTGAGCATTAGACACTTCCCCAGGGACATGGGCACACAGCGGTCCTGACTCAGTGGGGCCCATGGCCGGGCAGGGCAGAGCTGTGGGGAGGTGGACACTGGTCCTGCTGCACCATTACTGTGTCAGGGGCTTATGGATAAGATTTAAAATCAGAAGTCTAAATGTCATTCAAATCCAAATGTCAATGCTTCAGTTCACCTCTGCTTACAAGAGAATAAGTGCAAGCTGGACCCTATTGCTTTCTCAGCTTCCTCTCGGAGGGGAGTTTAAGTGCAGGTGGATCCAGACTTAGCCCCTGGCTGTAAAGAACAGTTTGAACCATAGGTTCTGCCATCGAGTCAGTTTATTTCAGCTCAAGCTGGATGCTTCCAGAGAGGGACCTTGAACAAAGAAATCCCTGGGCAAATACCCCTACAATCTAAGTTCCCCTCACACGATGGTTCAGCCCAATAGTAATATTTGGGTTTGAGGTCTTCTTGTTCTTCACTGAATCCTCTTTCTGTCTCCAGGCTGGTTATTCCGTTTCTTATCTCCAGGATGCAGCTTCTGCTGACAGATGGAGCTACCTCATTTTTCACAATGTAGGGTCTCAGTGCTTTCCAGTGTATAAATTCAGCCTGAGTTCACTGCTTGTGGCCTGAGGCTTCAGTACATGTAGCTACTCATGTTAAACAAGTTACCCAACCTAATTTTAAGCAATTACAAAATTAATTCTAATATTCTACAAGTCAATTATTTTAATTCCCAACATTCACATCAATATGCACTTCTCATCTTTATATTAAAACATATATATCACTCTTGCCTATGAGTTAGTGGAAATATAGATAATTCACAGAACAGAAAGGGTAAAAAAACCCACCTCAATTACAATGAAGATTATCAGTTGTCAACTGAGCATTTTATCACCAATCTCCATTTTTGCTTTGATTGACTCTCAGTTATCTCTCACTTGTCAAAATAATTTGATCAAGACTCCACAGTAATTTGAAAAAAAGTATTTTTCCTTGAACCTATTTTCAAGAGAACAGGAAAAACCTTAGAACAAAATTAGTTTCTACTCCTGACTGTTCATTCATAAGGTTAGATTTAGGTAAGCTTTAATATTATGAAAGAAAGTCCTGGATCTCATTCAGTAAGCACAATGATGTTCATTGGGCTAGGTAGGAGCAGATGTTAAAATATCAAATGATAATGGTGTTATATCAGATAAAGCTGAAATGTCTTAATGCATCTGGACATCTAAAAGACCAAGATGCTTCAAAAGAGGCAGTGAAAGTCAAACTGATACATCTTGTCTCAGAAACTATATTTTCTCTATGTTTCATACACAGACAAATAATGTAAGCTGTATGCTTATCAAGTTATATATATATATACACCTAAGGGCTGACCATTGGGAGCATAAAGCTCATATTAACTGTCCAAGTGCTGTGAAGTCCCATTTATAGACCTGTAATTTCTCTCCAATGAGTCCAAATACGCTGAAATGTATATGGATAAAATTGATTTAATCAAATATTTCTGCCTAACATTGCAAAAGAAGCTTGATTCCTCAAATTGACTTTCTCTTTATTTGATACAAAACAGCAAACCTTTTGTAATAAGTAGTTAGCTGTCACTTGTCAGGAATTGATTAGTTTCTACTCTCTAATGACCTTCTAAATAGAAGAATAGAATCTTAAATGCGATGATTTAGTTCTGCTTTTATGTCTAAATACCTTTTCTATAGAATTTATGAACATGGTGCCTAAATAGGACAATGAGTCTGAAGCATTTGAAAACAAAGATTGTTACAACCCTGTAAGAAGATCTGAAAGGATAGACTTGCTGCATTGATTAAGAAGCCATTGTGTAGTTTCAGTGACTCTGAGAGGAGAAAAGCAGAAGCTGACAATATTACAAGCCCACATTCAGACACACATAAATTGCGGAGGCATCCATATCCTGATATTAATTCAGAGATGAAAATTACATTTGCTTTCTAATTTGGCAATAGGTCTTGGAGCAGAGAGATCATTTTGTCCTATTTAAAACTCCTGAATGCTGAATAAACTCCAACTCACCTTCCCAAGGGATCCCTGGTCTTTTATAGTCTCTGTCCTGAAACAGCCTTTTTCTAAGTCACTAGGAGGAATTGTTCAATGCCAGAGAGAAAAGCTCAGAGGATGAGCTAAAATGCACCCAAAAAAAAAATAAAAAAAAAATTCACCAGTTTCCACAAGCTCAACCACTGTTCTCTCTTCATTCAAGGTAGACTCTAGTGATAGCATCTTGACTTGCTACCACCAGAAACTGCCAACCTGCTCTTCCTCAGAGGTAGTCCCAAGTTATCTTCTGTTCCCCTTTACACTTTTTCAATACCTGAATGTGACAGTAAGAATAGCAGCACAATGATGTTTAAGATCCACGGAACTTCTTCATATTTTCCTGGCTACTGTGGAAACCATATACATTATCATGCAATTAAAATGGGTCATTGAAAATTGAATTAATAGTAGAGACAAAAAAAGCACATTTGAAAGCTGCATTTGAATTTTGCAACATATGGAATAATTTTGACAAAAAAATTTTGCAAACTGTTTAACTAGTTGATAAGCTCTAGAAATTAAAAATAATAGAAGCACATTTAAAAGAAATCACGAAATAAATGAAAGGAATTATTTTATCAGCTTTAACCCCAGCATCTCATAACTTGAGAATATTTTGCAGAAATTCAGTCAGTTCCTCTTTGTGCTTTGTGATTTAGGGAATTGCTAATCTGAAAGGTTATGAAGAGGATGCTTTCCTTTTTCCCCTGGTTCCCCTTGCAATTCCGTATTTCACTCTTCATGTTTAAGCTTTCAATACTTCTGATATAGAGATTAATAGAGAAATCTGTGATAACAGTAGTCACAGGATTAAACACCTCTGGCTTTAGTCTTGATTAGTATTTTCTAATTAATATTTTCCTATCCCCGTTGACATCATAAACAGCTGCCCTAGACACTCCTTGGCTAAATGGTTTCTGATTCTCCTGTTTCCAGAAGCAAATCAGCACAACTAAATATGAAAGATTGCTCACAGGAGAAACCTGACAGATGGAGTAAGCAGCTCACTGATAGTCCCTGTCCTAGGTTGCTCAGGAACTCATACTTCAGAGTATCTCCCTCTAATTTTTCAACCCCATTTTTGTCCTGAAGTCAATTTATCTTTCCAGTTTCTATGAAATAACTTTCAAAATCTCCTTCAATCTCCCCAGTAGCTCAGTCCATAGTCACAGCACGTAACAATGTAGCCTATTAGGGGATGGAAACCTTTTCTGTTTATAAATAACTGAGACAAATTTCTGAGAAACTCCAGTCATACCCCCTACCTAGAAAAAGCCAGATGCTCACAGTAAGTGCTGGATTGTTATCTTGTTTCAAAGACTTAACCTGCATGCAAACTTCCCTGGACTTTTACAATAAGACATAGTAATGGCCAAGGTGACAAGTATTTTCTGTTTGCATACCCATTAAGCAGTTTTCTTGCAAGTTTTATTCTCTGCTTGTCATTTCATACTTCACCTGAAAAAAATCTTATCTTTCAAATGCAAAGACTTAAATATATATCAGTAACAATGGGTTTTGCTTCAGGGATGGTGCTGGTATAACATAAAAAGAAAGTACTCCCACTCTTAAAGCTTTATGGCTTTGTTGTTGTTGTTAAACAAATACGCTGAAATGTATATGGATAAAATCGATTTAATCAAATATTTCTGCCTAACATTGCAAAAGAAGCTTGATTCCTCAAATTGACTTTCTCTTTATTTGATACAAAACAGAGCAAACCTTTTGTAATAAGTAGTTAGCTGTCACTTGTCAGGAATTAATTAGTTTCTACTCTCTAATGACCTTTTAAATAGAAGAATAGAATCTTAAATGCAATGATTTAGTTCTGCTTTTATGTCTAAATACCTTTTCTATCGAATTTATGAACATGGTGCCTAAATAGGACAAGCATTCAATGAAAAAGCAAGCACAAGCATTTTTAATTAGCGAGAGTTGGAATGTCTAACTAAAAGATCACTAATTCAATAATAAAAGATAATTTAACAAATGTAGCAGACCTGTTCTGCATCACTGTGACTTACAGCATGGAATGACTTTGATAAGGAAGCAGGCTACTAGAAAAAATGATACCATCTGATATATAGGTTCAGTTGTCTGCAAAGACAACACAGGTTGTCTTAATATTTATTTAATATTTTTAAGGTTCTTTTACCAATTGGCCACATGTAATATCTTTACAATTCTTAAATTGTTTTGAATTTTTACTTCAATATTGGTACAATTTTTACTTCCCATTTCATCCTGATCATCAAGTTAATTAAATAAGACCACAATACTTTCAAAAAGTGTAGTCCAGGCCAAGGACTTCTCCCGTTTATTAACAAAGTACCATCCCTACTTGCTAAACAAGTTAATGTCCTCAGTTTTGTTTTTTGCTTCCTAATTCTCTCACTCTCCTTCAAAAAATAGCATGTTTCCACCAAATGGGAGAAACCCAGTACAATATGAATTACTGCAATAGCTGGGAGCCTACATAAACGGCAATCTGCTTTAAAACTAGAGGAAAGGATCTAGGGAGAGAAATGTACATCATCTTTTACTCCAGTGTCATATCTATTTTCTATAATTCACATTTTCAATCTCCTTGATTTTTGTTGAATAATTTTGTTGTTGGTGGTGGGTTTTTTGTCTTTACTGTTACTCATTAACAGTGCATTCCTGTCGAATGCACTGGAAACAAAATCTGGGCAGGTGACAGAAATTGTATTTCAGGTGGAAGAATTTTTCTGCTCATTCCAAACTTCATTCCAAACTGGAACAAAACCTGAACATTACAAAATCCATGGTTATTTTTATATAGAGAATTTGACTTAGATAGTCACTACTTTAATTTTCATAAAATAAAATCATTCACATCCTAAAACTAGTTATATAACTGAAAATCAGTAACAGTGTTTACCAAACAATCTTTGAGAGAGTTCCATTCCAGAAAGTCAAAGATCAAGTTAGATGACATTTTAAGTCTATTGTTTTGAATGTAGACAAGTATTCAATGCCTATTAGTCTAGATTTTCCAAGAGCTAATTACTTACATAAAACTGAAATTTGCAATAATTTTTCTGATTTAATGTGCTCTACCACTGAAGTGCACAGTGCTTCTCAACTATACATTATTGATGATAGTAACTGATCTACTCTATCTATGAATTATCCTAAACAGGGTGCATACAGGTATAGTTTAGTATTTTCTCATTGCTCTAATTGATACAATTACGAATTATGCAAAATAAAAAGAAGAAAGCGGTCACCAAATATTTCAAGGTAGTTTTAGTGGCTTTTGGAAATCACTATAACATTTTCAATCTAAAAGCTTCAAAGTTATTTTAACTTTTAAGATATGAGTGCAGGAGAAATTGTTGTCTTTGTACTGACTTGGTTATTACGTCCTTTTTTTTGAAAAAAGTAGCAGCAGTGATTACTTGAAGCATGAGTCAAATACAGTCACACTATGTGTTTGGTTGTGTCAATGGTTGGGGCTGGGCTGGCCAGTAGATGAATGACAGATGCTCTCTATTAACACCTCTCCCTTCCCAAAGGGGAACAGAAAGGGAATAAGGGAGAGAGACTTATGGATTAGAAAACTAAAACAGTTTTGATAAAAATAATACTAAAAAAAATGAATATAAACAAATATATACAAAACCAAAATTTAATCTAAGCCCCCTGACAGTAATTACATCACCATCATCACTGACACTGTGGTAAGTCCCAGGATAGACCCAGCAGCAGATGGGAACTAGATTCAAGAGCTGGATTCTGTGACTGGATTCAGGAACGCACAGGTCAGGATCGAAAGCAGAACGAACAGAGTCCTCCTCAAGCATCAACCATTGAAGAAGAGAGCTTGACCCTCGTGATCCCTCAGCTTTATACTGAATATGAAGTGCATGGAATAGAATATCTCATTGGTCAGTTTAGGGTCACTTGTCCTGTCTTCTCCTCCACGCAGGTGAAATCTTTTACTTTCTGCACCCCCAACATGGCATACAAGATCCAGCAGTGACCTTGGACTCCACAGGAGAAAGTTTTAGTACAAACCTTTCTGCACACCAATCCTTGGTGGTAACTATAAACGTCAAGTGTTGTCCCTGCTAGAAGCAGAAACTGCAGAAATGTGCTTTTAACTTCAGAAAGTGCAGTTAGAGGAGACTTAGTTGAAAAGTAAAATCACTGAACAGAATTAGTTCTGCTGTAACTCAAATCTTAACTTTAATAATAAAATAAAAATAATTTTTAGGATCCATCAAACTCACTTTCCAAAAGTGGCGGCTGATATCTGAGAGTGTTACTTGTTGAACTGAAATCTTTTGTATATATGAGCAGAAAGATAAAGCAAAGAATGGTATTCTAAAGCTCTTAATTATTTTACTAGTAAAAGGAATATAACATCCCTATAATTATCTCAATACTTTCATCTAAGTGAGCACAAAGAAGAGATAGAGGTACATAAAATATGCCATATACTTTTTACTACTATAGTCATTAGTGTTCCAAGCTTAATGCATACTTCATTATCTAGAAATTCATGTCATTTGCATTTTAACAGGATTTTATCTGAGTTTGCTCCATCCCTTCTTTCTATAATATTCAACAGCTAAAGCAAGATAATGAATGAGGATTATAGAAATTAAATCCATTCCCTCAATTTAAATTTCTTATTTCATATCAGATAAAAGATATTCTGAAACACCAAGATCATCAGATGACATGATACTGATATAGACAATTGTTTTATCTGTAAAATTCTTTTTACTAATTGACAGGTAATTTTCCTCATTTATAGTATTGATTTAAAATCTGTTCTTCTGAGAGAACCCCTGTACAGAAATGAAACTTCTCAGTCTCATTTTTAAGCCAGCTGCAAAGAGTAAACAGCAATCACACATTGCCTTAAGCATTTTTATAGCAGACCTCAAGTATGCCATCAAATATATTCATTAATATCTGATTAGTAAAACTGGGATATAGAGCAACCTTGCATATTTTATTGTCAGCATTCGCATTTCTGCTGAGAGGAAAACTATTTGAAGGAAATGAATGGTTTTAACAGAACGTTAATCTTCTGTACTCTGATCCATTACAAGGTCTTTTCTGTAACTTTTAAATCAGTATCTACTCTTCTATAATTTGTCAAACTACACCATTTTTATTAATATCAGTAATTTGAGCTACAAAAGAAATCCAAAATCTGCACTTTATACCTCTGAGCATCAAATTCTATAATTACAAGATCTATCCCTGTACATGAATATTTTTATCTTCAAAAAATCTGAAGGGAATGTACACTGCTATATCAAAAATATGTTTCATCAGTGGCACTCATTAAAGATATAACTTTATAATGATGCTGAAGATGGATTTTAATAGGGTAAATATGTCTGTCTTAACTGTCAAAAATTAATAATCTTTCTTATCTAGCCATGGCCCTTCATGATAAAAGAAACAGCAACGATTATCTATTAGGGGAGTTATTGTACTCTTTAAAAAGTTATATCAATTCAACACTGTGACATATATAATGCTACCACTACTTATTACCACCATGAACTTGTCAGACACTTTTAAAATTAAATAATGCTAAATATATATGAAGAAAATTAATCAACAACCAACATTCAAAATGCAGAAGTATACAAAAGGTACTTGATTGTTTTCTATTATTATTATTATTATTATTATTATTTTACATTCCTAGTTTTGTAAGCAGCATGACAGCGTCACTACCTCCTTTCTAAAGCACCAATAGTTTATATTTGGCATTCAAATTCCTGTGATTCGTTACTAACTCAGGTTTTCATATTTTTCTTTGGGGTTCTGGGCAGAACACAGAAGTGGTGCTTCTGAGAGTTTGTTTCACAGCAAAAGGTATTCCTGATTTTAAAAAAAAAAAGAGAAAAATTAGTATTATTAATATAAGTATTATACCAGAAATTTTAAAAACTGATACAAAAAGCAGTCAAAACCCCTCTCCCATACAAGCATTATCCTTTGTTGAAGTAGACCATGAAATGTACCAAGTTACTACTATTTTTTAAAAGAAAGGTTTATCTAAAAATCATTCCATTCACCTGTAATGGCAAATGCTAGAAACAGCTTATTTGCAAAGCATTTTGAATAACCTTTATTCTAGACTGTTCTGAGGTAGAATATGAAAAACTTAAGACACCAAAGTATTTAGAAGGCAGATGAGGTGGTCTGAAGGGGGAAAAAAAAAAAAGAAAAAGAAAAGGTTTTTTTAAAGTATATGAAAGACAGTGGGGGGTTTGGTAATTTTTTTGATATCAAATATCACACTACTCATCTATTCTGATTATATTTTATACTAATTTTCTAGTAAGACTAGGATTCATCTGCATCTTATTAATTTTAAAGTCAGTTTTGATTTTCACCCACTGCCTCTAGTATGTTTTGAATGGCAGAACTCCTCATTGGAGAAATCAATGAAAAAGAATGAAGGAAAGTCATGCAGAAAGCAAGGCATGTTGAGCTAGATCGTGGGGGGTTTTTGGAAGCAACTTTTAAGTGAAATGTTAAATTTGGAATTTTATTTTGACAGCTGTGAGCATCATTAGAACAATCCACAACATTCAACCTGTTAGTTTCAGAAAATAATTTCTCCAGAAAGCACAGTTTGACAACACATGCCACATGGTGTTTTATGTCAAAAGCTATTGAATGATTGTTCTTCACAGAACTTAAAAGTGAAGAATGTTGCCAGATAACTCAGAACAGCTTTCTGAAATTCACAGATAAAAGGATTAAAACATATTGCTTAATATGTGTATTTAATAAGAAGTAAGCAGCATGAATATTCTGAGGAACATTCTATTTCTGCAGTAAATGTCCTTGTTAAGAGATATGCAGTACTTAGATCTTCATTTTTTTTCAAGTTATAACATGAAAATCTGGCCCGTGGGCAAGTTTAAATATGTTTGCATAAGTTTAAATCTGAACTTCAAACATGATCTCTGTATAATATATTACATAATATCGTTCTTTCCTGTTTAACATACGATACACATTCATTTATGTATATGCTTCTGTTTAATAATGATTCTGATCTCTATACTTTAGCACCAAGGACACATGATTTGAAAAGAAATTGACCATGTTGCAATGAATGACTTTGGAAATTTACCTCATCTATTTATAGTCTCAGTCAAAATAACAAGGTAAAAATAAATAAAAACATGGAGAATGTGGAAAGCCACATGTAAAGTTTAATACATTAAAAGTTTCAAGACATTTGAATGGAAATATGTCAGATTAATAAAAAGTATTATAAACTAACAGCCACAGTAAATCACCATCTCGTTCCAATCCCCCTGCCATGGGCAGGGATGCCTCCCACTAGATCAGGTTGCTCACAGCCCCATCCAGCCTGGCCTTCAAAATTTCCAGGCATGGGGCTTCCACCACCTCTCTGGGCAACCTGTGCCAGTGTCTCACCACCCTCATGGGGAAGAACTTCTTCCTAATGTCTCATCTGAATCTACCCACCTCTAGTTTTGAGCCATCCCCCCTAGTCCTACCACTACCTGATATCCTAAAAAGTCCCTCCCCAGCTTTCTTGTAGCCCCCTCAAGATACTGGAAGGCCACAATAAGGTCCCCTCAGAACTTTCTCTTCTCCAGACTGAACAACCCCAACTCTCTCAGTCTATCCTCGTAAGAGAGGTGCTCCAGCCCTCTGATCATCTTCGTGGCCCTCCTTTGGACACGTTCCAGCACGTCCAGATCTTTCTTGTAATCATATCATTGGCCAGCATAGCACTTGGAAGCCCTTTCAGCAACAAGTGGATTTTCAACTGCTTGCCCCCTCTATAGCTCATGAAACAACCCAGCCTTTCTGTTTAAATGTGATCACTAACTAAAGATTTCTTCCTGGCCTCTTGATTTACTCCTTGCTACCATTTTTACTGCTTTATCAGCACAGCTTCTTTTCACTCTTACCTGTTTCTCCCTTTTCTCTTTGAGGTATGCAATCAAAGCAGCAGCTGAGTATTTTTTTCTGCAGGCAGTTATAGGGACCCTGAGAGCCCCAGCCTCTAAATGTGAGCGCTCCCTTATGATTTGTGACCCACAGGTTCAGAACAGGGATTTAACACTTGATCTTCCTATAACTTAAGCAAGTACCCTGAAAATGAATCTGTCAATGCTTTAAGTTTAGGGGGTTTTTTTGTGAATTTTCTCAATGGCATGAGGAATTGACTGCTTACATTCCATAGTCACCTAGGTTTATGAACTTGCACAGTGTTGTGACAAGCTCATTTATTTGATTTAGCAATAGTTTTGCTTCCCTGTTTCTGAGAGCAGTCCTGTCAAAGACATAGATCTGGATGCTGTAGCTGTAGGTTGTAGCAGTGCATGATTTATCTTTATTTTTTGAAAGCACCTACATGCTGAATAAATAAATAAATACAAAACCACATTAAGTTAAATTACTACAGTCACATGAGGAAATTCAACACCTAAGCTAAATGAGATTTAATGTTTCCTTACAAATATAGTTAATAAAATTTGATTACCATTGTCTGTAGAAATAAAAGAGAATGCTGTAGAAAACAAAATGTATGCCAGAAAGCATGCATTTGAATTCTAAGTACAGACCATTAATAAAAATTTTAGTAGGCAGAATCCAGCTAATAATTTATCAGATTTTTTAGGAAAATTTGCCTAAAAGGCCTAGAAGTGTATTCCTTATATATTTCTTTCTGTGTTATTCAAAGAGTGAATATAAGATTTCCTGACAGCAACTCAATAAGCTTAGATTTTGCAAATACTCTGATATTATACCCTGATAAAAGTACAGAAATTGCTAAAGAGAAAGCTTTGCTTTCTTTTTAGTTTACCTGATTGTTTCTTCAAGCTTCATCTATCACCATGGCAAAGTTGGGATAAAGCTTATCAACAAAACCATTAAGAATAATGTGTACAATTTCCCTTCTGTTTACTTCCTAAGCTTCAATGTGAGCAACGTGTTACACTACATAACCATGAGAATCAGATTCTTGAAAATTTTCAGGAGATATCCTCACATGAACTTAAGCTTCAAAAAAAAAAAGCAAAGAAAAAGATATTTTACTTCTATCCATGCTTCTCACTGAAGACGATAACATTTCAGTCTCATTAGAAAACACTACCACAGCATTGTACCACTTTATGCTTTTTATGATCAACAAGAGAGGATGTAGCATTGACATGGTCTTTCTGGATGATTTCAGCAGCACTCAAGTAAAACAGTTCACCACAACACCTAGCAAGGTTTACAAAATCAAGAACCTTATCAACAAAAAAAATTAGTCAGAGCACATGCATTTTCAAGATATAGAAAGCAGAATATTTATCTAGATGTGTATACCAGACTTTGGGTAAGAACAAAAAGGACCTTATTTGTTAAAACTATTTATTTATTTCTACAGATGATGAAAATACAGTTAGTATTTAAGTCATGTGCAAATGAGCACACATATTGATGTCCCTTTTTGAGCTTGGAGAGGTTGGTGTTGGTCTTTTCTCCCAACTAACTAGTGATAGGACAAGAGGAAATAGCCTGAAGTTATTACAGAATCATAGAATTGTCAGGGTTGGAAGGGACCTTAAAGATCATCTAGTTCCAACTCCCCTGCCGTGGGCAGGGACATTTCCCACTAGATCAGGTTGCTCACAGCCCCATCCAGCCTGGCCTTCAAAATTTCCAGGCATGGGGCTTCCACCCCCTCTCTGGGCAACCTGTGCCAGTGTCTCACCACCCTCATGGGGAAGAACTTCTTCCTAATGTCTCATCTGAATCTACCCCCCTCTATTTTTGAGCCAGTCCCCCCAGTCCTACCACTATCCTAAAAAGTCCCTCTCGAGCTTTCTTGTAGCCCCTTTAAGATACTGGAAGGCCACAATAAGGTCCCCTCGGAGCCTTCTCTTCTCCTGACAGAATAACCCCAACTCTCTCAGCCTCTCCTCATAGGAGAGGTGCTCCAGCCTCTGATCATCCTCGTGGCTCTTCTCTGAACACGTTCCAGCATGTCCAGATCTCTCTTGTAATAGGGGCTCCAGAACTGGACACAGTGCTCCAGGTGGGGTCTCATGAGGGTGGAGTAGAGGGGGAGAATCCCCTCCCTCAACCTGCTGGCCACACTTCTCTTGATGCAGCCCAGGATACCATTGGCTTTCTAGGCTGCAAGTGTACACTGACGAGTTGTGCCAGGGAAGGTTTAGGTTAGGTATTAGGAAAAAATTCTTTACTGAAAAAGTGATTAAGCATTGGAATAAGCTGCCCAGGGAAGTGATGAAGTCACTATCCCTGGATGTATTAAAAAAATATGTAGACTTGGCACTTCAGGACATGGCGTAGTGGTTATGGTAATGTTGACAGTTGGATTTGATGATCTCAGAGGTATGTTTCAACCTTAATGATTCTACGATTCTAAAACCTGGATTAAAATCTCAAATATTTCCATATTACAGCCTTGTTGTTACATGTAAACTTTCTGTGGCCTTTCCATAGGTAAAATTTTCTTGAAATACACGTGCATGATATTTTTTGTAAAAAAATTACACTTGCTCTCACTACTACTGAGTCAAGTGTCTTCAAATGTTCCTTACTGGTACTGATGATTTTCAAGACTGTACAACATATATTACAAAACAACATCATTGTCTTCCTTCAGATCTTGCCTTAAAATGAAACTCATACCATGCCTGCAAAATGCTGCAGTAAATGCTCTATTGATTTCAGAAGTATTTGTTTAACATCTTACCTGTTAATATCCCACCTAAGACAAATACACATTTTCTTGTATTTACTATATTAAACTTTCTGTGATATTCTGTGTGATCCATTTACCAGTGGGTATTACTCCTAAGTCATACACATTCCCTAGCATACTTGGAACCTCATTCTTAAAGTCCTGACAAGTATTTTCAAGATTACCAGAAATCAAATAATTATCAGAAAGCAATCTGCTAAAATTAATGATTTAAACAAAGGATACAGGAGTATACCACTACTGCATTATTCAGAGTTTAAATTTCAAATATTACTCTTTTATTAAAAAATGAAATTGTTCCCTTTCATTAAAGAAGTGGGGTACAGAAAAACAGTGATAGAAATATCTCCCTTGTTCAGACACTAAGAAGTCCAGGGTTTTAATTTCTCTTCCATCCTTTAAGTTGCACTATTGTGTGCAGTATCTTTGTTCTAAGTCGTTGTCATGGAAAAAAATTATTAATAGATTCATTGTGTATAAGAGGACAATAGATTGTCCTCTTGATCAATACCAAACACTCTGTGCACAGATACATATCACCTCAGGTATCAGTCCATGCATTTAAAATATTTGTTTCCTGTAAGATTCATTAATGAGCATGTAATTGAAATTTCTTCCTCCAGCTGTATTGCAAACGTTGCCTTCCAATAGCTTCACTGAGATTAAGAGCATAAAATCTGCCTGCAAAAACATGTAAACAGATAAAACAAGGCAGTAAGACTTCTCCTGATCACCTCTTACACATATATATATGTATAGGCATGTATATGTGTGTGTGTGTGCACACATGTGTGAAACAATTAAACAACTCAATAATATAATAAATACAGAAAGTACTTGAAGAACCTGGGATATCATTTTCTTAAGTTAAGCTTTGACATTTTTGAACCTTCAGACATCTTACAGAATTACACGGACTTACTGAAAATAAAGGTACCACCATATTACAAGAGGTATTGAAAAATATGCTTTGCTCTTTTCTGTAACTGTAGCTGTTATTTGGTTCTTCAGAACAAAATTAACTTTATAAAATAAATGTTATATGTGGCTGTGGGAAGGGAGGGGAGTTTTCTAAAACTTTACTGATAAACACTGGTGATCATTTATTAGCAAGAGGGGAGAGGAGAAATAAAGGAAATGGCAGAGCTACAGATATCATAGAAACATGGAATCATATGGTTTAGGTTGGAAGGGACCTTCCGAGATCATCTAGTTCCAAACCCCCGCCATGGCAGGGACACCTCCCATACACCCTCCACCATTATAAATTGCACCACAGTATCAATTATCTCCATGTGTGATAGTCCATATAACCTATGTGCCACAGACTCTAAATTGTAGTTTGGCATTAGCTGAAGACACTGACTTGTGTTTCTCTGGGTTAAACTTGGACTGTTCAGAATAATGTACCAAGACCTTTCCAAAAGAAACCTAGACACAAGCCATGAAGCAGCAACAGATCACAGGAAAAGGCATTTTCACTTTTCCTAGGACACTGCAGTCTTGGAGATATGTCAAGTAATATGCCCAGAAGTCTCAATGTCCTGTTATGTCAATTCTATTTTCTTTTTCAAATCACTTTTTATTACATAGAAGTCATGACACATTTTTGTCTTTTATCTCTTTACCAGAAAATAAAATAAATTTTAAAAGTCAGTGTTAATTCCCGAGAAGAAATAAATGGAAGCTCCTTTACTGGAAGTTAAGACACCCAGATCAAGATCTATTTCTAAAAATTGAGTCACTTGTTTGTGAGATCAGCATTAGAATTCTCTAGACTTATATTTTTCTTCCTTTTTCTCATATAATTTTCACAGTATGAGTTAAAAGTGTTTAATAAATCTAAAGTAGAAAAAAGCTTATAATGAACCTGTCAAGGAGCTTGCTTGTAATTTGCCTGAAAAGATATTATTTCCTGAGAATGTGATTCTGTCTTCATATAATTCTTCCTGAGATGCTCAGTGCAGAACCCTGAAAATGGATGTTGACAACTTTGAGTATCATCCACTGGTAGTTGATATCCTAATATGCTGGCTGAAATGCCTCAGAGTAAAGATCAGATATAAATCAACTTCACCTTGCAAAAAGAAAAAAAAAAGACTTTTTTTTCCTGAAATAATTATTTTCTTTTGAAATGATTGAACCTAGCAATGTATAAATATACCTTTTTACTTGTTAAGATGCTTTTAACACAGTTTAACTACTACTGTTCAAGTTAACACTAGGTTGCCCAGAGAGGTGGTAGAAGCCCCATCCCTGGAAATTTTGAAGGCCAGGCTGGATGGGGCTGTGAGTAACCTGCTCTAGTGGGAGGTGTCCCTGCCCATGGCAGGGGGGATGGAACTAGATGATCTTTGAGGTCCCTTCCAACCTTGAAAATTCTATGATTCTATAATACTATCAGCTTTTAACTGGTTTTGTTGAGATATTCATCACAATAGCAGCACTGGTTTAAGAGCCATGGTGAAGAAATGCCATATTCCACAATTGATTTTTCATAGACAGGTGTCCAGGTCTATTTTCATAGACAGGTGTATGAATCAGGAATTATTCTTCACTGCCTTTTTCGGTGCAACACTTTGTCCAGTACACTTTGTCCAGAGAGCTTCTGGGAGTGAATAAGGTTGGTACTTCTCTCCCTAATGGCCTCTGTAGGGAGTAAAATAATGGGGAGATGATCTGATTTAGTGTGGCAGACCTCACATTTTGTAAATCCTGACTTATACTCAGCAAGAAATAGAACATGGCTGCTTGCCCTTGAAAGCATATCAGGAGCCCCTCTCTGTTTTTCTGTTGTTTAAAAAAAAGCAGAATACAATACATTTTTCTGTAGTACTTCCCTCCTTCCATGCTGCTTGCTGAGCCTGGTTCTACCTGCCCACAACTGCTTGTTTTTAAATATAATGGCACACTTTGTCCCTGTTATTTTTCGTCAAACATTTCTTGACTATGTTGACAAATGTTTTTGGAATTGGGTCTAAACAGCCATTCTAGGAGCTTGTAGCTCCTAGACTGTTCCTTTTGTGAACAGTCAAATCAGACCCACATAAAACAGGTCTATGTAACAAAAAGTTAAAACTTTTTACCTTCAGTGATGTAATTAACTTGTTTGCCTTTAAAACATGTAACATCATTATTATTAATGTATACCTTTAAAATGTAATTCTTGAAAGTCATAATACATGTTATTTTGTGAATTTAGACACTAACTGTTCAGGCATTTTGATGTTCTGAAATATAATTCCTTGCATATTAACTTATTTTACTCCTCAAAAGCTTGTTATTTGGTATTTGTTCCATCACATAACAATACATGTTGTAGAAGCTATCCCTTCACTGGATGCATTGGAATTGAATTTGGATTTAACCTATAGAACAGAATCAGCAGATTTAGTCCATACTTAAATGTTTACAATATAGCTCAGCTTCAAATATGTTGCCAGCACTATGAATATATTTTCTTCATGTAATTTGTTTACTTCTATTCTAAATTTTCTTGATTTCATAAAGAGAGATTTTATTTTTTTTTATGACTTTGTGCCTTTTTTTGATCACTACTACTGAAAAATGATTGCCTTATTTTCTGCTCTCTAGACCCAGAGCAATTCAAAACAATCCAATGACTGCACTAAAACTATCTCTGTTTATTTCTAGTATAATTGAGATTTCATTTAGCATCTCATATATAATAGCAGAATATGGGATTATGACTATTAATACACTAATAAACAAAGCCCATTTTTAGACTGTTGATCTGATCTGGAGCAAGATTTTTCAATATTTGGAGAATATTGAAAATTATTCTTACTCATAAACATGTATGGAGAATCACAGAAACACAGAGTATAATATATTGATTTCTGCAATGAAATTTACTCTGGTATTCATGTACTAGTTTTCCATGTTGCTTGCCATGCTCCTGAAAAGTTATCCAATGTTAATTATAATATATCTATCCTAATAGAGTGAAATATTTCTAAAGGATATATTCTCTACTTACTTTTTTCACTGTAACATCAAAGGTTTGTCAACCAGCAATACAAAACACACAAATCTGTCTGGACATTAATGATGGAGCCTCTGGCAAGGTTATAGTCTTTCTTTAGACTTGGAGCCTTGATGGATCTCTCAGTTCAGGCAAAATATCAAACACTCTTCCTGAATGCTGAACCAACTCTGCTGAGGTCAGAATATGCCTGAGACTGCTTGAAAAATGGTTTGGAACTTTTAGTGCAGCCAGAAAGGAAATGATGGTATGGAACAACATAGGTCTTCTGGAAATAGATTTGTACTTTTTTTTTTATTATTTACTAGAAGATAACTACTAAGGAAGTTTATTTCTCAGACATATTCTTGCAAAATAAAGAAAGTCACATGACTAAAAATGTAATTGAACTCTAAAGGACATTATCATACTGTATATTGATGTAATCTCTCAACTGAGATTTTTATCTCTTGGGTCATTCTCCATGAAGGTCTATTAACTAAATGGTTGATTTCTTTGTTCTCTAGAACAAGGGAAATTAATTTCTTTTTTTTTTTTCTTCTCTTTATTCAGCCAACTGAAGGAAGCCAGCTGCCACTTGTCTTCCCAACTCTTCTTCTGCTTCAGCTAGGTATCTGCTGATCAGGGTCCTTCCAGCTGCTTCTGCACACAGATCTTTTTGTTAATTATGGCCTTTGCTGGGGTAATCTTAGAGTTTGTTTTTCCTGATCCAAATAAACATGACTGGCAAGTATGTCTCACCTATAATCTCTCTTTAAGAAGGAAACAGACAGTTCTCAAGTCACCTTGACTGGCCTGTCTACTTGTTTCCACTAATTGATCTAAAGGCATATGTCCATTTCCAGACAGTGGAAAGACTATGGTTGTCTGGGTCCTTTTTTTGATGAGTCTTGCTTTTATTGCTAAGAGTTACTACCACCCTCTCTTTGATATTATATAAAGAATAGTTGAATGGTTTATAGCTGAGTAGTCTAGCAAGCTATTAATTATAAGTGATTGGAACGATAACACAGAAAAGCTTACTAATCTTTTTTTTTTTTTTTTTTTTTNTTTTTTTTTTTTTTAGATAGTTATATCCAGAGCATTCTTTTCATGTTTTCTGAAATTACTGCTTACCACTGAAAATAAATAATGTATTATTTATAACACTCAGCTTTTCAAGTTATCAAAAGCAAATGGATTTTTTTTTAGACTTCGTCAAGCATGTTTAATTTGAGAGACCCATGAACCCTCTTGTATCCCATCCATAAGCAAAAGATTGCAATTCCCTAAAAGTCCATTTTTCTTAAAAACCTTTCAGGATATACATAAACATCTTTTACTTTATTTTGAAAGCTCAGATCTTGGAAGCCTTTTTAGAATCAAATAATGTTTCAGGTACTGGTAGGTCACTATAAGGTCCCCTTGGAGCCTTCTCTTCTCCAGACTGAACAGCCCCAACTCTCTCAGCCTGTCTTCATATGAGAGATGCTTCATTCCCCTGGTCATTTTGGTGGCCCTCCTCTGGACACGCTCCTATATGTCCACATCTTTCTTGTGCTGGGGGTTCCAGAATGTATATTTCCCTCTCCCCATGACAGCTGTTTCAAAATTTTTATTGTCCCAAAAGGAACAAAAAGACAATTGACTTGGTCATACGGGAGAAAATTTAACTGTCAATCCTAATCATTTCACCTTTGGGCACGTGGAACAATATTTTTCTTGTTCTTCACCCCTGACTGGTGTGATTTATAAAGTATTAGGCAGAACTGTAAAGCTGTCCATGTAAAAAAGTGTATGGCTTTCTTTTGTAAATATTGCAATATTTTAGTTCTTTATTCTCAATCAAGTTAACCAAACACCAAGTAGATCAGGATCATAACTTAGCTGAACCCAAAATTACACTTTACATTGCTGAATGTAGCATTTTAATCAATACTTTTAGAGTAGCATGGGAATATAAAGAGAAGTCAATGTGTTTCTGCACATGGTACAGAGTATCTGCTTCATTAACAGAAAAACTCTCCCCAGAAGGGTTTGCTCTGCAGCATACTGTTCTTTAACTGCCACAGTTACTATCATCAGTATTAGATGATCATTGCCATGAAGGATAAGGCAAATAAGAGAAATGTATGATGAAATAAAGTGTGGATCTTCTCCTCCTGGTAGTTGGACTTGTGAAAGACAAAATGCAGAGCATATATGTCACTTCAGCTACATGTGCATATAACTTAGTATCTGAAAGAAGGCATTTAAAAAACTTATTTCTCCTCTACTTTCTGTAATCAATTTGTCTCTTTCCTTCTGTATCCTATGCTTCCTCTTACGTGAAGTATTTTGTCTTTCACTGTTATCCACCAAAATCTATTCCCAGTCCGTCCATGTCCATCATCAAGCCTATCTCCCTTTCTCCCCTTTCTCTCTTTGTAACATGAGGAGCACCAAGAGCAGCAGCAACAGAATCAATGGCCCCTGCACAAGCAAGAGATAGTCACATCCCCAAGTGTGCTGATATCAGAAGTAAAACGCTCATACAAGACCTTTGAGTGCTTTTTAGCACATATATGATTGTTTTGAAAACCTGAGTACTGAAGTGTGTCATGATCTCATGGAAATTGTGGATAGTGAAGGGATTAATGATAGCATGGGTTCTGAAGCATTTACTTTGCAAAGTGTGAACTGCACCTTTTCACTTCAAGACAAGGAGCAGTTTTAGTATTATTACTGATCACGGAATGTTAGGGATTGGAAGGGACCTTGAAAGATCATTTAGTCCAATCCCTCAATAAGGCATCATGTAAGCTGTAGAAGAGTAGACAAACAGTCTCTAGTCAAAACTCATGAACAAAAGTCATCACTGTTCCTGTGAAGAACACTATCATAGAAGAAGAGTGATAATTTTACTTGAGACAAAGAGCTAACTGTACCTTGAACAGATAATATAGTAAAGGCTTTCATCCTTTTTACCATGGCAAAACCCCTGAAGCAAAAATACAGTTTAAGTCCCAGTGTTATGTATTTTGTTTAAACTAATATATATGAGACCATTGCTTCAATTAGGGACCTAGAAATAAGTACATTAGGAGAGACATATGTAAAGCAAGACGAAACTGACATACATTTTTAGCACCTGATTTCTGTATTTGCTTTGTATTTCTGATATAATATGACTGTGGGTAGAGAAGGAAAAATGGAAGATATCTGCTAGAGAAAATTTCAGACATCACCACAAGTGTCTTTCCTTTAAACTGTATTTGACCAGAGAAGGAGATAGAAGAATTATTCTGTGAGAGGAAGATGTATCATGCCTCATCCAAGAGCATTAGAGAGGTGAGGCTGCTGTCGCTCCATGTCCCCAGATGCAACTAGTAACGACGCTGAAGATGTACTCCTAGCAGGTGTCACACACAAAACACATGTATATAGTACAGATATACTAGATCTTGTTTGTGACAAAGGTAAAACAGGTACATAGCCCATACTTTTAGAGGAAAATTTATTATGCCAGATCAAACAGTCTGAAGGACATGAGGCTACTGCAGCTCCACATCCCCATGTTCAACAAGTAGCAAGGCTGAAGATGTATTCCCAGTAGGCACCCACACATAGAGCACACATATCGCACCACATATATACATATATCCATGACCAGACGTATAGATTATAGACAGACACTCGGAGCACTTTCATGAATGTGGACAGTACCAATGATCGCATCCTGCTCCCCTTTGTGGTTGGTCAAGGTGGAAGTCCACTGAGGAGAACATATATATGCATATATACAGGTAGATTCCTCCAGCTGCTGAGTTTACATGCAAAGGCCAGCTCCACTTGCTGTTATAGACTGTTGTGCACACACACACACACACCCTAGCCCTAGCCAGGGACTCCCTACAACCAACCCTCACTCTGCTCTCAGCCCTAGATACACACAGGTGCTCCCACAACCGGAGAGATGAGCTTTATCATATAACCTAAAACATTGTGTCATGCAGATATCCATTCAATGTTTTGCCAATTACCCTGCACAGCACCAGGAACACAGCCATCAGCAGCAGGAGACAGATGGAGATTTTATTATCTATTTCTATAGAACACAAAATTGATGCAGCATGGACAGAAACTGAAGAAACAAATCTGCTAACCGTGGGCAATATAATAAAAGGGNGAAGGCATTTAAAAAACTTATTTCTCCTCTACTTTCTGTAATCAATTTGTCTCTTTCCTTCTGTATCCTATGCTTCCTCTTACGTGAAGTATTTTGTCTTTCACTGTTATCCACCAAAATCTATTCCCAGTCCGTCCATGTCCATCATCAAGCCTATCTCCCTTTCTCCCCTTTCTCTCTTTGTAACATGAGGAGCACCAAGAGCAGCAGCAACAGAATCAATGGCCCCTGCACAAGCAAGA
This sequence comes from Brachypteracias leptosomus, assembly GCA_013401335.1. NCBI lineage: Eukaryota > Metazoa > Chordata > Aves > Coraciiformes > Brachypteraciidae > Brachypteracias > Brachypteracias leptosomus. The sequence continues at coordinate 33,295 of VYZX01032970.1, read as the reverse complement.
GATAGTCACATCCCCAAGTGTGCTGATATCAGAAGTAAAACGCTCATACAAGACCTTTGAGTGCTTTTTAGCACATATATGATTGTTTTGAAAACCTGAGTACTGAAGTGTGTCATGATCTCATGGAAATTGTGGATAGTGAAGGGATTAATGATAGCATGGGTTCTGAAGCATTTACTTTGCAAAGTGTGAACTGCACCTTTTCACTTCAAGACAAGGAGCAGTTTTAGTATTATTACTGATCACGGAATGTTAGGGATTGGAAGGGACCTTGAAAGATCATTTAGTCCAATCCCTCAATAAGGCATCATGTAAGCTGTAGAAGAGTAGACAAACAGTCTCTAGTCAAAACTCATGAACAAAAGTCATCACTGTTCCTGTGAAGAACACTATCATAGAAGAAGAGTGATAATTTTACTTGAGACAAAGAGCTAACTGTACCTTGAACAGATAATATAGTAAAGGCTTTCATCCTTTTTACCATGGCAAAACCCCTGAAGCAAAAATACAGTTTAAGTCCCAGTGTTATGTATTTTGTTTAAACTAATATATATGAGACCATTGCTTCAATTAGGGACCTAGAAATAAGTACATTAGGAGAGACATATGTAAAGCAAGACGAAACTGACATACATTTTTAGCACCTGATTTCTGTATTTGCTTTGTATTTCTGATATAATATGACTGTGGGTAGAGAAGGAAAAATGGAAGATATCTGCTAGAGAAAATTTCAGACATCACCACAAGTGTCTTTCCTTTAAACTGTATTTGACCAGAGAAGGAGATAGAAGAATTATTCTGTGAGAGGAAGATGTATCATGCCTCATCCAAGAGCATTAGAGAGGTGAGGCTGCTGTCGCTCCATGTCCCCAGATGCAACTAGTAACGACGCTGAAGATGTACTCCTAGCAGGTGTCACACACAAAACACATGTATATAGTACAGATATACTAGATCTTGTTTGTGACAAAGGTAAAACAGGTACATAGCCCATACTTTTAGAGGAAAATTTATTATGCCAGATCAAACAGTCTGAAGGACATGAGGCTACTGCAGCTCCACATCCCCATGTTCAACAAGTAGCAAGGCTGAAGATGTATTCCCAGTAGGCACCCACACATAGAGCACACATATCGCACCACATATATACATATATCCATGACCAGACGTATAGATTATAGACAGACACTCGGAGCACTTTCATGAATGTGGACAGTACCAATGATCGCATCCTGCTCCCCTTTGTGGTTGGTCAAGGTGGAAGTCCACTGAGGAGAACATATATATGCATATATACAGGTAGATTCCTCCAGCTGCTGAGTTTACATGCAAAGGCCAGCTCCACTTGCTGTTATAGACTGTTGTGCACACACACACACACACCCTAGACCTAGCCAGGGACTCCCTACAACCAACCCTCACTCTGCTCTCAGCCCTAGATACACACAGGTGCTCCCACAACCGGAGAGATGAGCTTTATCATATAACCTAAAACATTGTGTCATGCAGATATCCATTCAATGTTTTGCCAATTACCCTGCACAGCACCAGGAACACAGCCATCAGCAGCAGGAGACAGATGGAGATTTTATTATCTATTTCTATAGAACACAAAATTGATGCAGCATGGACAGAAACTGAAGAAACAAATCTGCTAACCGTGGGCAATATAATAAAAGGGAAACGAGATGAACCACAAACTCAGCAATAGAAGGAAAAAGAAACCATGCCACAAATTCAACAATGGAAGGAGAAATTAACCGCACCCCAAATACCACCAGGGCCATACACAGGCCACCCTGGAAAATGCCAGAGAGGTGCATTATCAAAACGTGATAGATGCCAAAGAGATACATGATTAAACCACAGCAAATTCCAAAGGGATAAACAATCAAATCCATTACTCTTGTTCTTTTCAGTATTCTTGCCCAATCCGTTACCTTTGTCTTTTCTGATGTTCCTGTCCTGTCCCACTGTTGCGGGGGAGTCCCAGTTGCAGCGAGGGCCTTTCTGGTAACGGGGGAAAATCCTGCCTGGTGTCTCCACCTGCAGGTCAGCTTCTGAATTCACTGCAAGCGGGACCAGCTTTTATACTGTTGAATAAACAACTCAGGTTGCATAGACAACCTCAAAATAACTTCAACAGCAGGACATCTGCTATTTTTCCTCCTGCTTGGATTCCATCCAAGGTTGACCAGACCTGGAAAAGAACAAGGAGAAGGTACCTTTATCTTTTTTGGGTTCAACTCATCCTTTTATTCAGACTATCTGTGTCTGTTCTCACAGACAATCAGCTGGTTTGTTACACTATCTGGTTGTGAGATTCATCCATGTCAACTTTATTCAGGGCCTATTGCTCAGGCTTTAGCAGTGGGGGACATGAAAATAATAAAAAAATTGCTTTCTTTTCATTGGGAGTGAAGCACCAAAGAAGACTCCCGGAGAAACAGGCAACATAAGGTTAAAGAAATGGTGGGCAAAAATAAGTTGCTGTTAAAAATATAGAAGTTTTTAAAACCAGCAAAATGTTAAGTCTCCTAGTTAAAATAATATGTGCAAAATGTATCTGTGTGTTAGAATAGTTATGCAAATCTGGGACAGTTATCATGTTCCTGACAGTTTTTTAATGTAAGATTAGTCTAACAGCTTTGTATTGTTACAGTATTTTTGTTATTTGTCAAGTTCTTTTAATAAACTTGGAGGCAAAATGTTTGCCAGTTCCATTTGTTTAATATTTATTATTTTTAATTAGGCCACAGGAATCATTGGTTTATTTCAATAATGCATTTTCCTTAAAGTTTTCAATAAGAAGATAATTTTATTTGTAAGGTTCAGACCATACCCAATTATACAACTCAATCTTTAAACCATAAATTCTTCTCATCAGGAGAACTTTGATTTAGTCATTCTTATCCTATATTACCCTTGATTATTTCAGCTACTAAATTACCAGAGAAATCTCCAAAGAATACATTATGCAGGTTGTGCCTTTTCTTTTCACCTTTATAGGATGGCCTTTCTCTGAATGTTCGTACATCTGCTGTGACATTCCTAAGAGACAAAAGGGTGTCATTGATTTATGCCAGGCAGCATTTCAGCTGAACAGAAGTAAATCTTCAGGATCATTCTATCTTCTCCTCATTGTTTTCTTAGAAATCCNAGTTTACATGCAAAGGCCAGCTCCACTTGCTGTTATAGACTGTTGTGCACACACACACACACACCCTAGACCTAGCCAGGGACTCCCTACAACCAACCCTCACTCTGCTCTCAGCCCTAGATACACACAGGTGCTCCCACAACCGGAGAGATGAGCTTTATCATATAACCTAAAACATTGTGTCATGCAGATATCCATTCAATGTTTTGCCAATTACCCTGCACAGCACCAGGAACACAGCCATCAGCAGCAGGAGACAGATGGAGATTTTATTATCTATTTCTATAGAACACAAAATTGATGCAGCATGGACAGAAACTGAAGAAACAAATCTGCTAACCGTGGGCAATATAATAAAAGGGAAACGAGATGAACCACAAACTCAGCAATAGAAGGAAAAAGAAACCATGCCACAAATTCAACAATGGAAGGAGAAATTAACCGCACCCCAAATACCACCAGGGCCATACACAGGCCACCCTGGAAAATGCCAGAGAGGTGCATTATCAAAACGTGATAGATGCCAAAGAGATACATGATTAAACCACAGCAAATTCCAAAGGGATAAACAATCAAATCCATTACTCTTGTTCTTTTCAGTATTCTTGCCCAATCCGTTACCTTTGTCTTTTCTGATGTTCCTGTCCTGTCCCACTGTTGCGGGGGAGTCCCAGTTGCAGCGAGGGCCTTTCTGGTAACGGGGGAAAATCCTGCCTGGTGTCTCCACCTGCAGGTCAGCTTCTGAATTCACTGCAAGCGGGACCAGCTTTTATACTGTTGAATAAACAACTCAGGTTGCATAGACAACCTCAAAATAACTTCAACAGCAGGACATCTGCTATTTTTCCTCCTGCTTGGATTCCATCCAAGGTTGACCAGACCTGGAAAAGAACAAGGAGAAGGTACCTTTATCTTTTTTGGGTTCAACTCATCCTTTTATTCAGACTATCTGTGTCTGTTCTCACAGACAATCAGCTGGTTTGTTACACTATCTGGTTGTGAGATTCATCCATGTCAACTTTATTCAGGGCCTATTGCTCAGGCTTTAGCAGTGGGGGACATGAAAATAATAAAAAAATTGCTTTCTTTTCATTGGGAGTGAAGCACCAAAGAAGACTCCCGGAGAAACAGGCAACATAAGGTTAAAGAAATGGTGGGCAAAAATAAGTTGCTGTTAAAAATATAGAAGTTTTTAAAACCAGCAAAATGTTAAGTCTCCTAGTTAAAATAATATGTGCAAAATGTATCTGTGTGTTAGAATAGTTATGCAAATCTGGGACAGTTATCATGTTCCTGACAGTTTTTTAATGTAAGATTAGTCTAACAGCTTTGTATTGTTACAGTATTTTTGTTATTTGTCAAGTTCTTTTAATAAACTTGGAGGCAAAATGTTTGCCAGTTCCATTTGTTTAATATTTATTATTTTTAATTAGGCCACAGGAATCATTGGTTTATTTCAATAATGCATTTTCCTTAAAGTTTTCAATAAGAAGATAATTTTATTTGTAAGGTTCAGACCATACCCAATTATACAACTCAATCTTTAAACCATAAATTCTTCTCATCAGGAGAACTTTGATTTAGTCATTCTTATCCTATATTACCCTTGATTATTTCAGCTACTAAATTACCAGAGAAATCTCCAAAGAATACATTATGCAGGTTGTGCCTTTTCTTTTCACCTTTATAGGATGGCCTTTCTCTGAATGTTCGTACATCTGCTGTGACATTCCTAAGAGACAAAAGGGTGTCATTGATTTATGCCAGGCAGCATTTCAGCTGAACAGAAGTAAATCTTCAGGATCATTCTATCTTCTCCTCATTGTTTTCTTAGAAATCCAAGTGTCTTCTGTAGAAGTGTCTCTGTTTAAGGCTCAGGGCAACCACCCCCATGGAGCAGAATTAGTTTCACCTCACTTCCCCCTCCCCTCTTCCCTCCCAGGGGAGGAAGAAAGGCCTCACACAAAGTTGGAAAATTAAGATCACAACTTTTAACAGGGAGTAACAAAAGGGATATCAAAGGAAGGGAAATATACAGCGGTATTAAGGGGAGGTATATATACAAATATATACAACACTGGTCCTCAGATGTTGCTGGATTCCTCCCGAGCCACGTGGAGTTGTAGCAGCCACAGAGCTGTCCACNCAGCAGGAGACAGATGGAGATTTTATTATCTATTTCTATAGAACACAAAATTGATGCAGCATGGACAGAAACTGAAGAAACAAATCTGCTAACCGTGGGCAATATAATAAAAGGGAAACGAGATGAACCACAAACTCAGCAATAGAAGGAAAAAGAAACCATGCCACAAATTCAACAATGGAAGGAGAAATTAACCGCACCCCAAATACCACCAGGGCCATACACAGGCCACCCTGGAAAATGCCAGAGAGGTGCATTATCAAAACGTGATAGATGCCAAAGAGATACATGATTAAACCACAGCAAATTCCAAAGGGATAAACAATCAAATCCATTACTCTTGTTCTTTTCAGTATTCTTGCCCAATCCGTTACCTTTGTCTTTTCTGATGTTCCTGTCCTGTCCCACTGTTGCGGGGGAGTCCCAGTTGCAGCGAGGGCCTTTCTGGTAACGGGGGAAAATCCCGCCTGGTGTCTCCACCTGCAGGTCAGCTTCTGAATTCACTGCAAGCGGGACCAGCTTTTATACTGTTGAATAAACAACTCAGGTTGCATAGACAACCTCAAAATAACTTCAACAGCAGGACATCTGCTATTTTTCCTCCTGCTTGGATTCCATCCAAGGTTGACCAGACCTGGAAAAGAACAAGGAGAAGGTACCTTTATCTTTTTTGGGTTCAACTCATCCTTTTATTCAGACTATCTGTGTCTGTTCTCACAGACAATCAGCTGGTTTGTTACACTATCTGGTTGTGAGATTCATCCATGTCAACTTTATTCAGGGCCTATTGCTCAGGCTTTAGCAGTGGGGGACATGAAAATAATAAAAAAATTGCTTTCTTTTCATTGGGAGTGAAGCACCAAAGAAGACTCCCGGAGAAACAGGCAACATAAGGTTAAAGAAATGGTGGGCAAAAATAAGTTGCTGTTAAAAATATAGAAGTTTTTAAAACCAGCAAAATGTTAAGTCTCCTAGTTAAAATAATATGTGCAAAATGTATCTGTGTGTTAGAATAGTTATGCAAATCTGGGACAGTTATCATGTTCCTGACAGTTTTTTAATGTAAGATTAGTCTAACAGCTTTGTATTGTTACAGTATTTTTGTTATTTGTCAAGTTCTTTTAATAAACTTGGAGGCAAAATGTTTGCCAGTTCCATTTGTTTAATATTTATTATTTTTAATTAGGCCACAGGAATCATTGGTTTATTTCAATAATGCATTTTCCTTAAAGTTTTCAATAAGAAGATAATTTTATTTGTAAGGTTCAGACCATACCCAATTATACAACTCAATCTTTAAACCATAAATTCTTCTCATCAGGAGAACTTTGATTTAGTCATTCTTATCCTATATTACCCTTGATTATTTCAGCTACTAAATTACCAGAGAAATCTCCAAAGAATACATTATGCAGGTTGTGCCTTTTCTTTTCACCTTTATAGGATGGCCTTTCTCTGAATGTTCGTACATCTGCTGTGACATTCCTAAGAGACAAAAGGGTGTCATTGATTTATGCCAGGCAGCATTTCAGCTGAACAGAAGTAAATCTTCAGGATCATTCTATCTTCTCCTCATTGTTTTCTTAGAAATCCAAGTGTCTTCTGTAGAAGTGTCTCTGTTTAAGGCTCAGGGCAACCACCCCCATGGAGCAGAATTAGTTTCACCTCGCTTCCCCCTCCCCTCTTCCCTCCCAGGGGAGGAAGAAAGGCCTCACACAAAGTTGGAAAATTAAGATCACAACTTTTAACAGGGAGTAACAAAAGGGATATCAAAGGAAGGGAAATATACAGCGGTATTAAGGGGAGGTATATATACAAATATATACAACACTGGTCCTCAGATGTTGCTGGATTCCTCCCGAGCCACGTGGAGTTGTAGCAGCCACAGAGCTGTCCACAGCCAGCAGCAATCCCAGCAAGGAGGGGGCGAGCGGAACTTCCTGTGTCCTTTTATAGAGTGTGGCAGGAAGGGGAGTGGAATAGTCACTCCACCTGTCCCTCCCCTTCCCCAAACCTTAAACCACAACAAGAAGAATATACATTCACTATAATACAGGTGTAGTGGGTCTGTCTGAGCTGATTTTCCCCATGCAGCCTTCATGCTGCAGTACTGGGAGCCAGAGGGTATTGATAACACGCCCATGTTATGGCCAGCAGTGCTCACACGGCACCAAAGGTACGGGGCGGGGCAAGATCTGGGAGGGGACACAACCCGGACAGCTGACCCAAGCTGACCAATAGGATATTCTACACCATATGATGTCAGCTCAACTATAAAGGGAGGGGGCAGAAGGAGGACAGGGGATCATTCATTGGGAAGACAGGGGTGGGGGGAGTGATGGGAGGGCTTGGTGGGCACCTGGTGCCAAGGTAAACCCAGTACAACAGGATAAATCTTTATCAGTTGCTTGTCATTAATTAAAGGTTTATTTTTTTTTAACTAAACTGAGTAACGAGTATTTTTTCAAGTTGTGCTGAACATCCCAGACCATCCCATTTGCATTTAGTTTACCTCATATTCTAAGTAGACCTAGAAATTTAGAACTTCATGCATTTGACTCTCATTTTGGGCCAGGTAAGAGACATCTTGACATACAAAAGATACACATATACATTAGGGTTCATGTGATGAAATGCCCAAAGCATGCTGGAAATTCAGCAGGGATTTCTTCTAAGGACACTGCTTGGAGCAAAAGTTTATAGCATTGCTAATAATCTGTTAAGTATCAATTCAATATTACAAAATCAAAACTGTTTTCTCAGTGTGAGTTTTTAGAAAAAGCCTAGGAAATTGCACACAAATTGTTATTACTGTAACATTAAGCATTCAGAGGTTAAGAAATGCAAGATTTAATCTCCTATGTAATCTTAATTCAGATGCTTAGTACATATGCATCTTGATTCAGTCTTAATTATGTGATTGCAATAGTCTGTTCCCCTGTGTTTAATTGTGCACTAGCAGGATGATGTTTAGTTAGCGAGCAGCTGTTCAATATTTTGTTTCAGCCTTGCACAGTGTGTTGTTCTATACTGTATTTACTGCATACTTATCAACCTTCTATGATATCAGAGGGGTATTTTATTTATTTATTTCCAGGGGTTTGTATAGCACTCATCATTATACAATATTTAAGTGCTTCAAATTTATTAAGAATTTTTATAGCATCCCTGTGTAATGAAGGGATGTTATCTCATTGTTACAGGTAGAAACAGAAAATTTAAGATAAAAAAATCTACTCATTCATGAAGACCTGTCTAAGACACTTAGCACATGATGTCCCAAAGTACTTTTCTTTTTTATAGAACTTCACACATTCAAAGCATAACTCCACCGACTTCACTTGGGGGTTCTGGGCATTTTTATGAAATTCAAGTCAGGTATTTAGACATGAGGAATCTTTTCCTATGATAAAAACTATTTTAAGTAGATTGTTCAGCGATGCAAAGGAACCTTATGACACTGTTACAAAAAGAATCTGGTTTCTTAGGGCAGGATAATTTAACAAACTTACTTTTCAATGAGCTGAGTTCACCTTCTGAAAATGTCCTTTCTTTACATATATCCACATTTGTCTCCAGAGAATTTAAATCTGTACAGTGAGTAACACACTTTCCTCCATCATCTTACTGGGAGTGGGAGGTGGATGGAGGAGGAGAGAGAATGGATGAGGTTAAATTGGAGCTGTAGGAACAATACCAATTCCTGAATTTCAGGATTTAGGTGCTCATTCAGGTGCTTTAAATATTGCATTTTTATTATTTTATTTTTGATCATGTATGTGATACCTACTTATATTTTCTATATCCCAATACCTAGGAAGGTGCAGATAGATATTTTAGGTAGAAATAAAAAGGACTAATTTCAAACTGGAGAAACTAAATTGTTTTATTATGGATGAGTTCATGCCATCCAATCTATGAAAGATTTGAAGGTTAAAAGGCAAATTCCACTCCTTAGAAATGACTCACAGGGCATATTGTTATATGAATTCACTACACGAATTTCAAATTATGGATTTTTCCAGTGAGTGCATGTGCCTGCATAGAGATGGAAGATTGGAGACAGGGTTGCAATCACCTGTGAGAGAAACAAGAGGACCATCACTACTCCCAAAAGTTCAAGAAAACTTCAGTGATTGTTCTGGGTTTGACCAGGATAGAGTTAATGTTTACAATCAGCTGTGAGAGGTCCCAGATAAACAACCAAACCAGCCAATGGGGTATTCAGTACCATGCTGATGTCATGCCTGTTATACAAGGGGAGGGCTGGCCTGGGGAAGGGGTGTCTGTTTTCAGCCTGTAGCTGAATCAGGGACAGCACATCTTGGGTACCGGGTAGAGTCTTGTGGGTTTTGTCACTTTTCATTTCATTGGTATTAACAACACTACTGTTGTTTCTTCTCTTTGGAGTTGTTCTATTAAACTCTCCTTAGGGTTTTTTTACTTTTTTTCCCCCCTCACAGTTCTCCTCCTACAGCACAGGGGAAGAAAGAGGGGTGGGGGCAAGCAGTGGGTGAGAGTCTGTATTGTGTTAACCCATGACATTGAGGAAGGGCAACTTTGTAGAGGCACTCTGGCTCTCTTGTATTGGCAGCACATCTCCCAGAACTGTCCACCCATCAAACACCCTGCTGATCCCTTCAGTAGATTAAGTCCTACAGAAGCCCTGCTGATAAGGAATTGACCAGGTATTCTCATTGCCATCTCCTGTCTTTCTCTAGTCTGACAACAGGAAGGAATATCTTGGGAAAGGTTATTCAAGTAATGTTATTCCACTCTTATGCGGTGTATGCAGATACACCCTTCTTGCTTGGGGCAAAACTTACCCTCCACTGAGTTAACCTGGGAGACGAAAGGAGAACAGTCATGGTGGCAAAGGTACCAAATGATAATAAAGGGAAAAAACAGACACAAGTTTTGGAGGGAGGACACAAAGATGTCAGAGAGTAAAATTAAAAAAACAGCAAGGAGACAATCTTTGACAGTTCTTTAAAAGCACTTTAACAGTTTTCTGAGGTGATTTAAGAACACGCAGAAGATAAACAGTGAACAGAAAAATGGTGGTGTGAGGTTTTCAAGTTCCTATCCAGGTAATAAGTCAAATTTTTGCAGCCTATGTAGAAATTACATGCTCTTGCTTTTACAATTCTATCCATATGCTGATAAAGTAAGCACTTTGTGTCTCCAGTTGTCAGAAATGAATGCTGTTCTTCAGAAACAGAAACATAAAGAAAAGGATCATTCACATATCTCTGTGAAACCCATCTTTATTTTGTTGGTGACGTATTTGTTCCTCTAGGAAGCAAGGAAAGGAGACAACTTATAAGAATTACATTTAAGCATGCCACTGAGTGAATCACCATGCTAAAATATAGAAGATATTCCAGTAGATCAGATTGGTGAAGATGTCATTCACGTCTACGTGAGCATGTTTCCCCTAATTGCCACCTTTCATGCCAATAAAAAAATCTTGGTGCTTTCAATAAATTCTTAGAACATGAATAATTTATGGTAAAGTATGATCAACATTTTATGTCATCTTGTTAGAAGATTAAAAAGAATGCTTCTTTTTCTCCACTGGTTGTTATTAAAAACCACAAAAGTATATAATTTACTGCCTGACCCAACGGCTGATTAAACTACCAGGTATTAGCAGTCTACACAACGTGAAGTCTTTCACCTCCTTACATCTAAAGCTAGGTACCACACAACAAATACAAACTAAAGGCATTTGAATTCTGTTTCAGATTTTTTCCTCATTTAGTTAGTCAAGACAGAGAAGATTATGTTTACAGACTTTTCAAAGAAAGTGTCTTGAACCTTGATTCCATCCAGTTGAGACTTGAAAGATAGTTGAGCAAGCAAAATAATGTCAGGGAACACAAAATGTCAGATAATTTAAGAAATATAAGAAATCAGGACACAGGCTTACATTTGAAAAGAAAACAAACTGATAATTAGCAGCTCAATGAAGCAAAAAAGTGGATAACGAAAACCTCCACAAATAAAGAAGGTTGAATGGATTACCCAATAGAAAAACTGGTTTACAAGTGTCACCAGCAGTAAATTGTAGCAAAGATTAAATGAGGGCATAATGGTAAAAATGTAATAAAAACTCAATGCTGTGTTTTATTCCTTTTTTACACCAGCAGATGAATACGACGATGTTGATCAGAATCACTTTATTAGGAGTTCATATCTAACACTTGTATATATCTATGGATAATGCCTGACCTCAGAATATAATCTGAGTTGCAGTTGTGTACTCTGTAGAATTATGCAGTCCATTTTATGAAAATTAAAGTTAAAATAGACCTAATTCTGAAGTTTCAAGCAGAAAACTTCACTGAGAGCAGAGTTTATCCACAGGAAGAAAAGTATCGAAGAATAAATGGCACTATCAGCCTTGCTTCTATCATAACCCTTGTGTTACCCAGCAAATCGAGAGCAACTTTAATGTACTCCAGCTTGGTGCAACACCAGGGCTGCAATCCCTACAAGGATTGATAGCATTGTTTCTTTCACATCATCAAACTGTAATCCTGCCTTCACATTCAGGATATATATCAAAGTCCTCTTGATTGGATTGGTTTGGTTAATATATACAGATCTCATTTAGCCATATGTCTTACCCTCCCACCTTTGTATCAGTTTTGTTACCCTTCACCTTCATTTCTGTATTACCATTTTTTAATTAGGAGACTCTAAAATAAACTGATATTACTCATGCTTACACTTAAGAAGAAGTGTAATCCATTTCATGCATTCAAAACTTTCATTAGATATATAGGAGTAGATGGCTTTGTTTCTGTAAACAAGGTATCATCTGAGGAAATGTGTATTTAGCTCACTGTATTTTGTTACATCAGATTTTCCTTCTCATATGTTCTAGGCCAGTTTCTATTTGCAAACTAAAATACAATGTCAATGCAATGGTGTCTATTGCATTGTGCTGCATTCTCAATAACTTTATCAGCACACCATAGCCTCTGAAAATATAAAAATATTTAATTGATCAAGTGAAACAACCAGCCTTAAAAAAAAGTTGGATATACAATTGTCACTTGCATGAGAGAAAACAGAGTTTTGAGAATATACAAACTACTTTACTATATATTTTATTTTTTTTGTGGAATCTTTGTAAAATTCAGACAGATAAACTTTAATAGTTAGATATTTACTGCTGACAATACAGCCAGCACCTGAGTTTAGTTTTTAAGTGACTGAATGTTAGGCTAACATTGTAATTATAATAATAAAATTGGTAGAATAGAATTAAATTGCTGGTAATTCAAGTTCAGTATTTGATTGTGTTTAAATCTACCCAATTTTTTGAAGGATCAGTGCCATACCCATCCTGTCTCAAGACAAAATCCAAACAAATTTTGCAATCATAAATATTGTGTAAGTTTGCAAAGATTAATTTTTTATAGATAGATGAAGGATAAGATACCAGCACATTCAGGAATAGTGCAGTATTGTCCATGGGTTTCATAGGATGTACAAAACTGATTCTGTTAGTTTTTTTCAGGTCAGTTTTTTTCTGGTAGTTCTTTACAAATCAGAAAAAGTTTTAAATTCAGATGTTCTAGTCTCCATAGATTTACTTCTATGTGTATCACTTACACTCGTGTTGGTTTCGAAAAACTGCCAAAATATAGTGATGGTGTTTTATTTACCCTTTTCACAAATGTATATGACTACAGCAAATGTATTCCATGATGAAACAGTCCTAGTGTATTTGAGGTGACAGTATGGTCCCACATCCTTTCTCTACACAGACCCTGTAGTCACACAGCTCTGTGGTTTTCACATCAACAGAAGATACTCATTTCAGTGGAACTTTATGCATAGTAAATATTAAGCACATGTTGAAACAGCTGAGTCTCAGCACACTTCTGATACTAGCAAACTAAAGCAGCATAACATTTCTTGATGCATGACATTTCTTGATTGCATTTCCAGAGAACTGTCATAATTGCATTTTGGAAAATACATTAACTTTCAAAAATTACTTAGTATTTTCTGAATATTTTACTAACCCAAATTAACATCAAGTTAATCACTTTGAACACAGCCACACTAAAGATGTTATGAATTTCAGAAAACACAATACTGTCTGTAACTGAGAGAATATGAAAAAGAACTGTAGGTAGAACTAGTCTATTTTAAAATGGAAATAAAAATAATAGCAAATTCCAAAGTGGTCATTTTTACTGAATACTCTTGAAATACTTTTTCACTGTGACAAGAAGTAGTAGTTTCATTGCTTCTCAGCAAATGGCCCTCTTGTGCCATGTACTTTATAAGAAACATGTATGAATATACTTAGATATATAAGGATTCTTTCTTTAGTAGATCTCTGAGTATTTACTAAAGAGAGAAACATCTTTATCCATAGTATACATATGGGTAATGTGAGACACAGCAACTTGCTATCCCTGTTTAAGATCCATGTCCCACCTTTCAAATATGTTTTCTGTAGGCGTATCTATATTACTGGTAGTGTTATCATTATAGTAAGTACTGAAGGCAAATATATACTTCTAACCTTTCAAGAACACTTCAAATTCCACATCACAAAGACTATAGTTGACATGTTAATTACCTAGCTGTATGAAAACTGGGTTATATTTCAGCCTCTGGCATTTTTTAAGTTCATTAATTTTCTTACCTCGTCTTTCTCTATGTCTTCTTTTTATTGAGAAATTCTCAATATAATAGGATCATAAAACTACAACTCAACAAGGAGGTGAATAAGGAGGAACGTTTACTGAAATGGGATAGAATATTTTACATTGCAGAGATATATTCATTGTTTAGCCATTTAATCTTTTTCTTTTCCTTTCTTGCAGCTACCTATAGCCAGTTTGAGAATGACAGGCACTATTGTGACTTGATTATTCTCAACTGATAAAAGGCAGAGATTATAACAATAAATTATTAAATACACATTTAATATTCATTAAAGAAAGATAATCGTACTTTGAAATATAATTATATCAGATTTAAATAATCTAACATCCAAAGATTCAGTCAACCAGCAGAACTATACAACAAAGAGCCTTACTCATCACTGCTTTGCCCTTTTATGTAGCCTGTACTAGGCAAGCTGAGCACGAATCAGAATTAACCAGTTTTAATGTGCACCTTGCAAACATTCCACATTCATGTCAGTTATTGTATAAAGTATAGCACAAAAGATCATCCACTCAGAAATATTTTATTTTAACAAAATTTCTGAATTAGAGAGATGTGTAATTCCCTCCTACACTCTTTAACTCAATTTTATTTTTACTAGTAGTCAAAAAATACTTGAGAGGGAATGTGACTTGCTGAGGAGACTTCAACAGCAAAGAGTTTATACCCTGATAAAACGGTGTATGGAATCTCTCTGGTATCTCTGATCCATCTGCAGAGCTACATATGGAGGGTACTTTTAGAGTAAGCAAACCCTTTGGACATGCTTCTGCAGCCAGTGTCCTGCATGACCTGGCAGGTATATATAGTTTGTACCTGGGGATGTGCTCACAGTCTCAAAGCTTGGATAGGTGCAAGTCTGATCATCTGGAGAGCCTCAGGACATGAACATACTAGCAGAGTAGGCAAGGGTATGCACTTGAACGGAGACATAGCTTGTTCTTTGCCTCTTAACAGCAAGAAAGGCAGCTGTAAGATGAAAGTGCAATGAAACATTTTCAATATCTGGCATGGGACTAAAGCCTGTTTGCTACCAAAAATATTTGGTATGAATAATGCACGTCAGTGATGTATTTACCAGTACCCTGGCAAATTCTACAACCAGTGTTGACAATGAAAAACATACTCAGCACTTTCAGAAACAATATTTTAACCCATTTTAAAGTTTGCACATTAATAATGTGTAGGAAACACCAAGCAAGCGTTGCTTTAACATATGATTTGGTTCACCTTTTTTAACACTTTGAAATGGTTGAGGTCTAGCCACACATACTAACAGCTGGTTTTCCAGTTGCAGACTCAGCAGCTAGAATATAAACTCTACACATAATGTGTGCTTTCAAAGGAAGGTTTCAGAGTTAATAAATTAACAAGCAGGTCCGAACAAACATGTGACTGTCAAGAGACATAACATTTACTATTATGCCACTAGACAACCTACAAAGCAGTAACATATCCCACATTAAATTGCCATTATTGATTTTCAGTATTATTAGGTTTATATCTGTTCCCTGAAAAATCTCTCAGTACGAAATAGCTTTCATACTTATATGTATCCTGGTTAAGTGAGCCTCTGTCTGAATTTCTGTCTCTTTTATGATCCTATCATTGTAAACATTCAGCTGCAGCTCAGGACAGGACATCACACCTGAAACTCTCTGTTGATGATAGAACTGACTTGTTTCACTTGAAGTTTTAATTATTTGTATATGTTTATGTGTGTGCATAACTTGGTGCTGCACCCACAACTTGCTATAAAATTTAAAGCAATAGCAGATAGATCACAGGAAGACACTGTCCAATTTATAACTGTTCTATATACCATAGTCAAATATTTACATCAAAATGTTTGATATTGCTTTAAGCAGAGAGAATAAAAGAACTTGCTTTAACATCCCATAACATTATCATGTCTTTTGTTGCTACCATAAGGCTTAAAACTGAGCAAGTCATCTAGTGTATGTATAAAGATAAATACTGTGAACTTATAGAGATGATGACATCTCCAAAAGGTGGGAAGATTAATCTACAGAGAACAGCTCTTTAGTAGCAAAAATTCCTGCTGCTGGATCAGTGAAACTTAGGATGTGTCATTTTAGTCAAAAAATGTCATTTCTCAATCTATTTGCTCAATAAACTCCTAAATTAAAGAAAATGAAGAATGCTAAAATAGCTGCTAGACATAAAATTAAGTTTCTCTATATTTTTGTGTTTTCTATTCAGACCATGACATTACTAGTGAAGCTTGTTGGTACTCTGTTTAAATAGACTCTGAGTGTTTAATTTCTGAACAAATACATTATTGATTATTCATTTACATAGATACTTCAGATTTGAGTAATTAAAATAATCAGTTTAATGATTATTATTCACATAAAGGTGATGAGACTTTTATGTTGATTGAAGTTCTCTTTTATCTATGTTAAAAATTAATTTCTTTTTGAGATTTCCTCATTTTTAACATTCAATGGAAGATTATTTGTTGACACTTTCAGAAATGTATGGCATAGTTTACTGGTAATAGTATTTCTGAGGTTTCCAATGTGTGAATGCTACATTGACAATTATGGACAAAGCTACATGATATCTGTCTGACAGCATGTGCCCACACTCAATGACACTTTTGACAAAACAACCTTTCTTAAGGCTTTTATTTTGGAAATACTACTGGAGTGTAACCAGTGTAATTGAAATAGCACAAACATGGACTATTGCCACATACATTCCCCAAGACAATGAGAAATCTGCTGACAAAGTAAGAGTGGCATTAACTAAGTCAGACAATTCACTACATTGTCCTCTGGGAGTGGTATTGATCCAAGCATAGGTGAGTAGATTATAAAGGAAACTAGTTAGAGCAGTAGGCAGAGACTTCCTGCAGTCTCAAGACTGAATGAATGTTTTTGTGGTAATGTTTGCCTACTATACAAGCCTTAATTTCTGCTCACTTTTCACACAGGCACTGTCCACTGTAATGCCATTATTGTCATAATGTGATCTACAGCTGAATGATGGTTGCAGAGTTTCACACTAATCTAATATTTCAGCCAGTAGAACACATAGAGGAAAAAAATAATAATGATAAAGGTTTTTCTTGAGGTGTTGTATTGACTGAATCATTCAAAACCAAGCATGTTTGTGTGTGTGCATGCAATATGTATACACCATGTATATTATCTTAAGAAAATCGTTCCTACGAGGACAGACAGAGTTGCGGTTGTTCAGCCTGGAGAAGAGAAGGCTCCAAGGAGACCTTATTGTGGCCTTCCAGTATCTTAAGGGGGCCTATAAGAAAGCTGGGGAGTGACTTCTTAGGATGTCAGGTAGTGGTAGGACCAGGGGGAATGGCTCAAAACTAGAGGGGGGTAGATTCAGATTAGATGTTAGGAAGAAGTTCTTCCCCGTGAAGCTGGTGAGACACTGGCACAGGTTGCCCAGAGAGGTGGTGGAAGCCCCATGCCTGGACATTTTGAAGGCCAGGCTGGATGGGGCTGTGAGCAACCTGATCTAGTGGGAGGTGTCCCTGCCCATGGCAGGGGGCTTGGAACTAGGTGGTCTTTAAGGTCCCTTCCAACCCTGACAATTCTATGATTCTATTCTATAAAAAGGTGATTTAAGACAGAGATAAACTTGCAGACTCAAGACTAATTCTTTTGTTTCATTCCCACTGGCATCTTCTATTTTCAGCTGAGAGTCATGATCGTGATGTTCCCCAGTCAAAACTGCCTCCCTTTCCCTGTCTTTTGCTGCAGCATTCTGGGAGATAACAGCACGAGTCACACGGTGTCCTGTATATAGTACTGCATGTAGCATCCACAGAGCTGGATGGAGTGGCTGGCAGGCATTGCTGCAAGAGGGAAAATATGGTGAAGGTCTACTTTGGAAAAAGTGTCATGATGCTCCAAGGCACTGTTGTGCTGGTTCAGCCATCATCATTTTATGCTGCCATCAGTTGCCTGATCACACAGGCCAACACTGAACTCACCAACATCCTCTCAGAAGTCTTCTTTCAAACCATAGGCTCCTGTGGGCCCAGCTCCTCTGCTGCCCACTGTGGTGCCAGCATTGCCTGCTGGACACATGGATAGAGACAGCTCTTTCAGTGGCCCTTCACGTGGAAGACCACCACCAAAAGAGCTCAGCAAGATGCAACCAACCCCATCAGAAGCCACACCCAACAGGAAGCTCCTCCAACTGATCAGTTTCTGGTTAAAGTAGCCCTGGACTTGCCCATCACCCCAACCACAACAACCTGGGTGGGGGCGGAGCCACAAAACCACAGATGAGCCAGGTTCTGCCTCCAGAACCTGAAGCTAATAGGGAAAACAAAACATTCTACTGGGTTGTGGCTCATCCACAGGTCAACTCCAACTTGGGGCCCACAACTCAGGCCCCAGCACCTCAGGCACCTCAACCCAATAGACTATAGAGCATGCTAAAGACTCAAGAGCATTCAGTGGGAAGGTCAAGTTCAGATTTATCCTTTAAAATATTCTCCTCAGACCAGGGCTGCTTCAGTACAGGCAGATTCAGTTACCAGATACACAAATTTATAATCTTAAAGCAATTTATTCTATACAGGCAGAAGCTGGTTAGATAAAGCATGCACTACTCTTGGCTGTTGCAGTTTTAGCAATGAACTCATTGTGAACTGGTCAGTCTAGTTTTGCAGACCTCTGCGATTGGAATAACTGAATGATACACTAGTTGCTTATCTGTGGAATACCAAATCCTTACAAGTTCACCAAGGTCTGATTCATGATTTAATCCCTGATTACAAATACACTCTAGCAAATCATAGAATACTATTGCATTGTACTTCAAAGGACTTAGGACTTAGCATTTTATAGTCTGTGTTTAGTATACAAATTCCATTACTGCT
Source organism: Brachypteracias leptosomus (assembly GCA_013401335.1). NCBI lineage: Eukaryota > Metazoa > Chordata > Aves > Coraciiformes > Brachypteraciidae > Brachypteracias > Brachypteracias leptosomus. Next base: position 14,407 of record VYZX01032970.1, on the reverse strand, counting down.
AGGAAAAACTATGATTTAAAATAAAACAGTGCAAAAACAATAGAGGAAATGAAAACATTTTTTTGAAAGGTGTATGATTACAAGATAAATACATCTCAAGACTGAAATCATTCAGAGTTTTCTAAAACTTAGTTAGGTGAAAGTCCAAGTGGTAGAAGAAAATCTGAGTGGATAAATTATCTTTATTTTACACCCTATAGTCTTGGTCTACAGTTTCTTAAGTATTAGCATTCACTGTTGGTTTGTGTGCTAAAGAGGTGAAAATTAATACAAACTTCAACAAATCTGCCCTCACTTGTGAAAGTTAACTATATAAAACTTCCATAAAATCAGCTGATTATTCTGTGCAACAACTACTTTTCTGCTATGATTTGTTTCTTTAATAAAACATAGCTATTATTCTATATTCTCTGTGTGGGAGATTTAAATAACATGAACAGTACAAAAGAGGTGGTGAAAAATAAATTGAAAAGAAGGAAAAATTACTTTTCCCTTTAAGTTCTAGAGGTCCATAAGATTTGCATTTCAATCTCCAATAGGAAAAATTGACTTCCTATCCCTAAGGGAAACAAGAAAACCCATTATCTTTGCTAGAAAACAGGAATTGTTTTATCTTTTCCCATTTTAGCCAAGTGGTTTATTCTGGTTGTTAAACAGTATATTGCACAGCCCATTGTTCTCTCTTGAAGTTTTCTATCAAGTCTCTAGTTTTCATATTTCATAATGTCAGTCTTATGCTAGTGACAGAGCATATATTTTCTCATTTTCATTTCAAAATGTGCAAATATTAGATAACAGGGTAGTAGCCACTGTTCTGTTGGTATGTCTGGCTGATTAGTAGGTTTAGGCATTGCTAATTTTAAGATCCTTATAATTACACAGTCATCTCCACGTACATCATTTTATTATGACTCTGTTTCTCTTTGTAGCTTTTTCTTCTGCTCCCCTTTTTCATTTATTTAATACTAGCCATTGCATCATTCTGTGTTTTCATATATTGAATATAACAGAATTTTAAAAGCCTTCTAAGAATACAGACACTGGCCTTTGTAGTTGCTTTTGTTCCTTCTATACAATTTGTGACATTGGACAAGTGACACACATGATTCAGTTGTACTCCAATATACATGAGAGAATATTGCATGTCATCAGCAGTCACTGAAAGACATTTCTACTTCAAACAATTTTCCTGATGCTGCCTCTGCTCCCAACTGACACAGCCAAAATGAAGAGCTCTTCTGATACCTTTTGGAGGCTTAGAAATGTGCAGAAAAGCACTTGGGACTTTTCATGGAGAGTTCCAGTATAGGGTCAGTACTTGTGGATGAGGAGGACATTGACGTTTTCCAGTTCCCTTCACTTAACACAAGAGAAAAATACAAATGCAATGAGCATCCAAAATAGGCAATACAGTTCTAAATATTTGGAAAGACATAGGTATAAGTGACCGAAAAACTATACCTCTATATACCATGATATCCACATTTGGAGCACCTGCAGTGAGGTTAAAAGAGGGAAGCAGCACTGACGTGGGATAAAACTCTTGCTCCAACTCCTTGCTGGCCAAGGACTAAAATGTGGACCTTACTGCTACTCTGCTCACTTATCACAAGGACCTGATGGTATTCTAGAACAAATATATTTCTCCCACCTGTCTTGTTAGGTAGAGAGGTAGCAAATCAAGACCTTCATCCAATCATATCCTGGGCTGCATCAAAAGAAATGTGGCCAGCAGGTCAAGGGAGATGATTCTGCCCCTCTACTCCTCTCTCATGAGACCCAATCTGGAGTACTGCATCCAGCGCTGAAGCCCCAGCACAAGAAGGACATGGACCTGTTGGAGAGGGTCCAGAGGAGAGATATAAAAATGATTAGAGGGTTGGAAACCATGAGAAAATGCTAAATGCAGACTTCTTATCTCTTATATTCTTATTTCAGGTAATTGTTTTACACTGATTTTAGGCATGAGAATGAAAAATTTCCCTGAGTCTCTGGTATGTCTTTCATGCGAGTGTGGAAATCCAAACTACTCCTCTAAGCTTGTGCAGACTTTTTCTTATTACAATGGATAAGTCATATTAGCCAAATTTATGAGGACTAGAGGAAGAGCACGTAACTATTAATGTAAAACAAATTAAACAAACACGTCTTGGAACTTGCTGAGACCACATTCTTCATTTTCTTTTCCTAAAAGTTAAAAATCCTTCTTATTTTTTCTGTTGTTCAGTGGCTTAACTCCCTAACAAATCTCACCCTTTTGTATAGTTTATCTTCTCTTTTTCATCTTTTTGTTCTCTGCTTTATATCTATCATCTAATGCTGACCTTCATTTAAAGTCTGTTCTGTGCTAGGTCTTTCCCTCACAAACAGTGCTGAGAAGTGGATTTTAACAAAGTAAAGGATTTCCTTTGTAGCAATCCATTAACTTTTTACAAAGGACATGAAAAGCTGCATTGACTAATGAATGTCACTGAAAAGATAAAAGGAAAAGCTCTTTTTCATTCTGATTCAGAACATATGTGTAGCTTTGTCATCTCAAGGCCACTGATCAGGTTTTTGTCAGAAATACAGAAATGGTAATTGTCTCAAAATGAAAATTGACAGGAAAAACCTTTTCAAAAGGTGACATCTCTAAGGATTGATCTCGGGATACCAGTATGACAATGACTCTGATAACGAGGTAGTATCATTTACTATTAAAGGAATTTTATGTGTGTCAATCCTTTCAATCATAGAAGCATAGAATTGTTTAAGTTGAAAAAGATCTTTAATATCAGCAAGTCCAGCCATCAAGTTAATCCAGCACTGCCAAGTCACCAAGTCACCATGTCCCTCGGCACCACATCTACCCGTCTTAAACACCTGCAGCGATGGTGATTCCACCACTGCACTGAGCAGCCTGGTCCAATGCTTGACAACTCTTTCTGGGAAGAAGTTTTTCCTAAGATCCAATCTAAATCTCCCCTGGTGCAACTCAAGGCTATTTCCTCTTGTCCTATTGCTTGTTATTTGGGAGAAGATACCAATCCCCACCTCAATACAACCTCCTTTCAGATAGTTGAAGAGAATAATAAGGGATTATCCAAGTAAAAGAAAACACATGAAATTGTGCTCTTTTCTCTGTCCCACCTGGTCTTAGCAAGATTATTAGAAGCTACACACTCAAAATATATAGGATATCAGTTTAGATTTTCATTTTGCTTATAGATACCAGATAACTAACTGTACAAACATTGGTACAGTGAGATATATTTTACAGTAGCAACATTTTATTTTAAGGTGGTTTGATATTTAAATTGTCAGACAAACCTGTGCTATCCTCCAGGTCACTCTTTGATGAAGGCCTAGCACAGAAAGGGAGATAGCAGCTGAATTTTCTTCTCCCTGTGAATATAATTTCTCCCTCTATTGTCTCCAACAGTATGAAGGCTGCTTTATTTAAAACAGCTTAAAATTCTCAGGCTAGCTGTTTCTGGGTTATTGACAGTTAAAATGGTAAGTGTTGAGAGACTGATCCATCTTCTAGGCACAGAATGCACACTCAGGACCATCTTTTTCTTTTTCTAGATGTTGCTCTTTTTTATCAGAGCAAAAACCTTGGTGTTTCTTATAACCCCTTGCCCTAGGATATTGCTTAACCATTAAATATTAAGAGCAATAGTCACTTCACTTTGTGACTTTAGTCATCTGGATTGTTTTGTTCAACCCAGACATGAGATCCCTGAACTTTGCAGCCACAAAGTACTGAGACAATCAGCCACAGATAACAGCACTCCAAGCAAAGCATATATTTGTCTTTTCTTTATGAGCTCATTTTATCTGATGGTGTATGTAGGGCATAAAATTTCTATCATTAAACTTAACTTCTAATCTAGGTCTCTCTGTTCCTTGAATCTCCTCTGAATTATGTTGATTTATTTACTAACTTGAGCAGCAAGTGGAATGTGGAATCATAAGACATGCTGCATGGTGTGTTCATGTAGTTCACTAGCACTATTACTAGAAATTCACCTAAATAGTCTTACTAGAGACATCTTCCTAATTTCAAAAATTCAATCTTACTTTATATCTCATAAACAACAACTCTCTGATTTCTGAAATATTTCAGATTCATAGAGAAGTAGATCTAGGTAAATAATGGAAAAAAATTTATAATATATTACAATTTTCATGAAATTAAATAATTTATTTTTTATTTTCTTTGTCATCATATCAAATCCTTCCCCAACTCTGATTTTAAAAATGTCCCCAATTCAGCAAAGTAAATAAATAAATTCTTAACTTCAAAAAGGTCAGTATACCAACTGGGATAAAACTCAGATAGCTGTAAAAGAGGCAGTGAAAATTCAATATTTAGAAAAGAAAGATAGATTCAAAATGCAATTTTTCAGATTTCCAGTTGAAAATCTTTTTCCAACACTCAGTATTAACAGAAAAATCTTACTTACTGACAAGTACAGATAAAACTGAGTTGCAGCTGCTTATTCCACTAGACCTGGTAGCTTCACCTTCCCTAACAGTACTTCAAAGAAAATACTATTGCATTATTAGGTTATTTTTAAAACTCTGGGGGAATTATATAAGTCACAGAATTTGAAATACACAGGTGACATAACTGAAGTTACATAATTTTTGACATGTGGATTTTGTTAAGAAAACTAATTGGCATGTTTCATGAGCTCTAGAAATAATCAAGTCTGGTTTTCAATGAAATTATGAAATTGCTAGTCATATTAGCTAGAGTGGCATACTAACTGCAGATGAAGAATCTTTTTGGAACTCCTGCCTTTCATATCCTGTTAATATCTCTTAATTCTTTTCTGTGTCTCTTAATTTTGTGAGGGAAAAAAGAGGTGGTGGATACAGCAGCTGGTTTTGAGTGGTACAGAAATGATAATGTGATTATAAAACTACTACACCTATCTTGGCCATGCTTTTGGTAGGAAAAGCTGAACAGGTAGCTGTGTAAGCCTTAAATGAATCTTTCCTTCACACTAATCTGTTATTTTCAAAAAAGATACAGGAATGTCAGATCTTTCTGATATCTATTTGTCAAATCTGTGTTAAATTGATGAGTGGGCTCATAAGTACTGAGAACTACCAAACACAGAAGGATGAATGGTGGAAATCTCATTCACATTAGCTCGTTCTTGATGACAAATTGGACTGAGAGAACTTGCAATGACTTAGACACTTTGGGTTTGGTTGTTGTTTGTTGTTCTTTTTAAAAAAACCCACCCCAATTATAAGAACTTCATGGATTTTTGTTCTAAAATTAAAATATTATAACTCAATCAGTACTACCTTGAAGAATAGCCTAAAAGCATATAGCCAATCCATATTCCTTTTCAGATGAAAAGACAGAAACAACTAAATTTTCTACAGAGGAAAAAAAATAGAGAGTCTGAGCACTTGTTTCTCCAAGTTCTCAGCCTGTGTCTATTTCAACCAGTTCTCTCTCATGGGATGTGGTACGCACTTCTCTCTTGCTTTAATTTCTTCCAAGGTGATTCCAACATGTTGGGGTGGGTGAAAATTTGATAACACCCTCAGTTGTTATACACTGTAGTTTGTGTGTTTTTGACAATGACACTCATACCACTGGGGTATCTACATTAATTCTATACAGAAAGAAGTTACAGATAGAGAATCATCATCATTCTTTGTTCTACATGACAGATTAAGAAATGCAGAGAGTACAGTGCTGGACCTGCACCATTACACTAACATAGTATATAGTTAAAATCCACAGCTAAACATTTAAGATGTTTACTGGCAGGTGCACAGAAGGGGTCTAGTAATAAGACTATCAGCATCTTTTTTTGAGTATAAAGGCACAACTACATGTATACCACTTATAGTGTAAATCTTTACTACCAGAAGCACAGGACACTGTTGCCTGTGGAAGTGACACTTGGCTTTACGAGAAAACCACATTCAAAACTTTTGACAAATGTTTTAATTCTGATCTTTTCTAATGTCTCTTTGGATACTGAATCAGATAGTGGGAGATAACTTGGTTCTTAGAGAAGAACAGAGGAGCAGCACAGTGTATAATAAAAACTGTGAATGTAGATAAAGCACCTCACTACCTAAGGATGCTGTTCAAAAAATGGGTTGAAAAAAGCAGCATGATCATTACTGAGATGAGAAGTCTGCAGGAAGGGAGGCTGTGACTCTTACTGATGCTGAGACCCAATTGTTTAGTTGTATTGCAGTGCCATCACCTCTTTTCCACACTTTGTTCTGTCAAGACATGTTCCAGATTTACTGTGTCCAAAAGTGGCAGAAGAAACAGCAGATGCTCTAACCAACTCTGTCAGCTACACAGATGGTCCCTGTGACTATCATAACTGGATGTGAGCTAAAGATGTTGGAACTTGGTGTGGACCCCATTCCATCTCCATAAGATCCTGAATTTGCTTTGCAGGTACCCATAACAAACTGTGATGACATATGACAGGTGTCCTTCATTCAGACACTCTCTGGTAAGGCCCGTGATGTTTCTGAAAGTGCTCTGAAAGGAGTGGAATGTATTTCCCAATCATTTTCTAAAGGTGAAGTTATCTCTGTTTCCATAGGAGAGAGAAAAAGTTTCTGGATGTTATTCAGCTAATCCGGTTAAAGTATTTTGGTTGGTGATGAAATAAAATGTATTTTACATTTAAAGCTACAAATAAACCTCCAATGAGGAAGTAAAGAAGAAAGGGCCTATGGAACTCCCTAAAGCATCTGTTCTGCCAGTTCAGAGGGAGAGTATCACCAGAAGTCAAAGTGGGGCTGGTGATTTCCTACCCTTTTCTCTCTAGCCTTCAACTCATAGCAGGAGAAGGGAAAATCCAACACAGCTGAGAGCAAGCTAGAAATAAATGATTTATTCTGATAGTAACATTGATTTCCATCAATCTCTGAAATCTATGAACTATTCACAGTCAGTATCTGCGAAGAATGAGATGGAGAAAATAGAGTGAGTGGGATGGAATAAGCAACACTTTTGTATTCCTTCCTTACTGTAGGGAGTCTTTACTTCAGTAAAGACTGAAGTTTTTCTTGAGGTCCTGGATTCTCACACTTCAGAGCTCCAAGCACTTTTCTGAAATGGTTGAAAAGGAAATGTTTTTATCCATAGAATCTTAACTGAGCAGGTAAAAAGGGAGGGGCTTTTCACTTTCTCTTGAA